>BSBK01000978.1:1437500-1982500 GCA_027943335.1 Chamaecyparis obtusa
ATTTGATCAGTGTTCTTTCTGATAAATAGTGAGTTACTTGGAGTTTTGTATTGATTGGGAGCAACTCTGCATTTGCAAAATCTGATGGAGTTCCATGGTGAGCTCAAGATCTGCCCTTCCTTCCAGTCAACAAAATTTTCTGCTGCAAAACTTCCAAGTATTTATGATTACAATGTTTCCCTATCAAGTATTTAGTGCTAGTATAAAGGGAAGACTGAAATAAGATGAGTGGCTCTCATCTTGCATTTAATCAAATGGAAAATTAGGGGAAAAGTCAGTCTAGCCTTCTAGGTTTTCTCAGGTTGGATAGGCCTTTAGACTATGCTCTTCCAAAGTCCCCTCACTCTTTTCCTAGTGAGCTTTTGGGTTTGATTCCTGCCTTTGATTGTAAGTGTGATTTAGCAGTCAGACATGTCCTAGCATTCTATAGATTCATTATAGAATATCAAATTTTGGATGAGGATGTGAGCATGATGTTTTTTGGGATATCCCTCAAGGGAGTTGCATCTAATTCGTATCTAAATCTGCCCCCAAAATGCATTTCTTCTTTGACTGAGTTTAAGTGGTTGTTCTTGGAGGAGTTTTCCAATGATGATGAATGGAAAAGGTTGCAAAAAGACCATCATCAAAAGGGGAATGAATGTTGTGTTCCAGAGCAATCCATTTCTAGTGCTAAGGGTACTTCTCCTGATGAGTCTTTGTCAGAGGAGTATTCAGATTGTGGCAGTGAGCAGGAATCAGGGTCAAGGTGTGCAGGATCTTCCATTTATTCAGAAATGTCTAAATATGATTTTAGTGGCTATTCAGGTGAGGATGATGAAGGAAGTGATGTTGATGTGTCCTCATGTGAATCAGATGGGGCATGGGAGGAAGAGAGTAATGGTGGAAGTGAACACTCCTTCAGTGAGGAGTATGAAGACAAGGAAGTGGTGTTTGAATGTGATATCAGTGAGTCTTCATATGGTGCTGATTTTTCTTCATGTGCTGTGGGTTTCCATGAGGTTGAGATGGGTGCTGATTTTAAAGTGTTTTCTAATGCTTTATATGATGAAGAATTTGATTATCAGCCCATTTTATGTCATGATGTTCAGCATGGTGCATTGCATGGAGTTATCAATCCTCTATTTGAAGAACATGTGGAGGTCCCAGATTCAGTTAAATCAAGATGCCCATTTTCCATCTGTGGGTATCAATCTGACTTTTCATTTGAGGTCTAGTTGGTTACACCTATGGAAATGCAAGGATAGGGTCTAGATGAGCCCTTTCAGCAAGCAAAGTATGAGTTCTTTATGTTTCCAATTTATGGTATACATGAGTCAGTGGAGAAGAATAGGCTCTTATCTGATGGTGATGTTCATGGGTATACTAATTTGTTTCTTCATAGTGAGCAAGGAGAAGAGAGTGCCAAAAGTTTTTACGTGCATTGTGAAGAAAGCTACTTTGTTCTTCCTGACTGGTTGAACATGTTGAAAAGCCTATGGAGACAAATGAAAACAAAATTTCTGGTGTTCCTCATGGAGGAAGAAATGAAAATTAGATTTTTGACAGAGGCAGGAATTAACTCATGTTTGTTGCTGCAGGTTTTTGTAAAAGATGTACATTCTGTAAATATCTCTCCCTTTCCTATTGTGTGCTTTTTCTTTCCTATTCCCTACATTTTTTGAGTTCCTTATTTTTGTCCAGTGGTTGGTCTGCTCTCCCAGTGATTTTGAATCCTTGCCATGCCTGCAAGAGACATGCATCCCCAATTGGAGCCACTGTTAGGCCAGTTTTCTGCCATAGCAAAAATCCTTTGAAAATGGCTTCTTTCCTTGCAAGTTTGCTTGAAGTGTCTTGCCCCTGGTAGTCTATGTTGTCACTAAGCTCTAGTCCAATTTGCACATGCTGAATCATAAAATCCAAAAAGTTATTCAAATTTCAAGGTCTGCTGGAAATATTGTCAAAATCTGCCACAGTGTTGAAAACCCATAGTGTTTTTGAAAATCCATGATGTTTTCGACCTTTTTGGCCTACATAAAAACCCTCAATGTTTTCAGCTTCCTTGTTTACCTTTGTGTCATGTTGAAAATTTTGTGTGTTTTCGATCTTTCACCAAAAACCATGTGTGTTTTCAACCTTGCATATCTTCTTTTCTGTCAGCTCTCCTTGTTCTTTGTCTTAAGTGCGCAAGTGCGACAAGGTGGGCCCAATGTTAGAGGGGAGGTGAAGGCACATGTTCCTATTGGTTGTCACATGATCGCATGTCAGATTTTTCTGACATGCGACCATGCGACCAGCTCCTTCCTTGAGCATGGGGCCCGATGGTGGTTGTTGTTTGGTAGTCTAAGGCAGTGATTTGGCAGCCTTTGATTGGCTATCGCATGATTGCATAGCCCAATTTTTGGCTATCCAATCATGCGACTTCTTGCCACGTGTCCTTGAGGCCCATTGGTGAAAAGGGGTGTGGTCCCGGTAGCAGGTGGTGATGAGGCTTGTCAGGTGGGCACATTGGCTTTTGTTACGGAGGTATGCATTTTGTGCAGTGGGTCCAGATGCCATGCAGTGTGTTGGTAAATAGATTGTTCTTCTTTTTATACTCCTTTTATTTGCCCAATTTTATAATGAATAACAACTTTACACAACAGTTGGGAAACTATTTCTGAGAATGTCTAGTTTCCCTCTAAATTGAGGTACAGCTCCCTATCTGAAAAATATTCAATGAATTATGTTTTATCCCTAATTCCTAATGCAGGGTATGTTCTTAACTAGAGAACAATAGAGGAAAACCGAGTTCCACCCAGGCAAGTGAAATCTCAGGTAGGGTCTAAATGTAGAGATGTTATGTTGATGATCTCCACAATCTTATGAATTTCACAACACAACAATATGAAAATGCAAACTATGAAATGCAATTGAAGAATGATCATGCAAATTGTGAAATGCAAATGAAGTAGCTGATGTAATTCCACAACCAGTTATAATTCTCTGATTATCCTATTGATTGGCTAACTTGAAAACAATAAAACAAAACTCTATTTATTTCCCCATCTTCAATTCAACACAATGAAACCAACATCAGATATAGATAATGAAAGTGGATAGTAAAATAATGGTACTAAACTTGATTGACTCTACAACTAGCTTCACACCAAAAATTTGCTGACCTTTTATTAACTTCTTTCAAAGAATTTATAGAGTTTACAATGTATCATGCTCATAGGGACTGATGACCTTTCAATTTTCATGAATAAAAAAAGATTGGGAACAAACAACTTCAAAAATACAATGAAGAGGAAACAATTTGACTTTGTCCCTTCACCTTCCCTCACTAATATTAATCTCTTCCAATACATCATCTTGATCAATGAAAACTTTATCACCTTGAAAAATGGTGTGCCCGTGATCCCTCTTGAGAGGTCTAACATAACACTTCCACCGTATTTAATTATTTCTCTATTCTGAATCCTTCCTGATTTGTCCTTTATATTAAGTTGATCCTCATAAAACATATTACAAAATAGCACTGATTATCCTTTAGACCTGTAGTGCTTTGCCCATTTTCTGCACGTCAAAGTTAAGTGCGAGAGCGATTATAACTTAGACTGGTCGCATGATCACATAGCAATACTTTAATCTATGTGATCATGTGACCGCTCCATGATTGGTCAACTTCCACAAGCATCTTCGGTCCCACCTAGACATGTGGAAGGATCCCACTTTACCCGCTAAGCATCTCCTGCAACATCTTAGTAAAGCAGAAGCTGTCGATGAAGGATCTATGTTTGTGCTTGCATCATATGATAACCAGTGGACATGGAACACCTTTACATGTGTCATAATCTCACATGATCACAAAGAATCTCCCACACCATAGCGGCAAAGTGACTACCGTCGATTTAACCTCGCAGGCAAACTTTTTTCGGACCCACCAAGCTACGTGTCTGAATCCCGCTATGCCACAAAGAAAGGCTACCGTCGATTCTGACCAAAATGAAAACATGAACTGGGCCCGCATCTGCTGGGGAGTCCACGTGGCTACATCTTGCATGATTGCAAGACCGGTTTCTCAGTCATGTGATCTTGTGGGGACCGTAGAATTGGAGACCGCAGGGCTTCCACTGTCTTGTCACATGATCGCCAGCTGGAAAGTCCTTCTTCAACCTGCACCGTAGATTAAAGGGCACGTGGAAAATCTTTAACTTAAGTGATGCTACCGGATGAATTAAGAGACGTGCACCTGCCTATCAAAGATGAATCAAAAGGTAATGAAGGATTATAAAACCTGACACAGGCGAAGACTATTGAAACATTTCGAGCTCGGGTGATGACAATGTAATAAGATTGAACACACAGCTCTCTCACTGCATCTTCTTCCTGATTCTTTACACACACTTGAAGATCATGTATTTCAAACATCTACCTTCTTGAGAAAAAGAATCAATTGGAGCATCAAGAATTTTCTAGGTTAGGAACTATAACCTACCCAATGATAAAGAAACTTTAGAACCACCCAACTGGCTCGAACTAAGAAGGAAAAGTGAGGGGAACCTGGAAAAATCATCCTACCCTAGGGAAGACTTAGACATAGACACAAACATGACTGTGACACCAAAATTTTCCACATGACAACATAGCCATAGGATGAAAAGTGGGGCAACAGCTAGCTCTGACTGGGGACTTGAACATTCCCATGTTTAAGCAATGAATCTTGAATCTCTGGTTTCGCACATGAATGAAAGGGCAGCAACACAACAAAACTGAACAAGGGAAACAAAGAAGCAAGGAAGCTAATGCACACAAAAGAAAAAGGGAAAACCAAACTAGGAAACACACACTAGAACAAAACTATAGTACAGAATAGGGGATACCTGTTTTCAATTGATCATTTGATACAATTTTAGATCTTGACCATTGTAGGTCAAGGGAAGTACCTCTCCATCTGAATATGCCAGCTTGAAAGAATTCTTCTCAAATGCCTAGTGGATAGTATAAGGACCCTTCCTTAATGTTTCAAACTTTCCTTGCATCCCCTTAGGAGCTCTCATCTTATCCCATAGTAACACAAGATCTCCAACCATGAATTTACAGGGCCTAGCTTTCTTATCAAACAAGTTCTTCACCTTCATTTGATCTTGAGTAATATGATCCACCATTCTTTCTCTTTCTTCTTCTAGTTTGCTCAAATACATGATTCTTTTCTCCAAACCATCCTTGTAAATATCATCCTCTATAACTGTCCTCAACTTACATGTTGCCAACTCCAGTGGTAGTGGAAGGTTTGCTTCAACTCCATACACTAGCTCAAATGGAGATATCCCAATTGCTCTCTTTGGAGTCACTCTATCAGCCCATAGTGCTTCATGTATCTTTTTGTGCCAATTCTTATGATTGTCTAACACCAATTTCTTAACAATATTAATCAAGTTTTTATTACTTGACTCCGCTTGACCATTTCCTTGTGGGAAATAGTCGGATGAATGACTGATTGAGATACCATACTCAAAACAAAAATTAGTAATTTCAACAAATGAAAAGTAGGCAACATTATCCTTCACCAATTTATGAGGAACCTCAAATCTTACCATAATATTCTCCTTTATGAATTCACACACTACCTCGTAAGTGGTCTTCCTGGTTGCTTTAGCTTCAACCCATTTTGTGAAGTAATCAGTCGCTGTAATTATGTAAGAATGCCCTACACTAGACGCTAGATTTATTGGACCTATGAAGTCAAGGCCCCACTACTGAAATGGACCATCTATGATAACTGGTTTTAATGGAAGTGCTGCTAACTGTGGTTTACCGAAAAACATTCTGCACTTTTCACATTTAGCCACCCAATGATATGCATCTCTGAACATACCAGGCCAGTAATAACATTGCCTCAAAATTTTCAAAGCTGTAACTGAAGAAGAAAAATGTCCTTCACAAGCCTTGTCATGAAAAGTTTTTAGCAAACGCTCCTGTTGTTGCTTATCAACACACCTCAAAAACATGTCATCAATTGATCTCTTGTAGAGCTTATCTTCCCAAATCACATATTTAGCAGCTTTTAATTTTAAATCCCTTCTCTTTTTGGCTGTCAATCCTTCCAGACATTCTCCATAAGTTAAAAAGTATGCAATATTTTCAAACCAAGGATCTTGGAGACTTACATTTAAAACCAGTTGATTTGCTGTCGGTTCTTCTTCTTCCAAATTCTCTGCTATGGCTTTACATAATGCATTTCCTCTGACTAATTTTGCAGGCTTAATTTCAATATCATATTCTTGATTTTTGGCAATCCATGAACCTCTATTATTGCAGCCAACATCTTGTTGTGTTAAAATACTTTTCACAGCAATATCAGGCACAAAAATTAAAGAATGTGAATGTAAACTATAAAAATGGAAATTCTTCAATGCTTTCACTATAGCATATGCATGTTTCTCTAATTGTGAGTACTTCAATTCATGCTCCTTCAAAGGTATACTCATGAATGCTATAGGTGCCTGAATTTCATCTTTATTTTCTTGTATCAAAATTGTAGACAATGTATGTTCTGAGGCATAGCAATATACAATAAAATCCTTTTTATAATCCGAATGACTTAGGACTAGTGCATTAGCAATTGCTTCCTTAATTTCATTGAAAGCTTGTTTTCCCTACTCATTCCATTTAAAAGCAGCATTACCTTTCATCATGTCCACAATACATTTGGTAATCTCTAAAAAATCAGGAGCAAACCTTCTAAGAAAATTAACTTGGCCAAAGAAAGATTTAACAGCAGTCTTTTTTGAAGGAAAGCTTAATCTTTGAATAGCTTTCACACATTCTGGGTCAATCCTTATTCCTTCCTGTGACATAATATGGCCCAATAGTTTTCCTTCCGTTACACAGAAAACTATTTTTTTAGGATTTAGAGATATACCATGCTCTCTACATCACTGTAGCACTTTCCTCAAATCATCTATGTGATCTTTCCTCTTCTTAGAAAACACCGTTAAGTCATCAAGGTAAATCACAATTATTTTGTTCTTCATATCAGCAAATAAAGCATCCATACCTTGCTGAAAAGTAGCACTAGCGTTCATCAAACCAAATGGCATTCTGTGATATGCAAAGGTACCCCAAGGAGTTGTAAAAGCTATTTTGTGTTGATCCTTCTTCTCCACTTCAATTTGATTGTATCCAGAAAAGCCATCCAGCATAGACATCATCTCAGCTCTAGCTACTGTTTGTAATAGATGATCCATGTTTGGCAATGCATAATTATCTTTCAAAGAGGCTTGATTTAAATTCTGGAAGTCAACACATATTCTGATCTCACCATTTTTCTTTCTTACCGGCACAATATTTGCAATCCATGTAGAATGATGTATTGGGTAAATAATTCTAACTTTCAATATTTTGTCAATCTCCCTGTAAATAGCATCTGCTACCTTTGGATTATAACATCTCTATTTTTGTCGAAAAGGTACAGCATCTAGTTTCAGAGGAATCGTGTGTTTGAAATTTCCACTCATGAAACTCTTTAAATCTTCATAGCTCCAGGCAAAGACGTCTTGATATTCTTGAAATAATTTCTTTGCCTTCTCCTTTTCCTCCAGTGTACAGCATTTACCAATATTTATCATTTTGGGATTGACATCTATCCCAATATTTATATTTTCAAACTCTCCTATAGTTGGCCCCTTCTCTGCTCTTTTCTTCTTTACATACATATCATGCCGATTGAAGAGCTTTTCTAGAGACACAAAATAAGGTGGAATTGTATTACTTTTCAATTGTGTAATCCCTGAATTTTCATGTTTTTCTTTGTCTATAGAATCATCCAAACAATTACTTTCATCTTCTTCATCAAGACCTTCAGCATTCTCCAAAAATAGCTACAAACCTTTATCATCATTGAAAATCTGCCAATCTTCTATATTGTCTGGTATTGATGGCCTGTAGATGACTTCAACCTGGTATTTCTTATCTTTAAAATCCAGATGAGGAAGCAATAAGGATGCTGATACAACCAAAGAGTCCGCCTTCATATTCATTTCTCTAGGGACATAATTTATAGAAAATGCATCTAATGTTTCAATTTCATCGCAAACTCTATTCCGATAATTTTTCAACTTATGATTTTTCACTGAATATTGACCTCTCACTTGTTTTACAACCAGCTCTGCATCACCTTGAGCTTTTAGAATTTTAATTCCTCTTTCCTTAGCTGCTATGATACCAAGAAGTAATGCCTCATATTCAGCACTGTTATTGGTGTTATTAAATTGAATTTAAGTGCTAGAGGCTCTAATTCACTAGTTGGAGAAATTAAAACAATACCAGCACCGAAACCGGATGATGAGAAGCTACCATCAAATTCTAGTGTCTAGATTTGTGTTTCTTTTCCAAAATTTTCAAATTCTGATTTTTCTAATTCATTTTCCACAGCATCATCCTCTGTATATAGCATGTAATTACCAAACTCCAACTCTTGATATAAAATTTGGGCCTTAGGATTGTCTGATTTTTGAACTGTGAATTTAGATTTCTCCTCAGGTTCTAATTTCACTCTTTTGTTACCAACAAGAATTATTGCTTGAGATGAATCTAATTTAATCTCTCCACCTAAATCCCTTCAAAAACTTCTGCTCAACAACAAGCCATAACTAACAGGAATGTCTGCAACTAGAATGGTTAGAAGTATTCTCTTTTCGAGATATGTTGCCAATGCAACCTGTATGTCTTTGATTTGACCCACCAGACTCACTTTTTTGGCATCCATTGCATAACATCTACCATTGGCTTTAGTAAGTGTTAAGCCTAGAGCTTTAGCCACTGTGTAAGGCATCACATTACTGACACTCTAGAATCAATAATACAATTGCTTAACTTCCACCCATTGATAAACAATGAAACATAGAATGGTTCTGGTTTTTGCCCATGAGAAGTAGCTAGGATAGAATTCTCAACTTCATTGAAAAGGTTTGCAGTCAATGTTTCATCCTCTAATCCAGAAGTTGTAGCATGATTTAATTCAATATTTTCATCTTTACAATGCTCAATAAATCTTTTCAATTCATTGGGATGTAATTTAAGATAATCAATGGCGGAAACCTAAATTTTAGAATCTTTACAAAACTGAATAAAGTCAAAGGAACTGCACTCCTTACTGGATTGCAAAGTCTTCACTCCTTGATTAGTATCCTGCATTTTAGGTGTTGGCTGACTTTGTTTTGCTGGAGCATCTTTTGAATCAGCAACCGCCTTTTCCTTTTGTCCTCTAGTGAGCATGTTATAAGTGTGTCCATTAATAGTGGCATAACATTCTCCCTACTTCTCTGAGTCTGATACATACTCTAAAAATAAATTTTCAGAGTCACCATTTGAGTATGACTTAGTCTCATCACCGGACAGGGGAAAATTGGGCTCATTGGTAGTCAAAAATTGCATTCTACTGATCACATCTAGACAACTTTCACTATCATGATTAGTGGTCAAATGAAGCACACATCCATTCACTTTTTTAGGTGGAGCCTCTATTGCTAACCTTTGTTGCAATCCAGGAAATTGCAAAGGTTTTTTACTATTCTATTTCTCTGAAAAATTCCTTTGGTATGGATTGTTAAATCTTGGGAGCTACCTTTTCAAAGCAATCAGCTCATTTGATAACTTTTGAATCATTTCTTCTGATGAAGTGGTTCCACTTGTACTAGCTCTGTTCTGCATTTCACACTTCCACCTTCCTGCAGAAATCATGTCATCCTCAAACTCTACAACATTTCTCTGAGCTACCTCTAAATCTGTAGGTCTAGATCTCCTTAGTTCAAAATTAACCTTAGGAGGCAATGTTTTTAAATTGTCTGCTGTAGGTCTACTTGCTACTGGAATTCTATTAGTGATTTTGTTGAAACTAGCAACAAAATCTCTCATGCTCATAGAAGGTAATTTCTTCACTAATGTCAATTGAGCCAACAAAGCATGCTCATCTTCAGCGGTTTTAAAATGGTCTTCAAAAGTAGTTCTCATAGTATTCCAACTTGTTATAGATCCATCAACCAAGTGATAGAACCAATCTGAAGCAGCTTCGGTAAGAGTTTCAACAAATAATTTGACTGCAACATCTTCATGATTAACTCCTAAAATATTTATAGCTGTGAAAAATGCTTTTATATGTTCATCTATAGTAATCTTCCCATCTCCTACAAAATTGGGTGTATTCTTTTGGGAACCAGGAGGAAGAGGATGGTAAGTTGCAAAATTGGGTGGCCCAGTAGTAGCTGCCCAAGGTGCAGCCATATTCGGTTGATTTTTCAGAGGATACTATGGAAAATTGATAACTTGTGGAGGAACAACCCCGTGCAAAGTCAATACTTGGCAAGTTGTAGAAAATGTACTTACTACTTTTGGTGGTGATGAAGGCCTTCTTCTAGCTTGACGTCCACCTTTCCAATGAGGTACTTCTAACAAGGGAAATCCAAGTACTTCTAAATTTTGGAAAGTTGGGTCCTTTTCACCTTGTTCCCTATCACTCCTTAAGTATCTTGATTGCTCTAGAGTGACTGTTTATATAAGTACTATCTGTAACTCACTCCCTGATCTTCTTTCAAGTTTTGAGTATATTTTCAAATGCTTTCTAATCATGTGACTCTTTTTTCCTTCCCCAGTAGAGTCACCAAAAATCTATTGATACATAGATTGTTCTTCTTTTTATACTCCTTTTATTTGCCCAATTTTATAATGAAGAACAACTTTACACAATAGTTGGGAAACTATTTCTGAGAATGTCTAGTTTCCCTCTGAATTGAGGTACAACTCCCTATCTGAAAAATATTCAATGAATTATGTTTTATCCCTAATTCCTAAAGGAGGGTATGTTCTTAACTAGAGAACAATAGAGGAAAATTGAGTTCCACCTAGGCAAGTGAAATCTCAGGCAGGGTCTCAATGCATAGATGTTATGTTGATGATCTCCACAATCTTATGAATTTCACAACACAACAATATGAAAATGCAAACTATGAAATGAAATTGAAGAATGATCATGCAAATTGTGAAATGCAAATGAAGTAGCTGATGCAATTCCACAACCAGTTATAATTCTCTGATTATCCTACTGATTGGCTAACTTGAAAACAACAAAACAAAACTCTGTTTATTTCCCCATCTTCAATTCAACACAATAAAACCAACATCAGATACAGATAATAAAAGTGGACAGTAAAATAATGGCACTAAACTTGATTTACTCTGCAACCAGCTTCACACCAAAAATTTTCCGACCTTTTATTAACTTCTTTCAAAGAATTTATAGAGTTTACAATGTATCATTCTCGTAGGGACTAATGACCTTTCAATTTTCATGAATACAAAAAGATTGGGAACAAACAACTTTGAAAATACAATGAAGAGGAAACAATTTGATTATGTCCCTTCACCTTCCCTCACTAATATTAATCTCTTCCAATACATCATCTTGATCAATGAAAACTTCATCACCTTGAAAAATGGTGTGCCCGTGATCCCTGTTGAGAGGTCTGACATAACACTTCCATCATATTTAATTATTTCTCTATTCTGAATCCTTCCTGATTTGTCCTTTATATTAAGTTGATCCTCATAAAACATATTATAGAATAGCACTGATTATCCTTTAGACCTATAGTGCTTTGCCCATTTTCCACACGTCAAAGTTAAGTGCGAGAGCGATTATAACTTAGACTAATCGCATGATCGCATAGCAATACTTTAATCTATGCAATCATGCGACCGCTCCATGATTGGTCAACTTCCACAAGCATCTTCAATCCCACCTAGACATGTTGAAGGATTCCACTTTACCCGCTAAGCATCTCCTGCAACATCTCAATAAAGAGGAAGCTGTCGATGAAGGATCTATCTTCGTGCTTGCATCATATGATAACTAGCGAACATGGAACACATTTACACATGTCATAATCTCACATGATCACAAAGAATCTCCCACACCGTAGCAGCAAAGTGACTACCGTCGATTTAACCTCACAGGCAAACTCTTTTCAAACCCACCAAGCTATGTGTCTTAATCTTGCTATGCCACAAAGAAAGGCTACTATCGATTCTGACCAAAGTGAAAACATGAACTGGGCCCGCATCTATTGGGGAGTCCACATGGCTACATCTCACATGATCGCAAGACCGGTTTCTCAGTCATGCGATCTTGCGGGGACCGTAGATCTGGAGACTGTAGGGCTTCCACTGTCTTGTCGCATGATCGCAAGACAATAATTTTATTTATGTGATCATGTGACCATTCCATGATTGGTCAACTCTACAAGCATGATTGCATCTGTGCTGTTAGTGTATGTGGGTCCCAGCAGGCTTCCTTGTCACATGATGGCATGGTATTATTTTAATCCATGCGATCATGTGACCGCTCTTTTCTAACTATCACAAATGCATGGTGAGAATAATGCTCGGCTCTCCTCACAAAGCTCCACCATCCTGCACATGTGGAAGCATTTTGTGTTTTCATAAAAGTAAACTTCGCACAACTTGAATCCCATGAAAACATGAAAACCAGTGATTCTGCCAGCTGGAAATTCCTTCAACCTGCACCGTAGATTAAAGGGCACATGGAAAATCTTTAACTTAAGTGATGCTACTAGATGAATAAAGAGACATGCACCTTCCTGTCAAAGATGAATCAAAAGGTAATGAAGGATTATAAAACCTGACACAGGCGAAGACTGTTGAAACATTTCAAGCTCGGGTGGTGACAATGTAATAAGATTGAACACACGGCTCTCTCACTGCATCTTCTTCCTGATTCTTTGCACACACTTGAAGATCATGTATTTCAAACATCTACCTTCTTGAGAAAAAGAATCAATTGGAGCATCAAGACTTTGCTAGGTTAGGAACTATAACCTACCCAATGATAAAGAGACTTTAGAACCACCCAACTGGCTTGAACTAAGAAGGAAAAGTGAGGGGAACCTAGAAAAATCATCCTACCCTAGGGAAGACTTAGACTTAGACATAAACATGACTGTGACACCAAAATTTTCCACTTGACAGCATAGCCATAGGATGAAAAGTGGGGCAACATAGTGCGGATGTGCGTGAATTTTAGTGGCTGGCGGGTGGTGATGTGGTAGTCCCATGGCCTTGTGACATGATCGCAAGGGCCATTTCCATGGCATGCAATCATGTGACAAACCCATTGCGGTGGTGGTTGTGGTGATGGTGGCAGTTATGGTGGCTGAGCTTGGCAGGTTGTCGCATGTTCGCATAGCCAATTTTTGGGCTATGCGATCATGCGACAGGATGTCATGTGTGCTGGGGCCCGTTTGTGGCTATTTGGTGGGCTCGGTGGTAGGTGGTGTCGTGGTGGTTTTCGGTTGGTCCGAGCTGGTAGGATGGTGGATTTGAATGCAGGTGTAGGTGGGGGTTTTTCAGTGGTGATTTGATAGTCGGCAGGTTGCATGTTTGCGGCTTGTCGCATGTTCTTGTAAGCCAGTTTCCCAACTTGTGAACATGCGACAAACCCTATTGTGTAAGTGGTGGCATCGGTAGTTAAGAGAAGGTAGTGGGAAGTGGCATGTCACATGTTCGCATAGCCCATTTCTGGGCTATGCGATCATGCAACAACTATTTGGCATCGCCATTGTGGGGTTAGCCCAAGGTGCTTGGGCAGTTAAAAATGTGAGCCCCGCGAGTGCATGATGACCGTTAGGATTCAAATTTGAATTTTGCAGAGGGTTTCAAGACAGGAAGTTATAGAAAATCAATTTTTGAGTGGCCAGAGTGGGTGGAAGTGATTGCTAAGCATTGCATTATGGTCCAAGTTGCCATGGTAGTTGCAGAGGAATGTCTTGTCGTGGGAACATAAATGAAATAGTACCCTGAAGTGTTGCAAGAGTCAATTTGGCTGGATTCCTTGGGGGTTTGATGATGATTCGGTACTTGGATCAGTACAGGGCTAGTTGACTATTATTTTTTGACTGTTTGAGCTTACATGCTGTGGTTTAGTCCTTGTCTTGTCTGTGTTTACTCCTTGAGGGGGTTAGGTGGATTTTGAATTTCAAATGATCATTGTGCTTGTAATGTAACCCTAGTATAAAGGGATTTTTATGATCATTTGGTAGCATTGGGAGTTTGGTATTCAAGCTTTTTCAGTTGTGAGTCCTCTGCCCAGTCTAAATTGTAATGCTCTGATTTAGCTTTTGTCCACAATTGAGAGAAAGTTGCAGGTTTAAGCTGTAGTTTGCAAGCTTATTTGTTTAGATGGATTGTATGCACTTAAGGATTCTTCACACTTAATATAGATATATGATCCTTATCTCTCCTTTGTGTCATTGCAGATAGATTTTGAGTTTTCTAGCTCACTGCATGTTTATCCATGTATATGTCTTCATTTTTCAGTTCTAATCCAGGATTAGATTAAATGATGCTCTAGATGAGACATAGGTCTATCTCTTATCTATGTGAGGATTCCATATAAGTACTAAAGGAGATTATAGATGTGTTTATGGTTTTGAATCTCAGATATAATTATGGTGTGTGTATGTGATCTATTTAAGAAAACTTGCCCAATGGATGAGGCACTGGCCTAGATGAGTATTTCCTTGTTGACATACCCTGACTTAGATTGTTATGATTCAAACATATAAGATTAAGAACCATCCTTTAGATTTTTAGTATCTGGTTGTATAAGGTCCTACCCCATAGTAAAGAGGAGTCAATGAATGTGTGGTTATCATTTAGTACCCTCTTACTATCCAGTCATCTGTTATATGAACCGAGTCCTTGGTGTGTGAAGTATATTTTATGTTGGGTTAGGTGCACCCACCTTGGTTTTGCAGAGCCAGAAGCAGAAGAGGGAAGTCTTGTCCCTATAGTTGGTCAAGTTACCCTAAGACCTCATAGCAATTTTGGAGCTAACCATTCCTAAGATCCATCTGAGGGTATATTGGCAGCCTGTTAGAGCATAAGCATCATTTTGGACACCAACACAACTAGAATTTCAAGTTGGAACTATTGATTCAGTTGTAGTGAAGGGGAGACTCAGTAAAATCAATCTATAATTGGAGGATCTTAAAGTGAATCTAGGATAAGAACCAGGCGAAGGAGAGCTGGAACTAAAAGTTGATCTCAATATAGAATTGGAAGGGATCCCAGGCAACAAGTTTTGAAATAGTTTCCAAATCCATGGTGTCACTCAAATGGGTGGAGATCTAACCATCCTTATTAGAAGTTACATCCATCCATCTCTAATGAATGGAGGATGCTCTATAATGAATGGAGGGTAACCACCATATATATATATATATATATATATATATATATATATATATATATATATATATATATATATATATATATATATATATATATATATATATATATATATATATTGCACTTCATATAGTTGCATCTCTTATTTTTCAAGGGTTATTTTGTTTCTACTAGGTTTTCCCTCTTTTGTGTTTTCATTCCTTAGGTAGACTTAAGGAGGGGTTTTATTGGAAAATTTTAAGATTCATTAGTTTTATTCTTGGAAGAGACAATTTTGTGTTTTATTTCTTGTTTTAATTCTGGTTACTTGGATAAAGCTACACTTATTCAGTTTTTAAGCTAACTAAAGAATATCTCTAGTTTTTCTAGTTTAATTCTTATTTTTTCTTTGAGGAAGGTTATATATTGTAAATGTATTAATTTTTTAATTGAATTAAATATTTTATCATTCATATTCTTGTTTTAAAATTTTCCTCTTTTATCTACATGTTTGATCTTTCATTTCTAGCTAGATCATTTGTGATGTGCAAATTTAGTTAAAAGTTTACATGCTATTAGAGCACAAGATTTTACACTTCTCATTCATTCCTTCATGTCTCTCCCCATTATCCACATAGCTATTCACCTTCTTGTATGCAACAATAATCACTTTGTTTTGTTACCACGACCTCAAGCTTGTATATAGAGGTTGGAGGTGTTTCAAAATATATGACCTGGTTTGAACGTTACAAAAGTATTTCCATCAAATATACTTTTTACATAATCTATAAAAATAATGATTACATGCCATGTTCCCTATGCATTGATGGAAATCCACACTATGCTAAAAACTCTTCAAAATATGGAAATGGTTGATGAGTTGTCTTTACACTTGCCAATTTTTAGTTGCTTGAAATTGTCTAAAGTTGATTCAGTTTGTGCACATCCCGTGCACATCCCGCAATCCTAGAAATCCATGAGACAACGTTTCATTGGGAAAGACTTATATCACACACACTAACTGCTGATTTCTAAGCTCAATGTGTCAAACACTCAGAGTTAACTAACATTCTCTAGACTTCAATTTTCTTAATGCATGTACTTAAAGGAGCTATTGAAGTGTTTTGTCAAATAGTTACATGCCTTTCCTATGCATCTACATTTTGTGTATGCATCTACCAAGATACTTTAAAGGAAAAAGAAACATTATGCTTTGATGGATGTTGCACCCTACTCCATGCATCACCCATATGACTATTGGACTCCGATAGCTCACATTCATTCTCTAATAGTAGTTGATCCTTGGGATGGAGGACAACATGTTTGTAGTCAAAAGTGCCATCGAAATACTATCAGAGTATTGAATTTTAGGGATGTTAATAGATTTTAACAACACCTACTAAAATCTTAGGAAGAAAGAGATAGTCAACCAAATCTAGACTCAAGTTTTGAAGTACCCTTCAAATCCCACAAAAGAAAAGCCGCCAACAAGTGAGAGAATCAACAAGTAAAATGAATCACAATCCACGAAGATGTTATTCAACAAAGGCACATATTTAAGAGGTTTACATAGTGGCTATGACAAATGGAAATAACCAATCTATTTGCATTATTTTGCACTTAAAAATATTTTGGTTGATGTTGATCACCAATCCAGGTGAGTGCTCTAGCACTATAAAAAGTCAAATATCTCACATAAATAGTGTTGGAAACTGAATTGAAACAAGTGTTGTATTGTCATTGATGTCAAAACTTAATTAGTAAGAGTGTTTCTACTTAGGAAAGTACTATATCTATTTGAGTGTTGCTAAGAGGGCTAAGCAAGGTTGGTAACAATAGCACCTAAGGAAAGGTTGAGTTATCTGGATACTACAAAGTGTACTTGACTATGTTGCACTATGATGAGATAATGTATTGTTTATCTTAGTAAGACTGAAGACTAAATTAGTAGGCTTAACCAAGAAAAGAATGGAAAAATCATGTTTAAGCCGAGTAATGTTAGTGTCAAATGAGTTAGTATACACCGAGCAAATTATAGTGTCGACCAAGCACTAGTACATTGCTGAGGAAGATAGTGCAAGCCGAGGAGACAGTTTTAGTATTGACCAAGTGATCTACATGAAGACCAAGTGAACAATCACAATATTGACCAAGCATCAACAATTTAATATTTGAAGAGAATTTAATTTTGGAGCCGACATTGTTGAATTCTTGGATTATGTAAAATGTGTTGACTTTATTTATTGATTGTTTGGAAGCATTAAATGCTTTGTAAAATGTTTTATTGTAAATCTTTGAGAGATTTGAGATGATTCTAGAAAAGGAGCCAAAGAACATAAAGTGGGTAGATTCAATGAATCTGACCTAACCCTAAGATCTACGAATGAGATTGAGTGGCAAAAGATGAGTTAACCTAATTGAGGAAAATATAAGAGAACCTGAACATTGTGATATGTATGCACATGGTGAATAGAGAATGCTGGAAGAGGAAAGTTTTATTAACTGAATAAGTAGAAAAGGCTAAAGGAGAATGGTGGTGATTTCTTGAAGAAAAGTTTTGAGAAGATCAGAGATGGAAATGGCAAAGTTTCAAAGTTAGTAAACCAGAATTGATGTACGGAATTAGATCTAATATTTGTGAAGTGAGTTGTATATTTTTCAGATAATACTGCTGCTACTTTCTAACCATTGTAACAGTCAAAATCCTTTTAACAGAGGTTGACCTAACAGTCATATGTTAAATCCTTTGACCAAGGTTGCATTCTAATGGAGTGTATGTAAGTCCTATGACTAGGCTCACTTTTAATAGTGTGATTGAAATCCTTTAACCGGGTCACATTTAACAGTGTGTATTGTAACCTTTGACAGGGTTGGCTTTTTACCGAGCTCACTTCAGAAGAGTGAAAATAATAGTAGCATGTTACAAAGTGGTTTTTCCCAAATTGGGTTTCCACTATAACACCTAGTGTTTATACTTGTGTGAATGTTTAGATCTAAACATTGTTGTATTTTACAAGTTAAGTTCTAGCTAGGTAGTGGATTGCATTGTTAGATGTTTCTATTATTGAATCAGTGATGACTGAGTTTGTTTTGGTTTTGAATCTGATTGAAGGATAAGTTTATGAGATTTTTTTATACATCAGGACCTGAGATCAACTGAATAAACCACCCCCCCCTCTTTGTTGTTCTAAATCATATTAACAATTGGTATCAGAGCTAGAAGTTGCTTATTATTAGTGTGGAAAGATATCAAGTTTAAAGGGGCTTGAAGCAAATGATCAGGATGTATAAGAAGGAGGTACCGAAGAAAAGTTCCCTACATGGCAAAGCTTGATGAAGCTGCATCTGGCCGGTATTGGTGACTCCGCAAAGTACTACATTGAGAATAGCTATGTCTCACCTATTGCACCTTTGACTGCTAAAGAAATGAGAGCTAAGCAAGAACATAATCAGGAAATGCTAGAAATTGCATCTGCCCTAAGTTATCCTAAATTTGAGGACATTAAGGACTGTACAACTATAAAGGATATGTGGGATACTCTTGCAAGGATCTATGGTGGTGACTTGAATGTGCTGAAAGCAAAGGTCGGGAGTCTTAGAGGTAAGTTTGATGAAATGAGAATGCAAGAAGGTGAAAACATTGCACAATATTGTAGTAGAAAAAAGAAGTTGTGAATGCTATTAGAGGAGCTAATGGGACTATTGATGATGAAACTATAATAGGAAAAGTATTAAGAACCCTGCGTCCTATATATGCTATTAAGATCTCAGCTATTTAGGAATCTAGATGTAACTCTACTAATGTGCTTACTTTGGAAAGCTTAGTTGGTAAGTTGATTGCTTTTGAACTCTCTAATTATGATAATTTCACTGTTGGAAGTATTGGAAATGTTGAATCTACTTTTAAGTCACAGTTAGTCCTAAACAAGCCAAAGAAAGAGAAAGAAAGATGCATCAGTGAAAGTGAAAGTGACAGTGACACTTCTAATGAAGACCTAGAAGATCTAGAAGCTCTTATGGCTAGAAGACTGAGAAGGGGAAAAGGAAAGTATAAAGGTAAACTCTATATTATATGTTTTGCATGTAACAAAGTTGGTCATATAGTGGCTAGATGTCCTGAGAGGAAGCATAAAGATGATGAAATGAAAAGAAAACACAAAGATAGAAAATATGATAGAAGCTACCGATGGAATAGAGACTACAAGGGAAAAGGTAAGAAATCTTGTTACATTGCTGAAAAAGAGACTGACACTGATACTGATGATTGTGAAATTGAGGTAGTTTATGTGGCAATGAAAGATGAATCTAATGAGGATGAGAAAATTTCATTGATATCCTATGTGATCAAGAATGATAAATGGATTATTGACAGTGGCTGTTCACATCACATGACTGGTGACAAAAATAAGTTTGAGACTTTACATCATTACAGAGGTAAAAGTGTAAAATTTGGTAATGATGCACCATGTCTTGTTAGAGGAAAAGGTTTGATTAAACTAACTAATAATATATCTTGTGAAAATGCATATTGGGTTGAAGGTCTTAATTACAATTTGCTAAGTGTTTCTCTACTTAACAAAACTAGTTACCGAGTGGAATTTCATCACAAGCAAGCTAAAATATTTAATGCTGCTGGAGAACTAATTAGAAGTGGAGATCAAACTAGAGGTAATTTGTTCTATCTTGACTTATTTGAAGAAACATGTTTGATTGCACAACTTGATGATATTTTGTTATGGCCTAAAAGGCTATGTCATGTTAACTTTGACAATCTGGTGGAGATAAGTAAGAAGAAAAAGGTAAGAGGTCTACCTAGATTGAAGAAACTTGAGAATGTGATGTGCAAGGAATGCCAGTTAGGAAAAATGACAAAGTCAAGTTTCAAGAGAAAATCATTTACTTCTAAAAAATTTTTAGATTTGGTTCATACTGACCTTTGTGGACCTATGGGTGTACAAAGTTACTGTGGTGCTAGATACTTTATCTTATTTGTTGATGATCATACTAGGATGATGCATGTGATGTTTTTAAAAGAAAAATCTAAAGCTTTTCAATATTTTAAGTGGTATTTGGCTAAGGTTGAAAAGGAGACATGAAGGAACCTGAAATGTCTTAGATCTCACTGAGGTGGAGAATTTACATCAAATGAATTTAATCTATTTTGCAATGATAGAGGAATTAAAAGATAGATGTCTGCACCTAGAACACCTCCACAGAATGGTATAGCAGAAAGGAGAAATAGATCTATCTTGGATTGTGAAAGGACATTGATGATTGAAAAGAATGTGGCATAGAGATATTGGAAAGAAGCTATAAGCACTAATGTCTACACTCTTAATCGAGTACAAATCAAGAAAGGTACAAATTTGACACCTTATGAATTATGGCATGGACATGCACGAAGTGTTAAATACTTTAAAATATTTGGAAGTAAGTGCTATATATTAAAAGACACTAGGAATGGAAAGTTTGATGCTAAGAGTGATGAAGGCATATTCCTGGGGTACTCCACAAAAAGTAAAGCTTACAAGTGTTTGAACTCTAACACTAACAAAATTGTGGAAAGTGTGAATGTAAAAATTGATGAGTATGCAGAAAGAAAAGAAGCTGACAGTAAAAGAGAACCATAAGATTATAGATCTTTTGTGTACATTGAAGAAGAGGAAGAGGCAACTAATAGACTTGCACCTGATGCCAAGTCTCGGGTAAGAAATGCCAAGCAACAGAAAGAAGCTACTGAGCATCAGGAAAATAGTGTTGAGAAAGAACAAGAACATGTCGAGCTACAAGAAAATGCTGTTGTGTATCAGGAAGAGGTTGCCGAGCTTTCTGAAGTTGAATCTGACAATCTTATTGAGGAACATGATGAAATAGAGGAGAGAATAGCTGAACCTATTTTGGAAAAATATGTGAGAAGACACCATAAGCCTGAATAGATAATTGGAGACAAAGATACTGGAATCCAGACCAGAAGTAAGACTAAGGATCTAACATGTCTACTATGTGAATTCGAACCAAAGGCAACTAGAGAAGCATTGGAAAAATGAAGACTGGATACAAGCAATGAATGAAGAAATTGACTAGATTCAGAAGATGCTAAGCTAGTAAGAACTCCTATGGTTACTGGACAAAAGTTATCTAAGAATGATGATGCTGCCAAAGTGAATCAAACTCTATACATATCTATGATTGGAAAATTCCAGTATGTTATACACAGCAGACCAGATATTGCATTATCTATTGGGATTATGGAAAGATTCTCTACTAATCCTAAGGAAACACATATGATGGCCATGAAAAGAATTATGAGATACTTGAAAGGAACTGCTGAGTATGGTCTATATTATAAGAAGGATGAAAAATTTGAACTCTGAGTTTATACAGATGTTGATTGGGCAAGAAATGTAGATGACAAAAAGAGTACAAGTGGTGGAGCTTTCTTTCTTGGATAGAGATTAGTCTCCCGGACAAGCAAGAAACAAAATTGCATTTCCCAATCTACTACCGAGGCTGAGTATGTTGCTGCTGTAGTGAACTATTCAAACTTGGTATGGATAAAATAATTGTTGATAGGCATGAAAGAAGAAATCACTGAACCTATTGTTATTTTCTGTGACAACGCAAGTGCTATCAATATTTCTAAAAATCCAGTGATGCACACTAAGACCAAACACATTGCAATCAAGTATCACTATTTGAGAGAATTAGTACAGGACAAAGAAGTCCGAATGGAATATGTGAATACAAAAGAATAACTAGTAGACATATTCACTAAAGCTTTACCCATAGAAGCTCATGAGTATTTGAGAAGTCAATTAGGGGTTCTTCCCCTAACTGAGGCTGCCTAGACAAGCTAGGAGCACTGCATCAAATGTGCTACATTAGAACATTTGACAAATTGATGCAGAAGATTGTCACACTTTAGGGCTGGCCTAGAGTTGTGAAGAGAAGCAAAGACAAGAAATCCGTCATAAGAAAGATGACAGAGGGAGAAACACATAGCTACACAGATATTATCTACATCTGATGGATGTAAGTTTTAGTTGCTGCTTTGGCATTTTTGTCAAAGAGGGAGAATGTACTGATATGATAACACATGAGATATTGAGATTTGATAACACATGATACTAAAAACTAAGAGTTGATGAGCTGATGGAACTAAAAGAAAAGAGGATGATCAACTAAAATGTAGAATTAGGATAGAGGGAGATCTGTATACTTCTGATGGTCACATGAGTGAGGCTTACATGATTCTAAATTAGAATGAAGCTAAGGATATTATAAATAAGTTTCTGATGGATAGATAAGTTTTTTGGATTGGTTGGTAATCCATGTGTTATTCAGGTGATATCAAATGGTGTTGCCATCAATGCTAAAGAGGGAGATTGTTGGAAACTGAATTGAAACAAGTGTTGTATTGTCATTGATGTCAAACCTTAATTGGTAAGATTGTTTCTACTTAGGAAAGTACTATATCTATTTGAGTGTTGCTAAGAGGGCTAAGCAAGGTTGGTAACAATAGCACCTAAGGAAAAGGTTGAGTTATCTTGATACTACAAAGTGTACTTGACTATATTGCACTATGATGAGATAATATATTGTTTATCTTAGTAAGACTGAAGACTAAACTGGTAGGCTTAACTAAGCAAAGAATGGAAAAATCATGTTTAAGCCGAGTAATGTTAGTGTCGACTGAGTTAGTATATGTCGAGCAAGTTATAGTGTCGACCGAGCACCAGTAAATTGTTGAGGAAGACACTGCAAGCCAAGGAGATAGTTTTAGTATTGACCAACTGATCTACATGAAGACCGAGTGAACAATCACAATATTGACCGAGCATCAGCAATTTAATATTTGAAGAGAATTTAATTTTGGAGCTGACATTATTGAATTCTTGGATTATGTAAAACGTGTTGACTTTATTTATTGATTGTTTGGAAGCATTAAATACTTTGTAAAACATTTTATTGTAAATCTTTGAGAGATTTGAGATGATTCTAGAAAAGGAGTCGAAGAACATAAAGCAGGTAGATTCAATGAATCTAACCTAACCCTAAGATCAACCAATGAGATTGAGCAGAAAAAGATGAGTTAACCTAATTGAGGAAAATATAAGGGAACATGAACATTGTGATATGTATGCACATGGTGAATGGAGAATGCTGGAAGAGGAAATTTTTATTGACTAAATAAGCAGAAAAGGCTGAAGGAGAATGGTGGTGATTTCTTGAAGAAAAGTTTCGAGCAGATCAGAGATGGAAATGGCAAAGTTTCAAAGTCAGTAAACCAACATTAGTGTATGGAATCAGATCTGATATTTGCAAAGTGAGTTGTATATTTTTTAGATAATACTATTGCTACTTTCTAACCATTGTAACAGTCAAAATCCTTTTAACAGAGGTTGACCTAATAGTCATATGTTAAATCCTTTGAACAAGGTTGCATTCTAATGGAGTGTATGTAAGTCCTATGACTAGGCTAACTTTTAATAGGGTGATTGAAATCCTTTAACCGGTCACATTTGACAGTGTGTATTGTAACCTTTGACAGGGTTGGCTTTTTACCGAGCTCACTTCAAAAGAGTGAAAATAATAGTAGCATGTTACAGAGTGGTTTTTCCCAAATTGGGTTTCCACTATAAAACCTAGTGTTTATACTTGTGTGAATGTTTAGATCTGAAGATTGCTATATTTTACAAGTTAAGTTCCAGCTAGGTAGTGGACTACATTGTTAGATGTTTCTATTATTGAATCAGTGATGACCGAGTTTGTTTTGGTTTCGGATCTAATTGAAGGATAAGTTTATGAGATTGTTTTATACATCAAGACTCGAGAACAACTGATTCACCCCCCCCCCCCCTCTCTATTGTTCTAAATCATATTAACAAATAGTATCTTTCACATAACGACTCCATCTTCTCATCTTATACTTTATCAAAACTTATTATTTGATATATTTAATATATTTAATTAATATATGATTATTGCTTATTATAAATATTCTATAAAAGAATAGACCAGTTATGAACCATAAAAATTAAAAAATATCTACTATAGATACATGAGAAAATTACTAATGAATTTTTAATTATAATTTTGTTGACTCCTTTTTAAAAAAATTGAAAAATTAAATGTATGAAAAAATACAAGACTATTCGAACCCACTACATAAAAATATTCTGAGTAAAAAGTTATGGTAGCTTATTTTTGGTGAACTTTTACTTCACTAAAATTGTTATGCCAAGAGGTGTGCCTATACAATCATAGCATGGAGAGAGAATCCATGTACATTAAAAAGAATAAGTGGTTCGCATCCTGGCAGTTACACTTCATTACGTGGAGACTATTCACCACATCAGTTACATATGGACAATGACCAATTTTGAAGAGGAAGAGACATGAATGAAAAGAGTCAGTTTTCCTATTTATAAAACAAGAATATCAAACAATAAAATTTATCTCCCTCACCCAACAAAAGAGAGAAAATTCTTATGAATCAGCTGAATCAATGAAGATCTTTAAATCATGCCCTGCGTTGTCTACATCATCTGACATTCTCTTGACCATGAGATTCAAAGTTCCTACATTTTGAGTGCAGAGTTCTTTTAAATTTAGGCTACTTGTGGGCATAAGTGGCCCAGGACTGTAATTGCCATTGAAGAGTTTTTTATTTTATGTGAATCCCAGTTCACATTTTGTTTGCATTTTTCCCCATTTGGATTTCTCTAGGATAAATCCTTTGTCTTAATTTTGTGGGAATTGTCTTACTCTCATTTATTAACAATAATTCACAAATGCAGGATACATCACGTGTAAAACCTCTAGGACATGTACCAATTGCACACCATAGGTACCCTATTTGGCTATTTCAAAAAACCCTAATTATTTTTCCACCCCAGATACACATGCATATGACACCCTCATCATCCGTGTATTATTCTAGAAAACCTAACCCTAGATGTTAAATAACGTTGCTCAGAGGAATAATAAAGGAGTAGCAAAGGAATGCATCATTTACTACTTTGGTTTTTAAGCTATTTATGTAGGAGTTAAGTTTCCGCTTTTAATTTGTCTTTTATTTTTATTTTTAATTCAACTTTGCCATTTAGTCCTTTCTTTTGAAGATTTTAATTATGAAGAGTATTATGTCTACTTTTCTTTCATTTTTAATCTGTTATATTTTATCTATGAGCAACTTGGTTGCATTTTTCTTATTAAAATTTCATCTTCTCTTCTTGATCACGGTAGTGTGTTCAGATGTCTAATATTTTGCAGTGTTTTTAAGTTGGTAAGCCTGCAAGGAAGCATAAAAAATATGCTTGGTTCACAAAGAGGTGATCTTTGTCTTTATTTTTTTTTAACAAAAATATTTACAGAGCTGCAACATAAAACATTGGTGATGACAACAAAAGTGTTGCAAAGGAGAAGGTGGATAATTCTTGGTATAATTCTTCCATTTAATGGAGATACATTATAATAGATATTTGAGGCAATCGTGCATTAGAGACTGTGCTTTCAATACTGAACAATTATTTGTAACAATTTAGCCTTGAATTCTTCAAACAAAGCATTATAATTCTCTCACAATGAAACTCAATAGAATGTATGTTGTGAAAGACTGCAGAGGAACTTGTGTAGGCACCTATTTGTCATGTCACAAAGGATGGTGTATAAGAGAAAGGGAATGGCTCAAATTTTAGGATTGACTTTGTGCTGCAATTTCTTTTTATAGTTATTTGAAATACACCATGTTGGTTGTGGATTATTCCCTTTGATCTTCAACTTGCAGATTTACACTTTGATGGATAATTTAAATAAAACCCTGACTCTATCACCACTCCAAAGTCCACAAGGAAGAGGGCCAAATGACAAGGATCAAAAGATCCTTCTACACTTTGAGCTTCAGTGCTTAGGCGGGTGTACCCTTGACTCACTTCTCTAAAGGAGTCTAAAACAATATTCCACTATATCTCATATAAGATTGTCAAAGATTTATCAAATCATGTTTGTGTTTGTGTGGTTGTTAACCATGAAACTTCAAGAGAAAAGACTAGTGCCTTATCCCAGGGCTAAGAGTCACCCAACTGTATACCTCTACTAAATACCTTAAGTCAAAGTCAATGGAAACTAGGGTAAGTGCTTTGCCTATTACCCCTTTCCCTCAAGCACAAGGACATCAAATTCTATACCTGGCTGCAAACTCACTGAATTCACCTAAAAGGATTTAATCCTAACTTTGTTAGAAACTTAGAGATGAATTCAAAATACTCTTTGTTTACCATACATTAACACACTTTGTGACATTAACATATATGAGCTCAGAGACAAGCAAGAAGACATACTCAAGATACAAGATTGGGATTCAAGAATGTTTTCATTAACACAATCAGGATCAACATGCAATTGGCATGACACCTGTATACACTTAAAAATGGCTTCATTTATTAATTAAATATTTATTATTTAATTACTATTAACTTGGTAAATTAATTAAATATTTATTATTTAATTAATATTTATTTCTTCTATTTATTAAGTAAATTATTCAATTTATTTAATAAATTCACTATAGTCTAATTCTATATCCTAAATCTTCTAAATAGTTTATTAAAGTGATTTAATTAAATACACAATCACCTAAATATGACTAAGTCTTCTAATTCACTTCATCCACCTAGTCACCTGACACATCACCTTGACTAAGATAAATAATTATTATTAATTATTTATTCATATTTATCCTCACCCACACATGTCCTATTCTTAAGGGCTATGTGGCCTCATAGGACTTGGTCTCATGACCACATGTCCTCTCAACAACTAAGTCAAGGGACATTCCCTATTCCTAAGGAGCTTCTCAAGCCACCTCTAAAGGTCAAGGGTGACTCATAGGACACTTGTGCAAAGAGTCCTCAAGAGGAAAAGGTATCTCCCTCTTTATCTCTTTGGTCTTTGTGAGACACTTGACATGTGTCTTTTCCTTCCAACTTCTTCTCCTCCATGTCAATGTGAGAGGAACATCATCCCTATTTTTCCTCTCACACTCCAACTACATCCCCCTTTCTCTCAACTCCTTCAACCAAGTCAATCCTAGCCCTAGGATCTTCCACCTTTCATTCTCAACCGTAGGATTGTGCCACCTAAGCCTAGATCCTCCTAAACTCTATAAAAGGAGCCTCATTTCCCATTTGATAGCTAATAGGTATTTGGAGAACAAGCATTCAAGCATTCAAGCATCCAAGCATTCAAGCATTCAAGCAATTAAGCATTCCATAGCAATCACCATTTCAATTTGCATTTCATCCATTAGTTTGCATAAGCTATTTGTGCACTCAATTTCATTCAATCTCCACACTTTGGTAGCATCTTGGGAGAAGGCTTCATATTGGAAATCTGAGAGCTCAACATCTTCAAGAAATCAAAGCTAGGAGGACAATGGAGACAATCTGCATGGTAGGTGAAGGTAATTAAATTTGTTTAATCATTTCATAGTTACTTTGCATTCTTCATTGTGTTTGCATTAGATAGATTCATTAGCTTTTATAGTTAATTTATCATTTCTAGTTGTTAGACATCTAATTTGCATACAACACCAAGATGAGAAAAGGGCACCAAATCAGACCTCTATCAGTCTATTATAGTAAAAAACTAGGGACCAAAAAATAACAATGTTTTGGAACCCTTGCAAAATCAAAAATTTTGCAACTTATACCACTAGCTGCCTTGGGATCCTCAAGATCAGATGCAACAAGCTTCAGACAACTAGGGTCAGGGTCTCAACCACCCAACCAACTCAAACAGTCACAAAATTTACTGCAAGGGCAAGAAGCATAAGTAGCCTGGAGAAAACAAATCTCTAGCAGATCAACAATCATGAAAATTTGCGAGCTCAACATAGTACACCAGGAATGCCATTAAAATTAGTCTAATCACTGCCTGCAAATAGTTCCTCGAGCTCAAAACCACATGGCACCAGGTATAAAATCACCTCTGCAAACGATCACAGAGCCCCTGGACTACTTCGCAACAACCGGTGCCACCAACTAGATCAAAAACTACCGAGAAAGCATTGAAAACTAGTCCTTTGGTCACAGGAAACCCTCTGCAGATTTGAATTTGAATTCCAACGGTCACTTCATGGCTTTAGCAGCAAATCGGCAACCATCCTTTAAATCTTTGTCAACTTTAAGTCCTGACTATAGATCCTCTTTATCTTTCTTGGGCTTGGCAACCTTACAATTTCTTCAATGGTGCAGTCGTGTGGTCATCAACCTATCCGCCACAGGAAACCGGGCTTCAAATTATGCTTGGTCACATGATTGCAAGGCACCAAAATAACCTTTGTGATCATGTGACCGTGGTCTCGTTAACCGCGCAATACCATCACAAACCACCCAGAAAAGTCTTCGGCCACCTCATAAATCCCTCGACGAACAAAAATTGGGCACATCAGCAACACAGCACCGTGGACCCACACAACTCCGCAACCGCGATGACCAATAGCGGTCGCATGATCGCATAGCTGAAACCTGGGCTATGCGAATAGACGACAAGCCATGAGACTGCCACCCTATCACCGCAAACACTGGCCCCACCTTATCTGGTGAACTGGCGACCAAAGAACTTTCGCCAGTTTGCAAAATACTTTGCACCTTTCACTAAAAATCCAGTGACTTCGCGACCGCCATTCGCCAAGTCGCTAGACAAACTAGTGAATCGCCAAATCTTCTCACGAATGCGCGACAAGACTACATCTTATCGGCACCGCCACCTTTTTATTTGAAATGCCAAACACTAGACTCCAACCGAGTTTTCCTGATGCCACATGTCACCTAACCATTGGCTGATCCATGCCCAGTCACTGGCACAGGACCCACTTACCATAAGCCTTTGAAATGAATGGCTGGCGTAAGATCTCATGGCTCTGACAAATCCCATGAGAACTTACGCTGGCCGTAGGATCCATCCTCATCATAGACCCTTCCGATAACGGCCCCACTTCTGAGCACATCCACATCGACTGATAGGAACACAGTAACTAAGCACCACATGGCAGATGGTCCCACTTGCATCGCATAGAGAAGATGCTAGATCAACGGATGGCGCATGATCGGAAGGGGTGGGAATATTCCTTAAGATCATGCACCGACCGTCGGATTCAAAGCTTTCAACGCAGGCCTGCCTAACAACAAATCCACCATAGCAGCGCGGACATGTGTCACCTGGTCGCATGATCGCATAGCCAAAAATTGGGCTATGTGATCATGCAACAGCCAATCACAGGCTGCCACATGTCCACCTTCGGGACCACACCAAAGAAGCCTTACCCTTTCAGAGGATCAGACGGTTGTCACAAAAGCGCATAGCCTTGACAAATCCTTCACGCTTTAATGACAACCATTGATGCTCTGACACGTCAAGACCCTCTAACCAATCTGAAAACCAGGTCCCACCACACATCGCACTTGTGCACTTGAGGGAAAGTAGACCGCCAGGCAGCTGATCAGGAACGGGGACCCGCATGGCCAAGTGGCAAGCGGTCACATGATCGCGTGTCATAAAAGTATGACATGCGGCCATGCAATAGCCAATCAGGAAGAGCCTAGACCCACCATCCACGTTGGGCTTGCGCAGTTGAGGGAATGTCGAAAACACACAAAGTTTTCAGCACCATAAGACAAGTGCACAAAGCTTGAAGGCAAAGGGTCAAAAACAACGTAGGTTTTTGGCAAAAGATCAAAAACACACAGGAATTTTCAACAGACTGAAAGATAGCAAGGAAGCTGAAAACATCACGGGTTTTCAAAAACACTGTGGGTTTTCGACACTGAGGCAGAACTTTAAAAATGCTTCCCGTGGACCTTGAAACTCAAATAACTTTCTGGGCTTTATGATTTAGGAGATGTAGTCTGGACTAAAGCAAGGTGACACACAAAACACACAAGGCAAAACACACACACCATGAATCAAGTAGATTTCCTTGCAAGTTAAAACTGAGACTGCAAGCCGGGTAGAGACAACAAAACAAAGACTGCAGGGAAAAAGGTCATTTTCCTGGGATTTTGCAATGACTGAAAAAATGGCCTAACACACCTTATTACATCAAATTATTTGGTATAGTTTCTTATTATTTTAATTGTTATAAATGATAAAAACTATTAAATGTCATCATTTCATTCTTCAAATTTAGATTTAGTTTCAAGGATTTTGAGTTGTTTTGTATTCTACTTTTTACCATAGTTCAAATAATTATTACAATATTTTTTTATAATTTAGACGGTACAATAAATGAATTAGGACTGTAATGCTCAAGATAAGGGGGTCTGTGTAATTATGAGTTCTGTAATCAAATTGAGAACAAAATAGAACAACTGAAACTAATTGTAATATTATTTAGTTTGTAATACTATTTAGTGAGTACTTAATAATAAATAGCCAATATGAAACATCAAGCTCATCAATTTATTAGGAAACATATTACTTTTTTAATAAGAATATTAGAAAACTACAAAGAGTATAGAAGCATCTTAGTATACAGAAACATCTTAATTTTCTAATTGCCAATAAAGATGTTTCTATGTCCTCTTTGTATTTTTTAACTTAGATGGTTCTATAGTTACTTTATACTTTTCTAATTAGAAACATCTTACTTTTTTAATGAGAATATTAGAACAAAATATTTATTTTTAAATATCATATTATCAAAAACTCCATAAAATATTTCTCCAATGATTAAATTACAAAAAGTATATAAAAATGTAAGATGTTTCTAAACCATTCAAAAGCATGAAGTTTCTGAAATTTAAGAGTACTTAAGTACTTAAATAAACTAACATTATGTGAAATTTATTTTTTATATTTATAATAATAATAAAATTGTTATTTTTAAATATTTACTTTCTTTAATAAAATAATTATTTGGAATTTTTTAATAAAAGATTTCTTTCTTTCTATTAGTAATAATCTTTTATGAATTCTTTGGAAGTGAACCAACATAATTAGCATAGAAAGGGGGAACAATAAATTTTCAAGACAAATAATTCAATAAGAAGGCTTGACATTTAATCGAGGATGGTGAAATTTCTTTATTATTTAATGCATATACATTTAATATAACTCTTATCATTAAAAGATCATGATTAGATATTAAACTAAATTAAGCTGCCAACCTAATCAAATATTTAATCAAATTCAACCTTGACCCTGATCCTAATCATATCAAATTAAACTTTAACATAAAATCACTTTGAACCTTAACTAAATATAAAATTGAACCCTAACTAAGCTAAATTTAAATCTAACACTAAACCATGTAGAAAAATAACCCTAACTCTAATCTAGATTCTATCCTAAATTAAATTCAAACATAACGTATACCAAATTAAGTCCAAACACTAAATCAAAGTACACCTAAATCTTTAGATCATGGAGAAATGATTGACGAAATAGTAACAAGCTACCTTGAAAACACAATTAAATATTAAACTATATTGAACCCTAACCTTAACTCTTAATTGGATTAAAAAAATAAACCGTGTTGAACCCTAGCCTTACCCCTTAATCAAATTCAACCCTGACCCTAAACCTTAAATTGAACCTTATACTAACCCAATCTTATGGATTTTTAAATTAAAAATCAACCTTAATTAGCGCCTTATCACTTGAGTTATCACATTTGTAACTTGAGAGAGAGAGAGAGAGAGAGAGAGAGAGAGAGAGAGAGAGAGAGAGATTAGGGTGCATATCTAGAGAGAGAGGAGGATAGGGATCATATTATGTTTTTAATCTAGAGAGATGGTTTTAATAGAGATATATCTTAGAGATAGGGCATGCTGGTGAGATGAGGGAGGGGAAAGAGTAAGAGAGAGGTTGATTAGGGGGAACACACACACACACACACACACACAGATGGTGATTAGGGGAATATCTAGAGAGAGAGAATTATAAAATTAATCATAATTTGAACCATAACCTAAGTCTTAACATTAACCCTAACCCTAACCTCAAACTTTAATTATAAACTTTATCCTCACATTCCTTGTAACATTAAACTTATCCATGTAACCTAATATAAACCCAAAAGGAGATGTTTTCAATATAGAGAGAGACCTTAGAACTAGGGGTAGAGAGTGAGAGAGAAGAATATGAAGGTCAGATAAGGGAGGAGAGATAGTGAGAGATATGGTAATTAGGGATAATATCTAGAGAGAGTGGGAAGGGATAGGAGAGGGGAGAGAAAGATATATTTTCAATAGAGATAGGGGTAGAGAAAGTGTGGGATATTATGGTGAGATGAGGGAGGGGAGAAAGTGAGAGAGGATGATTAGGGGGCACACACACACACACATATATATATAGACACACATACATACATACATACATACACACACATACATACATACATCTATATATCTACACACACACACACACACACATATATATATATATACATAGATATATATATACATACATACATATATATATATATATATACATACATATATATATATATATATATATATATATATATATATGTACATACATATACATATACATATACATATACATATAAATATACATATACATACATTTATATGTATATGTATATGTATGTACATATATACACATACATATATATATATATATATATATATATATATATATGTATGTATGTATGTATGTATGTATGTATGTATGTATACATATACATACATATATATATATATATATATATATATATATATGTATGTATTTGTATATGTGTATATGTATACATATATATATATATATATATATATATATATATATATATATATATATATATATATATATGTATGTATATATATATGTATTTGTATATGTGTATATGTATATATATACACACACACACATACATATATATATATATGTATATATATATATATATATATGTATATATGTATATATACAAATATAAATATTGGTGAAGGGTGCTCCAATTAATACCACAAACACATAACAGAAATAGAGAAACAACAACAATATGCAAGAACAGAAAATTGGCTTCTTATTATCTCTACAAATGTGGAATTACAAACTTTTAGAATTACAATATGCAAAGCCACATGGGCATTCCCTTATAATATTCTGTAGGACAAAGCCTTGAACTATTACCCAGATCTACTACCCAGAACTATTTTGAACTGCCTAAGACAATAATACAGCCTTCCTTATATAGGCAATTTTTCCACCGCCTAGGAAGGTTCCAGAATTTCAGCCAACAGGCCGACCAAACTTAGAATTATTTTATTTTAAATTTTATTACATCACAGTCGGCTCAAGATAACCTTTGAAACCCGAACAAAAATTTTGAAGAAAATTATTTTTTGCCATTTCAGGTGGCCCAACTTCTGAAGACCATAAGTCATCACTAGTTGACCCGATCGGCTATTATAACCCCATTTCAGAAATGTCACGAAGTGCTCTACAGGCTTGACTAACGTAAACACCCATCACCCAAATTTTTGACCTCATCCAGGGCCTCTAAAGCCTTCAAAACTAAGTTCAAAGTTTCTGTACCCTGCTGCCAATACCGAAAATCTTCAATATCTTCCAATATACACTTGATCTGGCAATGAAACTTTACTGGCAGACTTATATGACCAAAATGAACCTTCAGGAAATAAATCAGATCATTCTGAGCACATATGAAAATTACCAAAAAATAGTAACTTTCCATAAACAGTAGCTCTACACAAAATAGCCCTTATTGACTATAAAAATAGAAATATTTTTTTGGGTGATGCAAGATTGCTCTTACACCTAGGATGCTCCTGCATCAGACACCCAGGGTAATTTGAGAAGTGATCCTATCACAACTCAGGTGTGCAGAGGAAAACCAAGATGGCTAACCTCCTCCTTTGTTAGCCATGATGAATCTTCAACAGGTCATCCTTTCCACTTGACTAGATATTCTTCATATGTCCTGTTTCTTGTGCTTCTGCCAACATGATTGTCCAGTATATCTTCGATCTCCTTAGTGTCTAAACTAGTTGCTGGAATACTCCACTGTGCTGCTGTGATCTCCTCTTCAACACCTCCTTCATGATACTCTGTCAGATCTAAAATGTTAAATACTAGTGAAATATTTAGCTCAGTAGGCAATTCTACCTCATATGCATTTCCTGAATCATGTTTCTTCAGTATCCTACATGGTCCAAACTTCTTCATTTTAAGCTTTTTATATGTAACAACTGGAAACTGCTCCTTCCGCAAATGAACCATAACTTCATCACCAACCTGAAATGCCTTATACCTCCTTTTCTCATCTGCCTTAGCCTTATACTATGTCTTCATCTTGGTAATATGCTTCCTCACCTCCCCATGGATGTTCTTCAAGTGTTCTGCAAAATACTCAGCTTCAGCACTACTTATTTCTCCTTTATCTATCTTCCTCAATTCAAATGCATTTTTTGGACTACTTCCATATACAATCTAGAATGGTGATTTACCAGTGCTCCTGTTGACAGAATTATTGTATGCAAATTCTACCTGTGGTAAAATCAAATCCCATCCTATTGGCTTATCTCCAACCAAACATCTCAGCAAATTTCTTAAACTCCTATTCACCACCTCTGTCTATCCATCAGTCTGTGGATGATGTGATGAACTGAACTTCAAATCTATCTTCAACTTCTTCCACAATGTACGCCAAAAATATCTAACAAACTTAGTGTCCCGATCTGAAACTATGGTCTTTGGCAAACCATGAAGTCTCAGTACTTCTCTGAAAAACAATTTTGCTACATGAACAGCATCATTAGTCTTCTTGCACGGAATGAAATGTGCCATCTTTGAAAATCTGTCAACCACCACAAAAATTGAATCGTGTCCCCGCTGAGTCCTCGGTAAACCGAGAACAAAGTCCATGCTGATATCCTCCCAAAGCTTCTTTGGTACGGGTAATAGCTGATACAACCCTATATTCTGCTTCACTCCTTTCGCCATCTGACATACTCTGCAACTCTATACAAACATCTTCACATCTTGCTGCAACTGTGGCCAATAATAGTTCTCACTAACCAAACCAAGGGTTTTATCACGACCAAAATGTCTAGCCAATCCTCTACTATGCTTCTCCTTGATGAGATTCTCCCTCATATAATTTTATGGAATGCATAACTAACTCCCTCTGAATAGCATATCATCTTGGATGATGAAATCCAACCATTTCATCCTGTCTAGAGTAACAAGTTCTGTATAAGCTTCTCAAACATTACCAAAATCAGGATCCTCTGGATACAAATTCTTGAGTTCTTTAAACCCAACCACTTCAATCTATATTTCTGTCAGCAATATTTTCCTTCTGCTAAGAGCATCTATAACCCTATTAGACTTTCCACTCCTGTGTTTCAAAACAGATGTATAACTCTGCAAAAACTCAACTCATTTCAAATGTCTTTGATTCAATTTTTCTTGACTATTCAAATATTGCAAAGCTTGATGATCAGTATAAAAAATAAACTCCTTAGGAAGTAGATAATGTTTCCACTTCTTTAATGTCTGAACTATAGCATAAAATTCCTAATCATAAATAGAATATTTCCTCTTGGCATCATTTAACTTGTCACTGAAATAAGCAATAGGTTTACCTTCTTGGCTCATAACAGCTCCTATTGCAGTACCACTAGCATCACAATCTACTTGAAACACCTTATTAAAATCTAGAAGTGCTAAAACAAGTTGTTCTGTAACTTTTTGTTTCAACAATTGAAAACTCTTTTCTGCCCCATTAGTCCACTTAAACTCTTTTCTATCCCCGCTCATTGTTTTAGTAAAGGGTCCACAAATACTGCTAAAATTTCTGATAAACTTTCTGTAAAAGTTAGCTAGACCATGAAAAGATCTTACCTCAGTAGCACTCTTTGGAGTAGGCCATTCAAGGATAGCCTGTACCTTCTCTGGGTCTATTTTTAGACCTTCTCCTGAAACTACAAACCCCAAATACATCAACTCTTTCTTCACAAAACTGCACTTCTTCAAATTAATCAACAATTTCTCTTCTCTCAACTTCTCAAATACCATATGAATATGCATCATATGCTCATCCAATGTTTTACTAAAGATCAAAATATCATCTAGGTAAACAATGACAAACTTATCCAGAAATTTTTTAAGAACCTCGTTCATGAGCCGCATGAAAGTGCTCGGTGCATTGGTTAGCCCAAAAGACATGACTAACCACTCATATAGTCCTTCCTTTGTCTTGAATGCAGTCTTTCATTCATCTCCTTCTCTAATCCAAATCTGATGATATCCACTTTTCAGATCTATCTTTGAAAAATATACAGCTCCACTCAAACAGTCCATAATATCATCCATTCATAGTAATGGAACCTTGTACTTGATTGTGATCTTGTTTATTGCCCTAGAATCTATACACATCCTCCATTCTCCATTCTTCTTTGGTGCTAATACCACTAGTATAGCACAGGGACCCAGACTCTCACGGATCAATCCTTTGGTGCTAATGAGTGATCTTCTTGACTGGTGGTAATCCATCAGGCATGTTATCGGATACAATATCCTGAAACTCATTCAACAAATCTGCAACTTCTACAGGAACATCTTCTACTTCCTCTTTACCAGCTTTTGGAATTAAAGAAAAATATATATGCTCATGCCTCATACCATCTAGAAAAAAATTTTCATCAACAAAAGTTATCCTTGCATTACCACATACCTTTTCTTTAGTCTCCTTCAATGGTTTTAGCTTATGTCGCACTCTATCCATTGTCAGGGAATAGGTATTTGCACAACCATCATGTACAGCACATCTGTCAAACTGTCATGGTCTACCCAACAACATATGACATGCATCCATAGATATGATATCACACAATACCTCATCTTGGTATCCGCTAATGTTGAACTTCACCAGGCATTGTTCATTAACCATGACCTTGTGGTCATCCTGTACCCAGACAATCCGATATGGATGTGGGTGTTTCTGTCTCTTGAGCCTCAACTTTGTCACCATCTCTTCTGACACCAAATTGTCAGTGCTTCCACTATCAATAATCACATCACAACATTTACCTTCACACTTGCACCTGGTGCGTAACAGGCTCCTCCTTTGTTCAGGTTCATTCTCACCACTCAACAGGACTCTTCTGTTAATCAACATTTCTCCTCTTTCAGCATCTTCAGAATTTGATGATCTAGCATCTTCATCTACATGTGCAACTCTAGCCTGGCCTTCATTTCTCCTATCTGTTCTGCCTTGGTGCTGAGGACATTCAAATGCTCTATTACCTTCTTCTCCACAGTGAAAACATGTTCCATGAAAGCCACCTCTTCCAGATCCTTGTCCTCTTTCTCTTGCCCTCTGATCTTTATTATTCTGATCCTAGAAGCGATTGAAATTATTTTCTTACTGATTCTGACTGCTACTAGCCTCATCCTTCTTTTTCGGATCTTCATTTCACCACCATATGATAGTCCACCAGATCATCCACCGTGACCTCTTCTATTTTGTCTGCTCTCAAACTTCTTGTTCAGCTTTTCCTCTACTTTTAGGGCAAACTAGTATGCCTCTTCAATACTGTTCATTCGAACTAGATTCAGCTCCTCCTGAATGCTTGGCTTTAACCCATTAAGGTATCAGGCAACTTTCTCCTTATCAACTTCTGCATGGCCTATTCTGATGAGAAGTCGATAGAACTCCTCTGTATACTCTTGAACAGATCTTCATGCTTGCTTCAAACTCTACATTTTCTTCAATAGGTCAAGCTCATAATCAACAGGAATGAACTATCACTTCAATTTATCCACCATCTGATCCCATCTCATGATTTTCTCCTTTCCCCTTCTATTACGCTCCAACTAAATCTCTTGCCACCATATCTTCACATGACCTTTCAGTCTGGCTTTCACAAATTTGACCTTATCAGGATCCTCAACATCTTCATACTCAAAATATTCCTCACATTCATTGATCCAGTCGATCAATTCTTCTAGGTTAAGATTCCCAGAAAATGTAGGAACCTCAATCTTAGGTCTTTTCTCATTCTTAGAAATGACCCGAAAAAGTCTTTCTTCCTCCTAGTTCACAATTTCAACTTCTCCTTCTTGATATTCTTCTTCAGCTTCATCCTCGCTTTCATCTCTGACATTAAGATTCATTCCTCTACGAATCTCTTCTTGCAATGCTTCCACTTGTCTCTGTAGTGCCCTAACCTCAGGTGTTACAACACCAGCTCTTCTGCCACATTCACTTCGTGGAGGCATTTTTGTGATGCGTGCTGAAACCCTAACCATGGTCCTGGTGCAAACTGCCTCACAGTCGGTGATCTGTTTACACATTCAAGAACTCCTGCTCTGATACCACTTGGTGAAGGCTGCTCCCTTTAATACCACAAACACATAACAGAAATAGAGAAACAACAACAATATGCAAGAATAGAAAATTGACTTCTTATTATCTCTACAAATGTGGAATTACAAACTTTCAGAATTACAATATGCAAAGCCACATGGGCATTCCCTTACAATATTCTATAGGACAAAGCCTTGAAGTATTACCCAGATCTACTACCTAGAACTATTCTAAACTGCCTAAGACAATAATATAGCCTTCCTTATATAGGAAATTTTTCCACTGCCTGGGAAGGTTCCAAAATTTTAGCCAATAAGGCCGATCAAACTTAGAATTATTTTATTTTACATTTTATTACATCATAGTCGGCTCAAGATAACATTTGAAACCCAAACAGAAATTTTGAAGAAAAATATTTTTTGCCATTTCAGGTGGCCCAACTTTTGAAGACCATAAGTCATCACCAGTTGACCCGATCGGCTATTATAACCCCATTTCAGAAATGTCACGAAGCGCTCTACAGGCTTGACTGGTGCAAGCACCTGTCACCCAAATTTTTGACCTCATCCGGGGCCTCTAAAGCCTTCAAAACTGAGTTCAAAATTTTTGTACCCTACTGCCAATACAGAAAATCTTCAATATCTTCCAATATACACTTGATCTAGCAATGAAACTTTACTGGCAGACTTATATGACCAAAATGAACCTCCAAGAAATAAATCAGATCATTCTAAGCACATACGAAAATTATCAAAAAATAGTAACTTTCCATAAACAGCAGCTCTGCACAAAATAGCCCTTATTGAATATAAAAAAAAAAATATTTTTTTGGGTGATGCAAGATTGCTCTTACACCCAGGATGCTCCTGCATCAGACACCTAGGGTAATTTGAGAAGTGACCCTGTCATGACTCAGGTGTGCAGAGGAAAATCAAGACGGCTAACCTCCTCCTTTGTCCGCCATAATGAATCTTCAACAGGTCCTCCTTTCCACTTGACCAGATATTCTTCATATGTCCTGTTGCTTGTACTTCTGCCAACATGACTATCCAGTATATCTTTGATCTCCTTAGTGTCTGAACTAGTTGCTAGAACACTCCACTATGCTGCTGTGATCTCATCTTCAACACCTCCTTTATGAAATCAGTCAGATCTGAAATGTTAAATACTGGTGAAATATTTAGCTCAGTAGGCAATTCTACCTCATATGCATTTCTTGAATCATGTTTCTTCAGTATCCTACATGGTCCAAACTTCTTCATTTTCAGCTTGTTATATATACCAACTGGAAACCGCTCCTTCCGCAAATGAACCCTAACTTCATCACCAACCTGAAATACCTTACACCTTTTTTTCTCATCTGCCTTAGCCTTATACTATGTCTTCATCTTGGTAATATGCTTCCTCACCTCCTCATGGATGTTCTTCAAGTGTTCTGCAAAATACTCAGCTTCAGCACTACTTATTTCTCCTTTATCTATCTTCCTCAATTCAGATGCATTTCTTGGACTACATCCATATACAATCTGGAATGGTGATTTACTAGTGCTCCTATTGATAGAATTATTGTATGCAAATTTCGCCTGTAGTAAAATCAAATCCCATCCTATTGGCTTATCTCCAACCAAACATCTCAGCAAATTTTTCAAACTCCTATTCACCACCTCTGTATGTCCATCAGTCTGTGGATGATGTGATGAACTGAATTTTAAATCTATCTTCAACTTCTTCCACAATGTACGCCAGAAATATCCAACAAACTTAGTGTCCCGATCTGAAACTATGGTCTTTGGCAAATCATGAAGTCTCACTACTTCACTAAAAAATAATTTTACTACATGAACAGCATCATTAGTCTTCTTGCAGGGATTGAAATGTGCCATCTTTGAAAATCTATCAACCACAACAAAAATTGAATCATGTCCCCGCTGAGTCCTCGGTAAACCAAGAACAAAGTCCATACTGATATCCTCCCAAGGCTTCTTTGGTACAGGTAATGACTGATACAACCCTGTATTCTACTTCACTCCTTTCACCATCTAACATACTCTGCAACTCTGTACAAACTTTTTCACATCTTGCTTCAACTGTGGCCAATAATAGTTCTCACTAAGAAAATCAAGGGTTTTATCACGATCAAAATGTCCAGCCAATCCTCTGCTATGCTTCTCCTTGATGAGATTCTCCCTCATAGAACTTCATGGAATGCACAACTGACTCCCTCTGAATAGCATATCATCCTAGATGATGAAATCCAACCATTTCATCATGTCTAGAGTAACAGGTTCTGTACAAGTTTTCCAAGCTTCACCAAAATCAAGATATTCTGGATACAAATTCTTGAGTTCGTTGAACCCAACCACTTCAATCTACATTTTTATCAGCAATAGTTGCCTTCTGCTAAGAGCATCTACAACCCTATTAGACTTTCCACTCTTGTGTTTCAAAACAAATGTATAACTCTGCAAAAACTCAACCCATTTCAAATGTCTTTGATTCAATTTTTCTTGACTATTCAAATATTGCAAAGCTTGATGATCAGTATACAAAACAAACTCTTTAGGAAGTAGATAATGTTTCCACTTCTTTAATACCTGAACTATAGCATAAAGTTCCTGATCATAAACTAAATATTTCCTCTTGGCATCATTTAACTTCTCACTGAAATAAGCAATAGGTTTACCTTCTTGGCTCATAACAGCTCCTATTGCAGTACCACTAGCATCACAATCTACTTGAAACACATTACTAAAATCTGGAAGTGCTAAAATAGGTTGTTCTGTAACTTTTTATTTCAACAATTGAAAACTTTTTTCTGCCCCATTAGTCCACTTAAACTCTTTTCTATCCCCCCTCATTGTTTCAGTCAAGGGTCCACAAATACTGCTAAAATTTCTGATAAAATTTCTGTAAAAGCTAGCTAGACCATGAAAAGATCTTACCTCAATAGCACTCCTTGGAGTAGGCCATTCAAGGATAGCCTGTACTTTCTTTGGATCCATTTTTTAACCTTCTCCTAAAACTACAAACCCCAAATACACCAACTCTTTCTTCACAAAACTGTACTTCAAATTAATCAACAATTTCTCTTCTCTCAACTTTTCAAATACTATACGAATATGCATCATATGCTCATGTAATGTCTTACTAAAGATCAAAATATCATCTAGGTAAACAATGACAAACTTACCCAAAAATTCTTTCAGAACCTCCTTCATGAGCTGCATGAAAGTGCTCGATGCATTGGTTAGCCCAAAAGGCATGACTAACCACTCATATAGTCTTTCCTTTGTCTTGAAGGGAGTCTTCCATTCATCTCCTTCTCTGATCTGAATCTGATGATATCCACTCTTCAGATCTATCTTTGAGAAATACACAGCTCCACTCAAACAGTCCATAATATCATCCATTCGTGGCAATGGAAACCTGTACTTGATTGTGATCTTGTTTATTACCCTAGAATCTGTACACATCCTCCATTCTCCATTCTTCTTTGGTGCTAATACCGCTGGTACAGCATAGGGACTCAGACTCTCATGGATCAATCCTTTCTGTAACAGTTCATGTACTTGTTTGTTCAACTCCTCACTTTCTACAGGTGTCATTCTGTGTGCTACCTTATTCGAAAAACTTGTTCTTGGGATCAAGTCCATCTGATGACTGATCTTCCTGACTGGTGGTAATCCATCAGACACATTATCAGATACAATATCCTGAAACTCATTCAACAAATCTGCAACTTCTACAGGAACATCTTCTACTTCCTCTTTACCAGCTTTTAGAATTAAAACAAAACATACATGCTCATGCCTCATACCATCTAGAAAAAAAATTTCATCAACAAAAGTTATCCTTGCATTACCACATACCTTTTCTTTAGTCCCCTTCAATGGTTTTAGCTTATGTCGCACTCCATCCTTTGTCAGGGAATAGGTATTCGCATGACCATCATGTACAGCACATCTGTCAAACTGTCATAATCTACCCAACAACATATGACATGCATCCATAGATATGATATCACACACTACCTCATCTTGGTATCCGCCAATTTTGAACTTTATCAGGCATTGTTCATTGACCATGATGTTATGGTCATCCTATACCCAGGCAATCCGATATGGATGTGGGTGTTTCTATCTCTTGAGCTTCAACTTTGTCACCATCTCTTCCGACACCAAATTGTCAGTGCTTCCACTATCAATAATCACATCACAACATTTACCTTCACACTTGCACCTAGTGCGAAACAGGCTCCTCCTTTGCTCAGGTTCATTCTCACCACTCAACAGGACTCTTCTGTTAATCAACATTTCTCATTTTTCAGCATCTTCAGAATTTGATGATCTGACATTTTCAACTACATGTGCAACTCTGGCCTGGCCTTCATTTCTCCTGTCTGTTCTTCCTTGGCGCTGAGGACATTCAAATGCCCTATTACCTTCTTCTCCATAGTGAAAACATGTTCCACGGAAGCCACCTCTTCCAAATCCTTGTCCTCTTCCTCTTCCTCTCTGATCTCTATTATTCTGATCCTGGAAGCACTTAGAATTATTTCCTCGCTGATTCTGACTGCTACTGGCCTCATCCTTATTTTTCGAATCTTCAATTCGACCACCATATGACCATCCACCAGATCATCCACTGTGACATCTTCCATTTTGTCTGCTTTCAAACTTCATGTTCAGTTTTTCCTCTACTTTTAAGGCAAACTGGTATGCCTCTTCAATACTGTTCATTCAAACCAGATTCAGCTCCTCCTAAATGTTTGGCCTTAACCCATTAAGGTATCAGATAAATTTCTCCTTATCAGCTTCTGCATGGCCTGTTCTGATGAGAAGTCGATAGAATTTTTCTGTATACTCCTGAACAGATCTTCTTGCTTGCTTCAAACTTTGCATTTTCTTCAGTAGGTCAAGCTCATAATCAACAGGAATGAACTGTCGCTTCAATTTATCCACCATCCGATCACATCTCATGATTTTCTCCTTTCCCCTTCTATTTCGCTCCAACTAAATCTCTTGCCACCATATCTTCGCATGACCTTTCAGTCTGGCCTTCACAAATTTGACCCTATCAGGATCCTCAACATCTTCATACTCGAAATATTCCTCACATTCATTGATCCAATCGATCAATTCTTCTGGGTTAAGATTCTTAGAAAATGTAGAAACCTCAATCTTAGGTCTTTTCCCAATCTTAGAAATGGCCCGAAAAAATCTTTCTTCCTCCTGGTTCACAATTTTGACTTCTCCTTCTTGATATTTTTCTTCATCTTCATCTTCACTTTCATCTCTGACATTAAGATTCATTCCTCTTTGAATCTCTTTTTGCAATGCTCGTACTGGTCTCTACAGTGCCCTAACCTCACGTGTTACAACACCAGCTCTTCCACCACGTTCCCTTCGTGAAAGCATTTTTGCGATGCGCACTAAAACCTTAACCACGGTCCTGGTGCAAACTGCCTCACAGTCGGTGATCTATTTACACACTTAGGAACTCCTTCTTTGATACCACTTTGTGAAGGGTGCTCTCCTTAATACCACAAACACATAACAGAAATAGAGAAACAACAACAATATGCAAGAAATAGAAAATTGGCTTCTTATTATCTCCACAAATCTGGAATTACAAACTTTTAGAATTACAATATGCAAAGCCACATGTGCATTCCCTTACAATATTCTATAGGACAAAGTCTCGAATTATTACCAAGAACTATTCTAAACTGCCTAAGACAATAATATAGCCTTCCTTATATAGGCAATTTTTCCACCGCCTAGGAAGGTTCTAGAATTTCAGCCAATAAGGCTGACCAAACTTAGAATTATTTTATTTTACATTTTATTACATCATAGTCAGCTCAAGATAACCTTTGAAACCCGAACAGAAATTTTGAAGAAAATTATTTTTCACCATTTCAGGTGGCCCAACTTTCGAAGACCATAATTCATCACCAGTTGACCCGATCGGCTATTATAACCCCATTTCAAAAACACCACGAAGTGCTCTACAAGCTCGACCGATGCAAGCCCCCGTCATCCAAATTTTTGACCTCATCCGGAGCATCTAAAGCCTTCAAAATTGAGTTCAAAGTTTTTGTACCCTCTTGCCAATACCGAAAATCTTCAATATCTTCCAATATACACTTGATCTGGCAATGAAACTTTACTGGCAGACTTATATGATCAAAATGAACCTCCAAGAAATAAATCAGATCATTCTGAGCACATACGAAAATTACCAAAAAATAGTAACTTTCCATAAACAGCAGCTCTGCACAAAATAGCCCTTATTGAATATAAAAAATAGAAATATTTTTTTGGGTGATGCAAGATTGCTCTTACACCTAGGATGCTCCTGCATCAGACACCTAGGGTAATTTGAGAAGTGACCCTGTCACGACTCAGGTGTGCAGAGGAAAACCAAGACGGCTAACCTCCTCTTTTGTCAGCCATGATGAATCTTCAACAGGTCATCCTTTCCACTTGACCAGATATTCTTCATATGTCCTATTCCTTGTACTTCTGCCAACATGACTGTCCAGTATATCTTCGATCTCCTTAGTGTCTGAACTAATTGCTGAAATACTCCACTGTGCTGCTGTGATCTCATCTTCAACACCTCCTTCATGATACTCTATCAGATCTGAAATGTTAAACACTGGTGAAATATTTAGCTTAGTAGGCAATTCTATCTCATATGCATTTCCTGAATCATGTTTCTTCAGTATCCTACATGGTCCAAACTTCTTTATTTTTAGCTTGTTATATATACCAACTCGAAACCGCTCCTTCTGCAAATGAACCATGACTTCATCACCAACCTAAAATGCCTTATACCTCCTTTTCTCATCTGCCTTAACCTTATACTATCTGTTCATCTTGGTAATATGTTTCCTCACCTCCCCATGGATGTTTTTCAAGTGTTCTACAAAATACTCAGCTTCAACACTACTTATTTCTCTTTTATCTATCTTTCTCAATTCAGATGTGTTTTTTGGACTACTTCTATATACAATCTGGAATGGTGATTTACAAGTGCTCCTGTTGACAGAATTATTGTTTGTAAATTCTGCCTGTGGTAAAATCAAATTCCATCCTGTTGGCTTATCTCCAACCAAACATCTCAGCAAATTTTGCAAACTCCTATTCACCACCTCTGTCTGTCCATCAGAAATATCCAACAAACTTAGTGTCCCAGTCTGAAACTATGGTCTTTCACTACTTCTCTAAAAAATAATTCTACTACATGAACAACATCATTAGTCTTCTTGCAGGGAATGAAATGTGTCATCTTTGAAAATCTGTCAACCACCACAAAAATTGAATCATGTCCCCGCTAAGTCCTCGGTAAACCAAGAACAAAGTCCATGCTGATATCCTCCCAAGGCTTCTTTGGTACAGGTAATGGATGATACAACCCTGTATTTTGCTTCACTCCTTTCACCATCCGACATACTCTGCAACTCTGTACAAACTTTTTCACATCTTGTTTCAATTGTGGCCAATAATAGTTCTCACTAACAAAACCAAAGGTTTTATCACGACCAAAATGTCCAGTCAATCCTCCGCTATGCTTCTCCTTGATGAGATTCTCTCTCATAGAACTTCATGGAATGCACAACTGACTCCCTCTGAATAGCATATCATCTTGGATGATGAAATCCAACTATTTCATCTTGTCTAGAGTAACAGGTTCTATACAAGCTTTCCAAGCTTCACCAAATTCAAGATCCTCTGGATACAAATTCTTGAGTTCCTTAAACCCAACCACTTCAATCTGCATTTCTGTCAGTAATAGTTGCCTTCTGCTAAGAGCATCTGCAACCCTATTAGACTTTCCACTCTTGTGTTTCAAAACAAATGTATAACTCCGCAAAAACTCAACCCATTTCAAATTGCTTTGATTTAATTTTGCTTGACTATTCAAATATTGTAAAACTTGATGATCAGTATACAAAACAAACTCTTTAGGAAGTAGATAATGTCTTCACTTCTTTAATGCCTGAACTATAGTATAAAATTTCTAATCATAAAAAAAATATTTCCTCTTGGCATCATTTAACCTCTTACTGAAATAAGCAATAGATTTACCTTCTTGGCTCATAACAACTCCTATTGCAGTACCACTAGCATCACAATCTACTTGAAACACCTTATTAAAATCTAGAAGTGCTAAAACAGGTTGTTCTGTAACTTTTTGTTTCAACAATTGAAAACTTTTTTCCGCCCCATTAGTCCACTTAAACTCTTTTCTATCCCCTCTTATTGTTTCAGTCAAGGGTCCACAAATACTATTAAAATTTTTGATAAACTTACTGTAAAAGCTAGTTAGACCATGAAAAGATCTTACCTTAGTAGCACTCCTTGGAGTAGGCCATTCAAAGATAGCCTGTAGCTTCTCTGGGTCCATTTTTAGACCTTCAATTGAAACTACAAACCCCAAATACACCAACTCTTTCTTCAGAAAACTGCACTTCTTCAAATTAATCAACAATTTCTCTTCTCTCAACTTCTCAAATACCATACAAATATGCATCATATGCTCATCCAATGTCTTACTAAAGATCAAAATATCATATAGGTAAACAATGACAAACTTACCCAGAAATTCTTTCAGAACCTCGTTCATGAGCCGCATGAAAGTGCTCGGTGCATTGGTTAGCCCAAAAGGCATGACTAACCACTCATATAGTCCTTCCTTATTCTTGAAGGTAGTCTTCCATTCATCTCCTTCTCTAATCTGAATTTGATGATATCCACTCTTCAGATCTATCTTTGAAAAATACACAGCTCCACTCAAACAGTCCATAATATCATCCATTCATGGCAATGGAAACATGTACTTGATTGTGATCTTATTTATTTCCCTAGAATCTGTACACATCCTCCATTCTCCATTCTTCTTTGGTGCTAAAACCGCTGGTACAGCACAGGGACTCAGACTCTCATAGATCAATCATTTCTGTAATAGTTCATGTACTTGTCTATTCAACTACTCACTTTCTGCAAGTGTCATTCTTTGTGCTGCCTTATTCGGCAAATTTGATCCTGGGATCAAGTCCATCTAAAGACTAATCTTCCTGACTGGTGGTAATCCATTAGGCACGTTATCGGATACAATATCCTGAAACTCATACAACAAATCTGTAACTTCTACAGGAACATCTTCTACTTCCTCTTTTCCAGCTTTTGAAATTAAAGCAAAAAATACATGCTCATGCCTCATACCATCTAGGAAATTTTTTCCATCAACAAAAGTTATCCTTGCATTACCACATACCTTTTCTTCAGTCTCCTTCAATGGTTTTAGCATATGTCGCATTTCATCCTTTGTCAGGGAATAGGTATTCGTACGACCATCATGTACAGCACATCTGTCAAACTGTCATGGTCTACCCAACAACATATAACATGCATCCATAGATATGATATCACACAATACCTCATCTTGGTATCCGCCAACCTTGAACTTCACCAGGCATTGTTCATTAACCATGACCTTGTAGTCATCCTGTATCTAGGCAATCCGATATGGATGTGGGTGTTTCTGTCTCTTGAGCTTCAACTTTGTCTCCCTCTTTTCTGACACCAAATTGTCAGTGCTTCCACTATCAATAATCACATCACAACATTTACCTTCACACTTGCACCTGGTGCGAAACAGGCTCCTCATTTGCTCAGGTTTATTCTCACCACTCAACAGGACTCTTCTATTAATCAACATTTCTCCTCTTTCAGCATCTTCAGAATTTGATGATCTGACATCTTCATCTACATGTGCAACTCTAGCCTGCCCTTCATTTCTCCTATCTATTCTATCTTGGCGCTGAGGACATTCAAATGCACTATGACCTTCTCCACAGTGAAAACATGTTCCATGGAAGCCACCTCTTCCAGATCCTTGTCCTCTTCCTCTTCCTCTCTGATCTCTATTATTTTGATCTTGGAAGCGATTGGAATTATTTTCTCACTGATTCTGACTGCTACTGGCCTCATTCTTTTTTTTCGGATCTTCATTTCGCCCACCATATGACCATCCACCAGATCGTCCACCGCGACCTCTTCTATTTTGTCTGCTCTCAAACTTTTTGTTCAGCTTTTCCTCTACTTTTAGGGCAAACTGGTATGCATCTTCAATACTGCTCATTCGAACCAGATTCAGCTCCTCCTGAATGCTTGGCCTTAACCCATTAAGGTATCGGGCAACTTTCTCCTTATCAGCTTCTACATGGCCTATTCCGATGAGAAGTCGATAGAACTTCTCTGTATACTCCTGAACAGATCTTCCTACTTGCTTCAAACTCTACATTTTCTTCAGTAGGCCAAGCTCATAATCAACAGAAATGAACTATCGCTTCAATTTATCCACCATCCGATCCCATCTCGTGATTTTCTTCTTTCTCGTTCTATTTCGCTCCAACTGAATCTTTTGCCACCTTATCTTCGCATGACCTTTCAGTCCGGCCTTCGTAAATTTGACCCTATTAGGATCCTCAACATCTTCATACTCGAAATATTCCTTACATTCATTGATCCAGTCAATCAATTCTTCTGGGTTAAGATTCCCAGAAAATGTAGGAACCTCAATCTTAGGTCTTTTCTCAATCTTAGAAATGGCCCGAAAAAGTCTTTCTTCCTCCTGGTTCACAATTTTGACTTCTCCTTCTTAATATTCTTATTCAGCTTCATCCTCGCTTTCATCTCTGACATTAAGATTCATTCCTTTATGAATCTCTTCTTGCAATGCTCGCACTTGTCTCTGCAGTGCCCTAACCTCAAGTGTTACAACACCAGCTCTTCCGCCATGTTTCCTTCGTGGAAGCATTTTTGCGATGCATGCTGAAACCCTAACCACAGTCCTAGTGTAAACTATCTCACAGTCGGTGATCTATTTACACACTCAGGAACTCCTGCTCTGACACCACTTTGTGAAGGGTGCTCCCCTTAATACCACAAACACATAACAGAAATAGAGAAACAACAACAATATGCAAAAATAGAAAATTGGCTTCTTATTATCTCCACAAATGTGGAATTACAAATTTTTAGAATTACAATATGCAAAGCCACATGGGCATTCTCTTACAATATTCTTTAGGACAAAGCCTCGAACTATTACCCAGATCTACTACCCAGAACTATTCTGAACTGCCTAAGACAATAATACAGCCTTCCTTATATAGGCAATTTTTCCACCGCTTGGGAAGGTTCCAGAATTTCAGCCAATAAGGCCGACCAAACTTAGAATTATTTTATTTTACATTTTATTACATCATAGTTGGCTGAAGATAACCTTTGAAACCCAAACAAAAATTTTGAAGAAAATTATTTTTTGCCATTTCAGGTGGCTTAATTTCTGAAGACCATAAGTCATCACCAATTGACCCGATCGGATATTATAACCCCATTCGAAAACACCACGAAGCGCTCTACAGGCTTAACTGGCGCAAGCATCTATCATCAAAATTTTTGTCCTCATCCGGGGCCTCTAAAGCCTTCAAAACTAAGTTCAAAGTTTCTGTACACTACTGCCAATACCAAAAATCTTCAATATCTTCTAATATACACTTGATCTGGCAATGAAAATTTACTGGCAGACTTATATGACCAAAATGAACCTCCAAGAAACAAATCAGATCATTCTGAGCACATACAAAAATTGCCAAAAAATAGTAACTTTCCATAAACAGCAACTCTGCACAAAATAGCCCTTATTAAATATAAAAATAGAAATATTTTTTTGGGTGATGCAAGATTGCTCTTACACCCAGGATGCTCCTGCATTAGACACCCAGGGTAATTTGAGAAGTGACCCTCTCACGACTCAGGTGTGCAGAGGAAAACCAAGACAGCTAACCTCCTCCTTTGTCAGCCATGATGAATCTTCAACAGGTCATCCTTTCCACTTGACCAAATATTCTTCATATGTCCTATTCCTTGTGCTTCTGCCAACACGACTGTCTAGTATATATTTGATCTCTTTAGTGTCTGAACTAGTTACTGGAATACTCCACTATGCTACTATGATCTCATCTTCAACACCTCCTTCATGATACTCTATCAGATCTGAAATGTTAAACAATGGTGAAATATTTAGCTCAGTAGGCAATTCTACCTCATATGGAGTTCCTGAATCATATTTCTTCAGTATCCTACATGGTCCAAACTTTTTCATTTTCATCTTGTTATATGTACCAACTAAAAACCGCTCCTTCTGCAAATGAACCATGACTTCATCACCAACCTAAAATACCTTATACATCCTTTTTTCATCTACATTAGCTTTATACTGTGTGTTCATCTTGGTAAAATGCTTCTTCACCTCCCCATAGATGTTCTTCAAGTGTTCTGCAAAATACTCAGCTTCAGCACTACTTATTTCTCCTTTATCTATCTTCCTATATTTAGATGCATTTGTTGGACTATTTTCATATACAATCTAGAATGGTGATTTACCAGTGCTCCTGTTGATAGAATTATTGTATGCAAATTCTACCTGTGTTAAAATCAAATCCCATCCTGTTGGCTTATCTCCAACCAAACATCTCAACAAATTTCTTAAAATTTTATTCACCACCTCTGTCTGTCCATCAATCTGTAGATGATGTTATGAACTGAACTTCAAATCTGTCTTCAACTTCTTCCACAGTGTACGCCAGAAATATCCAACAAACTTAGTGTCCCAATCTAAAATTATGGTCTTTGGCAAACCATGAAGTCTCACTACTTCTCTGAAAAACAATTCTGCTACATGAACAACATCATTAGTCTTCTTGCAGGGAATGAAATGTGTCATCTTTGAAAATTTGTCAACCACCACAAAAATTGAATCATGTCCCTGCTGAGTCTTCAGTAAACCAAGAATAAAGTCCATGCTGATATCCTCCCAAAGTTTCTTTGGTACGGGTAATGGCTGATACAACCCTGTATTCTGCTTCACTCCTTTCACCATCTGACATACTCTACAACTTTGTAGAAACTTCTTCACATCTTCCTACAACTGTGGCCAATAACAGTTCTCACCAACCAAACCAAGGGTTTTATCATCACCAAAATGTCCAGCCAATCCTCCACTATGCTTCTCCTTGATGATATTTTCCCTCATAGAACTTCATGGAATGCACAACTGACTCCCTATGAATAGCATATCATCCTAGATGATGAAATCCAACCATTTCATCTTGTCTAGAGTAACAGGTTTTGTACAAGCTTTCTAACCTTCACAAAAATCAGGATCCTCTGGATACAAATTCTTGAGTTCCTTGAACCCAATCACTTCAATCTGCATTTCTGTCAGCAATAGTTGCCTTCTGCTAAGAGCATCTGCAACCCTATTAGACTTTCCACTCCTGTGTTTCAAAACAAATATTGCAAAGCTTGATGATCAGTATACAAAACAAACTCTTTAGGAAGTAGATAATGTCTCCACTTCTTTAATGTCTGAACTAGAGCATAAAATTCTTGATCATAAACAGAATATTTCCTCTTGGCATCATTTAACTTCTCACTGAAATAAGCAATAGGTTTACCTTTTTGGCTCATAACAGCTCCTATTGCAGTACCACTAGCATCACAATCTACTTGAAACACCTTATTAAAATCTGGAAGTGCTAAAACAGGTTGTTCAGTAATTTTTTGTTTCAACAATCGAAAACTTTTTTTTGCCCCATTAGTCCACTTAAACTCTTTTCTATCCCCTCTCATTGTTTCAGTCAAGGGTCCACAAATACTGCTAAAATTTATGATAAACTTTCTATAAAAGCTAACTAGACCATGAAAAGATCTTACCTCAGTAGCACTCCTTGGAGTAGGCCATTCAAGGATAGCTTGTACCTTCTTTGAGTCCATTTTTAGACCTTCTCCTGAAACTACAAACCCCAAATACACCAACTCTTTCTTCACAAAACTGCACTTCTTCAAATTAATCAATAATTTCTCTTCTCTCAACTTCTCAAATACCATATGAATATGCATCATATGCTCATCCAATGTCTTACTAAAGATCAAAATATCATCTAAGTAAACAATGACAAACTTACCCAGAAATTCTTTCAGAACCTCATTCATGAGCCGCATGAAAGTGCTCGGTGCATTGGTTAGCCCAAAAGGCATGACTAACCACTCATATAGTCTTTCCTTTGTCTTAAAGGTAGTCTTCCATTCATCTCCTTCTTTTATCCAAATCTTATGATACCCACTCTTCAGATCTATTTTTGAGAAATACACAGCTCCACTCAAATAGTCCATAATATCATCCATTCGTGGCAATGGAAACCTGCACTTGATTGTGATCTTGTTTATTGCCATAGAATCTGTACACATCCTCCATTCTCTATTCTTCTTTGGTGCTAATACCACTAGTACAGCATAGGGACTCAGACTCTCACGGATCAATCCTTTCTATAACAGTTCATGTACTTGTCTGTTCAACTCTTCACTTTCTGCAGGTGTCATTCTGTGTGCTGCCTTATTCGGTGAACTCACTCCTAGGATCAAGTCCATCTGATGACTGATCTTCCTGACTGGTGGTAATCCATCAGGCAAATTATTGGATACAATATCCTGAAACTCATTCAACAAATTTGCAACTTCTACAGGAACATCTACTTCCGCTTTACCAGCTTTTGGAATTAAAGTAAAACATACATGCTCATGCCTCATACCATTTAAGAAATTTTTTCCATCAACAAAAGTTATCCTTGCATTACCACATACCTTTTCTTCAGTCTTCTTCAATGGTTTTAGCTTATGTCGCACTACATCCTTTGTCAGAGAATAGGTATTCGCATGACCATCATGTACAGCACATCTGTCAAACTACCATGGTCTACCCAACAACATATGACATGCATCCATAGATATGATATCACACAATACCCCATCTTGGTATCCACCAATCTTGAACTTCACCAGGCATTGTTTATTGACCATGACCTTGCGGTCATCGTGTACCCAGGCAATCTGATATGGATGTGGGTGTTTCTGTCTCTTGAGTTTCAACTTTGTCACCATCTTTTCTGACACCAAATTGTCAGTGCTTCCACTATCAGTAATCACATCACAACATTTACCTTCACACTTGCACCTGGTGCGAAACAAGATTCTCCTTTGCTCAAGTTCGTTCTCACCACTCAACAGGACTCTTCTGTTAATCAACGTTTCTCCTTTTTTAGCATCTTCAGAATTTGATGATCTAGCATCTTCATATACATGTGCAACTCTGGCCTGGCCTTCATTTCTCCTGTCTATTCTACCTTGGCACTGAGGACATTCAAATGCCCTATGACCTTATTCTCCATAGTGAAAACATGTTCCATGGAAGCCACCTCTTCTAGATCTTTGTCCTCTTCCTCTTCTTCTTTGATCTTTATTATTCTAATCTTGGAAGCGATTGGAATTATTTCCTCGCTAATTCTGACTGCTACTGGCCTCATCCTTTTTTTTCGGATCTTCATTTCGGCCACCATATGACCGTCCACCATATCGTCCACCGCGACCTCTTCTATTTTGTCTGCTCTCAAACTTCTTGTTCAGCTTTTCCTCTACTTTTAGGGCAAACTAGTATGCCTCTTCAATACTGTTCATTCGAACCAGATTCAGCTCGTCCTGAATGCTTGCCCTTAACCCATTAAGGTATTGGGCAACTTTATCCTTATCAGCTTCTGCATGGCCTGTTCTGATGAGAAGTCGATAGAACTCCTCTGTATACTCCTGAACAGATCTTCCTGCTTGCTTCAAACTCTGCATTTTCTTTAGTAGGTCAAGCTCATAATCAACAGGAATGAACTGTTGCTTCAATTTATCCATCATCTGATCCCATCTCATAATTTTCTCCTTTCCCCTTCTATTTCGCTCCAACTAAATCTCTTGCCACCATATCTTCGCATGACCTTTCAGTCTGGCCTTCGCCAATTTGACCCTATCAAGATCCTCAACATCTTCATACTTGAAATATTACTCATATTCATTGATCCAGTCGATCAATTCTTCTGGGTTAAGATTCCCAGAAAATGTAGGAACCTCAATCTTAGGTCTTTTCTCAATCTTAGAAATAGCCCGAAAAAGTCTTTCTTCCTCTTGGTTCACAATTTTGACTTCTCCTTCTTGGTATTCTTCTTCAGCGTCATCCTCGCTTCCATCTCTGACATTAAGATTCATTCCTCTACGAATCTCTTCTTGCAATACTCGCACTTGTCTCTGCAGTGCCCTAACCTTAGGTGTTACAACACCAGCTCTTCCGCCACGTTCCTTTCGTGGAGGCATTTTTGCGATGCGCGCTGAAACCCTAACCACGGTCCTGGTGCAAACTACCTCATAGTTGGCGATCTATTTACACACTCAAGAACTCCTACTCTGATACCACTTGGTGAAGGGTGCTCCCCTTAATACCATAAACACATAACAGAAATAGAGAAACAACGACAATATGCAAGAACAGAAAATTGGCTTCTTATTATCTCCACAAATGTGAAATTACAAACTTTTAGAATTATAATATGCAAAGCCACATGGGCATTCCCTTACAATATTCTATAGGACAAAGCCTCAAACTATTACCCATATCTACTACCCAGAACTATTCTGAACTACCTAAGACAATAATACAGCCTTCCTTATATACGCAATTTTTCCACCACCTGGGAAGGTTCCAGAATTTCAGTTAATAAGGCCGACCAAACATAGAATTATTTTATTTTACATTTTATTACATCATAGTCAGCTCAAGATAACCTTTGAAACCCGAACAGAAATTTTGAAGAAAATTATTTTTCGCCATTTCAGGTGGCCCAACTTCCGAAGACCATAAGTCATCACCAGTTGACCCGATCGGCTATTATAACCCCATTTCAAAAATGCCACAAAGCGCTCTACAGGCTTGACCCGCGCAAGCACTTAAACCCAAATTTTCTACCTCATCTGGTGCCTCTAAAGCTTTCAAAACTGAGTTCAAAGTTTCTGTACCCTCTTGCCAATATCGAAAATCTTCAATATCTTCCAATATACACTTGATCTGGCAATGAAATTTTACTGGCAGACTTATATGACCAAAATGAACCTCCAAGAAAGAAATCAGATCATTCTGAGCACATACAAAAATTACCAAAAAATAGTAACTTTCCATAAACAGCAGCTCTGCACAAAATAAACCTTATTGAAAATAAAAATAGAAATATTTTTTTCGGTGATGCAAGATTGCTCTTACACCCAGGATGCTCCTGCATCAGACACCCAAGGTAATTTGAGAAGTGACCCTGTCACGATTCAGGTGTGCAGAAGAAAACCAAGACGGCTAACCTACTCCTTTGTCAGCCATGATGAATCTTCAATAGGTCATCCTTTCCACTTAACCAAATATTCTTCATATGTCCTGTTCCTTGAGCTTCTGCCAACACGACTATCCAGTATATCTTCGATCTCCTTAGTGTCTGAACTAGTTGCTGAAATACACCACTGTGCTGCTGTGATCTCATCTTCAACACCTCCTTCATGATACTCTGTCAGATCTGAAATATTAAACACTGGTGAAATATTTAGCTCAGTAGGCAATTCTACCTCATATGCATTTTTTGAATCATATTTCTTCAGTATCCTACATGGTCCGAACTTTTTTATTTTCATCTTGTTATATGTACCAACTCAAAACCGCTCCTTCTGCAAATGAACCATGACATCATCACCAACCTGAAATGCCTTATACCTCTTTTTCTCATCTGCCTTAGCCTTATACTGTGTGTTCATATTGGTAATATGCTTCCTCACCTCCCCATGGATGTTCTTCAAGTGTTCTGCAAAATACTTAGCTTTAGCACTACTTATTTCTCCTTTATCTATCTTCCTCAATTCAGATGCATTTCTTGGACTACTTCCATATACAATTTCGAATGGTGATTTACCAGTGCTCCTCTTGACAGAATTATTGTATGCAAATTCTGTCTGTGGTAAAATTAAATCCCATCCTGTTGGCTTATCTCCAACCAAACATCTCAGCAAATTTCTCAAACTCCTATTCACCACCTCTGTCTGTCTATCAGTCTGTGGATAATGTGATGAACTGAACTTCAAATCTGTCTTCAACTTCTTCCACAATGTATGCCAGAAATATCCAACAAACTTAGTGTCCCGATCTGAAATTATGGTCTTTGGCAAACCATGAAGTCTCACTACTCTAAAAAATAATTCTGCTACATGAACATCATCATTAGTCTTCTTGCAGGGAATGAAATGTGTCATCTTTGAAAATCTGTCAACCACCACAAAAATTGAATAATGTCCCCGCTGAGTCCTTGGTAAACCAAGAACAAAGTCCATGCTGATATCCTCCCAAGGCTTCTTTGGTACGAGTAATGGCTGATACAACCCTGTATTCTGCTTCACTCCTTTCGCCATCAGACATACTCTGCAACTCTGTACAAACTTCTTCACATCTTGCTTCAACTGTGGCCAATAATAGTTCTCACTAACCAAACCAAGGGTTTTATCACGACCAAAATGTCCAGCCAGTCCTCTGCTATGCTTCTCCTTGATGATATTTTCCCTCATAGAACTTCATGGAATGCACAACTGACTCCCTATGAATAGCATATCATCCTAGATGATGAAATCCAACCATTTCATCCTGTCTAGAGTAACAGGTTCTGTACAAGCTTTCTAACCTTCACAAAAATCAGGATCCTCTGGATACAAATTCTTGAGTTCTTTGAACCCAACCACTTCAATCTGCATTTCTGTCAGCAATAGTTGCCTTCTGCTAAGAGCATCTGCAACCCTATTAGACTTTCCACTCTTGTGTTTCAAAATAAATGTATAACTCTGCAAAAACTCAACCCATTTCAAATGTCTTTAATTCAATTTTCCTTGACTATTCAAATATTGCAAAGCTTGATGATCAGTATACAAAACAAACTCTTTAGGAAGTAGATAATATCTCCACTTCTTTAATGCCTGAACTATAACATAAAATTCTTGATCATAAATAGAATATTTTCTCTTGGCATCATTTAACTTCTCACTGAAATAAGCAATAGGTTTACCTTCTTGGCTCATAATAGCTCCTATTGCAGTACCACTAGCATCACAATCTACTTGAAACACCTTATTAAAATCTGAAAGTGCTAAAATAGGTTGTTCTGTAACTTTTTGTTTCGACAATTAAAAACTTTTTTCTGCCCCATTAGTCCACTTAAACTCTTTTCTATCCCCTCTCATTGTTTCAGTCAAGGGTCCACAAATACTGCTAAAATTTTTGATAAATTTTTTGTAAAAGCTAGCTAGACCATGAAAAGATCTTACCTCACTAGCACTCCTTGGAGTAGGTCATTCAAAGATAGCCTGTACCTTCTCTGGGTCCATTTTTAGACCTCCTCCTGAAACTACAAACATCAAATACACCAACTTTTTCTTCACAAAACTGCACTTCTTCAAATTAATCAACAATTTCTCTTCTCTCAACTTCTCAAATACCATACGAATATGCATCATATGCTCATCCAATGTCTTACTAAAGATCAAAATATCATCTAGGTAAACAATGACAAACTTACCCAAAAATTCTTTCAGAACCTCGTTCATGAGCCTCATGAAAGTGCTCGGTGCATTGGTTAGCCCAAAAGGCATGACTAACCACTCATATAGTCCTTCCTTTATCTTGAAGGCAGTCTTCCATTCATCTCCTTCTCTGATCCGAATCTGATGATATCCACTCTTCAGATCTATCTTTTAGAAATACACAGCTCCACTCAAACAGTCCATAATATCATCCATTCGTGGCAATGGAAACCTACACTTGATTGTGATCTTGTTTATTCCTGTAGAATCTGTACACATCCTCCATTCTCCATTCTTCTTTGGTTCTAATACCGCTAGTACAGCATAGGGACTCAGACTCTCACAGATCAATCCTTTTTGTAATAGTTCATGTACTTATCTGTTCAACTCCTCACTTTTTACAGGTGTCATTCTGTGTGCTGCCTTATTCGGCAAACTTGCTTCTGCGATCAAGTCCATCTAATGACTGATCTTCCTGACTGGTGGTAATCCATCAAGCACGTTATCAGATACAATATCATGAAACTCATTTAAAAAATCTATAACTTCTACAAGAACATCTTCTACTTCCTCTTTACCAGCTTTTAGAATTAAAGCAAAACATACATGCTCATGCCTCACACCATCTAGGAAATTACTTCCATCAACAAAAGTTATCCTTGCATTACCACATACCTTTTCTTCAGTCTCCTTCAATAGTTTTAGCTTATGTCGCACTCCATCCTTTGTCAGGGAATACGTATTCACACGACCATCATGTACAGCACATCTGTCAAACTGCCATGGTCTACCCAACAACATATGACATGCATCCATAGATATGATATCACACAATACCTCATCTTGGTATCCGCTAATCTTGAACTTCACCAGGCATTGTTCATTGACCATGACCTTGTGGTCATCCTATACCTAGGCAATCCGATATGGATGTGGGTGTTTCTATCTTTTGAGCTTCAACTTTGTCACCATCTCTTCTGACACCAAATTTTTAGTGCTTCCACTATCAATAATCACATCACAACATTTACCTTCACACTTGCACGTGGTGCAAAACAGGCTCCTCCTTTGCTTAGGTTCATTCTCACCACTCAACAGGACTCTTCTATTAATCAACTTTTCTCCTCTTTCAGCATCTTCAGAATTTGATGATCTGACATCTTCATCTACATGTGCAACTCTGGCCTGACCTTCATTTCTTCTGTCTGTTTTGCCTTGGTACTGAGGACATTCAAATGCACTATGACCTTCTTCTCCACAGTGAAAACATGTTCCACGGAAGCCACCTCTTCCAGATCCTTGTCCTCTTCCTCTTCCTCTCTGATCTCTATTATTCTGATCCTGGAAGCGACTAGAATTATTTCCTCGTTGATTCTGACTACTACTGGCCTCATCCTTCTTTTTCAGATCTTCATTTCAGCCACCATATGACCGTCCACCAGATCGTCCACCGTGACCTCTTCCGTTTTGTCTGCTCTCAAACTTCTTGTTCAGCTTTTCCTCTACTTTTAGGGCAAACTGGTATGCCTCTTCAATACTGTTCATTCAAACTAGATTCAGCTCCTCCTGAATGCTTGGCCTTAACCCATTAAGGTATCGGGCAACTTTCTCCTTATCAGCTTCTGCATAGCCTGTTCTGATGAGAAGTTGATAGAACTCATTTGTATACTCCTGGACAGATCTTCCTGCTTCTTTCAAACTCTAAATTTTCTTTAGTAGGTCAAGCTCATAATCAACAGGAATGAACTGTCACTTCAATTTATCCACCATCTGATCCCATCTCGTGATTTTATCCTTTCCCCTTCTATTTTGCTCCAACTGAATCTCTTGCCACCATATCTTCGCATGACCTTTCAGTCTGGCCTTCGCAAATTTGACCCTATCAGGATCCTCAACATCTTCATACTCGAAATATTCTTCACATTCATTGATCCAGTCGATCAATTCTTCTGGGTTAAGATTCCCAAAAAATGTAGGAACCTCAATCTTAGGTCTTTTTCTAATCTTAGAAATGGCCTGAAAAAGTCTTTCTTCCTCCTGGTTCACAATTTTGACTTTTCTTTCTTGATATTCTTTTTCAGCTTCATCCTCGCTTTCATCTCTGACATTAAGATTTATTCCTCTACGAATCTCTTCTTGCAATGCTCACACTTGTCTCTGCAGTGCCCTAACCTCAGGTGTTACAACACCAGCTCTTCTGCCACGTTCCCTTCATGGAGGTATTTTTGCGATGCGCACTGAAACCCTAACCACGGTCCTGGTGCAAACTGTCTCACAGTCGGTGATCTATTTACACACTCAGGAACTCCTGCTCTAATACCACTTGGTGAAGGGTGCTTCTTTTAATACCACAAACACATAACAGAAATAGAGAAACAACAACAATATGCAAGAACAGAAAATTGGTTTCTTATTATCTCTAGAAATGTGAAATTATAAACTTTCAGAATTACAATATGCAAAGCCACATGGGCATTCCCTTACAATATTCTGTAGGACAAAGCCTCGAACTATTACCCAGATCTACTACCCAGACCTTTTCTGAACTGCCTAAGACAATAATGCAGCCTTCCTTATATAGGCAATTTTTCCACCGCCTGGGAAGGTTCCAGAAGTTCAGCCAATAAGGCCGACCAAACGTAGAATTATTTTATTTTACATTTTATTACATCATAGTCGGCTCAAGAAAACCTTTGAAACCCGAACAAAATTTTTGAAGAAAATTATTTTTCGCCATTTCAGGTGGCCCAACTTCTGAAGACCATAAGTCATCACTAGTTGACCCGATCGGCTATTATAACCTCATTTCAGAAACACCACGAAGCGCTCTACAGGCTTGATTGGCGCAAGTGCCTGTCACCCAAATTTTCAACCTCATCTGGGGCCTCTAAAGCGTTCAAAACTGAGTTCAAAGTTTCTGTACACTACTGCCAATACCAAAAAATTTCAATATCTTCCAATATACACTTGATCTGGCAATGAAACTTTACTGGCAGACTTATATGACCAAAATGAACCTCCAAGAAATAAATCAGATCATTCTGAGCACATACAAAAATTACCAAAAAATAGTAACTTCCCATAAACAGCAGCTCTGCACAAAATAGCCCTTATTGAATATAAAAATAGAAATATTTTTTTGGGTGATGCAAGATTGCTCTTACACCCAGGATGCTCCTGCATCAGACACCCAGGGTAATTTGAGAAGTGAACCTGTCACAACTTAGGTGTGCAGAGAAAAACCAAGATGGCTAACCTCCTTCTTTGTCAGCCATGATGAATCTTCAACAGGTCATCCTTTCCACTTGACCAGATATTCTTCACATGTCCTATTCCTTGTGCTTCTGCCAACATGACTGTCCAGTATATCTTCGATCTCCTTAGTGTCTGAACTAGTTGCTGGAATACTCCACTGTGCTGCTGTGATCTCATCTTCAACACCTCCTTCATGATACTCTGTCAGATTTGAAATGTTAAACACTGGTGAAATATTTAGCTTAGTAGGCAATTCTACCTCATATGCATTTTCTGAATCATGTTTCTTCAGTATCCTACATGGTCCAAACTTCTTCATTTTCAGCTTGTTATATGTACCAACTGAAAATCGCTCCTTCCGCAAATGAACCATGACTTCATCACCAACCTGAAATGCCTTATACCTCCATTTCTCATCTACCTTAGCCTTATACTGTGTGTTCATCTTAGTAATATGCTTCCTCACCTCCCCATGGATGTTCTTCAAGTGTTCTGCAAAATACTCAGCTTTAGGACTACTTATTTCTCTTTTATCTATCTTCCTCAATTTAGATGCATTTCTTGGACTACTTCCATATACAATCTGGAATGGTGATTTACCAGTGCTCCTGTTGATAGAATTATTGTATGCAAATTCTGCATGTGGTAAAATCAAATCCCATCCTGTTGGCTTATCTCCAACCAAACATCTCAGCAAATTTCCCAAACTCCTATTCACCACCTTTGTCTATCCATCAGTCTGTGGATGATGTGATGAACTGAACTTCAAATCTGTCTTCAACTTCTTCCACAATGTACGCCAGAAATAGCTAACAAACTTAGTGTCCCGATCTGAAACTATGCTCTTTGGCAAACCATGAAGTCTCACTACTTCTCTGAAAAAAAATTCTGCTACATGAATAGCATCATTAGTCTTCTTGTAGTGAATGAAATGTTTCATCTTTGAAAATCTGTCAACCACCATAAAAATTGAATCATGTCACCGCTGAGTCCTCGGTAAACCAAGAACAAAGTCCATGCTGATATCCTCCCAAGGCTTCTTTGGTACGGGTAATGGTTGATACAACCCTATATTCTGCTTCACTCCTTTCGCCATCTGACATACTCTGCACCTCTGTACAAACTTCTTCACATCTTGCTGCAACCGTGGCCAATAATAGTTCTTACTAACCAAACCAAGGGTTTTATCATGACCAAAATGTCCAGCCAATCCTCCGCTATGCTTCTCCTTGATGAGATTCTCCCTCATAGAACTTCATGGAATGCACAACTAACTCCCTCTGAATAGCATATCATCCTGGATGATGAAATCCAACCATTTCGTCCTGTCTAGAGTAACAGGTTCTGTACAAGCTTTCCAAGCTTCACCAAAATCAGGATCCTCTGGATACAAATTCTTGAGTTCTTTGAACCCAACCACTTCAATCTGCATTTCTGTCAGCAATAGTTGCCTTCTGCTAAGAGCATCTGCAACCCTATTAGACTTTCCACTCCTGTGTTTCAAAATAAATGTATAACTCTGCAAAAACTCAACCCATTTCAAATACATTTGATTCAATTTTTCTTGACTATTCAAATATTGCAAAGCTTGATGATCAGTATACAAAACAAACTCCTTAGGAAGTAGATAATGTCTCCACTTCTTTAATACCTGAACTATAGCATAAAATTCCTGATCATAAATAGAATATTTCCTCTTGGCATCATTTAACTTCTCACTGAAATAAGCAATAGGTTTACCTTCTTGGCTCATAATAGCTCCTATTGTAGTACCACTAGCATCACAATCTACTTGAAACACCTTATTAAAATCTGGAAGTGCTAAAACAGGTTGTTCTGTAACTTTTTGTTTCAACAATTGAAAACTATTTTCTGCCCCATTAGTCCACTTAAACTCTTTTCTATCCCCTCTCATTGTTTCAGTCAAGGGTCCACAAATACTGCTAAAATTTTTGATAAACTTTCTATAAAAGCGAGCTAGACCATGAAAAGATCTTACTTCAGTAGCACTCCTTGGAGTAGGCCATTCAAGGATAGCCTGTACCTTCTCTGGGTCCAGTTTTAGACCTTCTCCTGAAACTACAAACCCCAAATACACTAACTCTTTCTTCACAAAACTGCACTTCTTCAAATTAATCAACAATTTCTCTTCTCTGAACTTCTCAAATACTATACGAATATGCATCATATGCTCATCCAATGTCTTACTAAAGATCAAAATATCATCTAGGTAAACAATGACAAACTTACCCAGAAATTCTTTCAGAACCTCATTCATGAGCCGCATGAAAGTGCTCGGTGCATTGGTTAGCCCAAAAGGCATGACTAACCACTCATATAGTCTTTCCTTTGTCTTGAAGGCAGTCTTCCATTCATCTCCTTCTCTGATCCGAATCTGATGATATCCACTCTTCAGATCTATCTTTGAGAAATACACAGCTCCACTCAAACAGTCCATAATATCATCCATTCATGGCAATGGAAACCTGTACTTGATTGTGATCTTGTTTATTGCCCTAGAATCTATACACATCCTCCATTCTCCATTCTTCTTTCGTGCTAATACCGCTGGTAGAGCACAGGGACTCAGACTCTCACGGATCAATCTTTTTTGTAACAGTTCATGTACTTGTCTATTCAACTCCTCACTTTATGCAGGTGTCATTCTGTGTGCTGCCTTATTCGGTAAACTCACTCCTGGGATCAAGTCTATCTGATACTGATCTTCCTGACTGGTGGTAATCCATCAGGCACGTTATCGGATACAATATCCTGAAATTTGCCTCAATTTTGACTTTTGCCCAAGATAGGGAAATTTATATTCAAAATTTATGAAAACAGCCACCCAAATGCAATGGTGAGGTCCAATCTTGTTCAAAATACTCCCACAAAATACTAATCCTGGATTTGGTTCGTGGCTCTCCAAAAGTTGAAGCAATCAATTTCTCTCCAATGGCTATGCAATGAAGACTCATTTGGCTCTGATACCATGTAAGAATTTACCTAAGGCAAAGAGTAGAAACCAAGATCTAGAAGCTCAAGAGATAGCACAAACAAGAAAGATAAGATAATATGATCAAATGAAGAATATAATAATGATCAAATGATGGATAATAGATTGATTACATACAATATAGAAATGCCTCAATCTATAGGCAATACATGATATCTAGAAGATATGCAAGTGATAAGATCACAACTAGACATGGTGGAATCACATGTCCACCAAAGGTGGAGCATCCTCTATTGTACATGAAAGTTTGTGCAACATGTGCAACAATGAGAGGATGATAATGTGATAAGATCACTAAAGGTGGATCTCACACACAAAGAGGTATGAGAAGACAACTATGACCACCTAAAGTGGAGATTCTCCTAACCATGTGCTAAAAAGAAATGCAAACTCCTAGGTGTCTCAAAGACAACTAATATGCAAATGCATTATCCTAAGTAAACTTAAGTAAAGTGTAATTAGTAAATACTTAATTACACCAACACTCCTAATCCTCACCCTACCCCTAACCCTAACTCTAATTGTAACCATTAACGTAATATTACTCCTAACTTTAAACCGTTACCGTAACCATAACCCTGCCATTGAACCTAGGTGATATGCTAAGGTTAACTATGATACTAACCCTAATTATGACCCTAACCCTAACACTCACCTTAAGACTAACCTTGATTACAACATTGACCTTAACTGTTACCCTAACACTAACCTTAACCATAATCCTAACACTAACCTTAACCATAATAGAAGCACTAACCATAATACTAACACTAACTGTAACAATAAGCCAAGTACATAATTATAAAATAAAATTCATATAATATCCTGAGCTTCCTCTAACCTTAACATTAACCTTAATCGTAACCCTATCACTAACATTAACGATAATAGTAACACTAACTGTAGCATTAACCCTTACTGCTATATATTCAAATATTAAAAATAAAAAAATATCTTCCATCTGTTGCGTCTTGATTGCTACTAGCTTATATATATATATATATATATATATATATATATATATATAGCTTATATATATATATATATATATATATATATATATATATATATATATATATATATATATATATATATATATTACCTTGCAACTTAAAAAAAAATAGGCGCCTCGAGAAGGATTACACTTGGTGTATTATATATATATATATACATATATCTATACATATATATGTATATATATACATACATATATCTATACATATATATATATATATATACATATATATACATATATATATATATATATATATATATATATATATATATATATATGTTTGTATGTATATATATACACATACATATAGATATATATAAATATATATATGTGTGTGTGTGTTTGTGTGTGTGTGTGTGTACATATATATATATATATATATATATATATATACTGAGTGTAATCCTTCTCGAGGTGCCTATTTTTTTTAAGTTGCAAGGTGCAATAGGCGTGTCTGAAAAGTAACCCTAACTGTAATGTACTCTTACTTGAAGCATAATTCATAACATTAAATATCCTATTAACCCAAACTCTAACCCTATCGATAAGCCTAACCCTACCACTAACTCTTACTCGAACCCTAAGTCACAACACAAAATGACCTACTAAACCCTAACTCTTACCCGATGTCAACTTATTATGATAATTTATAATTTTAAAAAATCTATATATACTATATTTTATTTAAACCCTAATACTAATCCAATCTGAACACTGTGCATTGCATCATTAACCCACGATTAACTGTCATGAAATAACTAAATATCATACTAATCATAACTCTAATCGTAACCCTAACCTAATTGTAAGGTACTCTTACATGAAGCATAAATCATAGCGTTAAATATCCTATTAACCTGAACTCTCACCCTATCGATAACCCTAACCCTACCACTAACTCTTACTTGAACCCTAAGTCATAACACAAAATGACCTATTGAACCCTAACTCTTACCCGATGTCAATTAATAATTTATAATTTTAATATATATATATATATATATATATATATATATATATATATATATATATATATATATATATATATATATATATACTATTTTATTATTTTAACCCTAATACTAATCCAAACTTAACACTATGCATCACATCATTAACCCACAATTAACCTTCATTAAATAACTAAATATGATCGTAATCATAACTCTAATCGTAAACTAACCCTAACTGTAATGTACTCTTACTTGAAGCATAAATCATAACATTAAATATCCTATTAACCTGAACTCTGACCCTATTGATAATACTAAACCTACCACTAACTCTTACTAGAACCCTAAGTCATAACACAAAATGACCTACTAAACCCTAAAACGCAAAATGTCTACTATGTTGCACTGAGACTGCCACTAGCTTATATATATATATATATATATATATATATATATATATATATATATATATATATATATATATATATATATATATATATATATATATATATATATATAAAAGCTAGTGTACCCTTAGTTGAAAGCCATGGAAATAGTTTATATGATTTATATTTTAGATATTTTGCTGGAATGTCTATCGAAACTTTTCATTTGATGACAACGCATCTCATCGAAGAGTTTGGAGTTGGTCTGTTTGATAAGGATTTGAGATCAAATCTCTATCTATTTGTTTTCACAAAAGGGATCTTAAAATACTTATTTGTGATGAGAAATTAAATACTATTTTTAATTAGTAAAGAAAAGTAAATAATTATTTAAGTTGTATTAATTTGAAAATAAGAATGAGATTTTTTAATCACAATTATGTATATGAAATGTTTGTCATCAAAAGATTATTTATATACAAATTTTTATTATATGATTTTTTTATTATGAATGGTGCCTTTTTTATTAATTGAATATAAAAGGTATATATCCACAAAAAAGGTGTTGGGGGACATAAAAATCACCCCACGAGAGTCCACACAACAGAAGCCAGAAAAATAGTAACATAAACTAAAAACTATTCATCAAGAAAAAAAGCATAAAGTCATCAAGCTGCAAGAGAAGTGACAGTAGATGGAGGAAGATCTTTATCATCAGAGCCCCAAACATCATTGGGATTGATAGGAGGGTTGGGAATTGACCAACCATCATCTTCAGTATTTTTATCTTTCTCCTCCGCCCGAGGTGGAGAAATAGCTAGAGTCAGGTAGGGGAACTTGGAGGAGGAGGTCGGAGGCCAATCAGAGACACATCGAGCAACAGGAGCATTAGGAGGGGCAAACTGAGCTGGAGCCGAAGACCACCCAGAGGCACGACGAGGCGAAAAAGCCAAGAGGCACCGCCAACCATCATTGCTACCTCTAAGAGAGTGGTACAGGGGAGCCTATGACTGCGGAGTATGAGAGTGGCGGACCGAAGAGCTACGCCCACATCGGCGACCCCTGGGCAGGGTACCTCTGCAGAAACCAAATCAAGAGGAACTCGAGGAGCATTGATCCAATGATTGAGAAACTTCTGAAGGTGAGCCACCTCCAAAGCCACTTTGTTAGCTTTGTATGATTTTGAAATTTCAAATGAATAAAATTCTAAATCATTTATTTAAATAAATATAAATTTTATATTATTATAATAAATATTTAAAAAAATAATTTGATAGGTGAAAAATAATTTTAAATCTTGAAATTTTATAACTTATGAAATGATTTGTATCTTTCATTTTTACATTCTTTGATTGTTTTATCTTGCTACTTTTGTTGTTTTATAAGCAATTACATCCAATCTATCAACAAATTATGTACAATTATTTTGAATTAAATTAAATTAAATTTATTTCAATTATATCACTTTCATGTAACACATACGTCTTCTGTATTTTGAAGTACAACTGCATTCAATCTATCAAACACGAGCTCTGTTTGAGCTGGAGTCCCTGCCTTGGGGAAGAATAGATAGTGGATTGTGAAAGAAATAGAATTCTACGATTATTTTTAGAAACGTAAATTCAAATACCTTACTTTTAAGTCCTGATAAATGGAAAAAAGAAATCGATCTATAAAAACAAATAAGGAAAATCTGGAATAGTTCATTAACAAATTTAAAATAAAGCTTGAGAGGAATATGTGCACAGGGAACCCAGTGAAGTGAACTGAAATTCAAAGATATTCTTACATGTAGGCAAGGCATCACATTGCCAAATACCACATTCAGTAAACTGCTTTTAGAGGTCACCAAATGTGGCTGCCATTGTAGTTCCACGAGTCCGGTAATTAGCCAAAGTCATATTTATGGTTCTAAGTTAAATTAGTTATAACACTAAGAAATATTTACAAGTAATGTTGAAAGTGAAACTAAGAAAACAGCTAGCCTTAAAGGATTTTAGAAAAAAACAGTTTGTTGCGTCTCTGTCTACACGGTTGCTTCTAATTTTTTCCTTTAAGCATTTATAAAATGTAAAGGCTTCACAATGCAAGATAGTAAGTGGAAGACATAAACAAAAATGATAAAAATGCATGTTCACGAGTACAAAATCGTTATTATGTTTTTATAATATATTTCAATTTTCATTAACATCTTGCTGGATGAGTATTTGTTTCGAATAGCTATGTGGTTTAGTTCTTGACTGTTTTGTGCTGCTATTTACAAAATTCTGCAAAACTAGAGTTTGCACAATTCTTCAGGCTCTGCAAACTTGAGACAAGTCACAACGATGGGTTATATTCTATTAATAGAAATCAAACTTATATAATATTTTAACTGTGGTGCTAAACAAAAAGACTAGAATCTACGAAGGAAAAAGAATAAATTAGGTAACTGAGCGTACAGGTATCAATAATGGAGTCAGTTACCATCACATAGGTGGATGTACTAATGTGAATATCATCAGTATTGGGACTGTATTGAGGTGTTGAGACTCTGAGATAGTTTGCTTCTACTTCAACACAATTTTCAAAGGCAAGATGAAATTTTGGACTCTTTTTCATGCTCAAGTTCTTGACACAAAGATTGTTGATTGAATCAAAGGTAACCGTCTGGAAATAAAAAGGTTTTAGACATGGCTCTAGCACCTTTACATATAGATATTCTAGTAGTCTTATTGTATCATCTTTTCTATGTGTAAGTTCCTGACTCAAAATTCCTACTGTAGTAACAAACTCTATCCACTGTATAAGTGGTGACAAGGAAATCAAGATAAGCAACCCATGTGACTACACCTCTTACAGTCATTTTATCAAACAATTGACAAACCCAAACCCTGTTCCAAAGCTCTTGTTTTGGCCTAGATCAAGACTGTGTTTAAAAACAACAATTTAATAGTGTATTCAAAATGGCCAATTTCTTTGAACATTATTTTTTTAATTTAAACCTCTATTTAACTGATATTTCTATAATACAATCAATAAGTGTAAGAAAAATAGGTCCCTGACAATTTACATTTTATAAGTAACTAAAATGTAAAGTTGCATGCATTGGAACAGTGTGCCAGCATAGTTTCTTGTAAAAATTCTTGTCTTGAATGAAAAGACAAGTTTCTGAAATTTCTTCTAATATATGAAATCACTGAATATATCCATTTGGATGGTAAAAATGATCTTTATTTTTTTAATGACTGGTTAGTTCACAGTCTGATGGGTTGGTTCATGTTAAGCTGCTTGTTTGTTAAAATTAAATTTCAAATTGGAGAACCACGTGTTGACCAAATTCATATATTCATATATTGACTTGTCCATAAAAAAAGGCTTTTGGACGAACAAATGAAACATTGCACACAGAAAACACTAATTGCAAGGGGAAAAATTAAGATTCTATTACCCAGCTCGGTGGGAACAAGAGAAATGTAAAATACAATCAAACCTTGTATGTAGAATAAGTTTGAAACTTAAAATAAAATATTATTTAAGATTACACTTAATTCTAACAGCAGTGGACTCTGGAAAAATAAAATGGGCTCTACGAAGGAAACTAAGAAATTAAAACTGCATGTAGAAGCGACCCCGATCCAGCCAAGCTTCAGTCATGTGAATAGCCACATTGAACAGGGGTCTACATTCGTCTTCTCTAACCTACCGACATTCTTTTGGGATACCACAAATGAAGCAGATTCCCAGTCCATAAGCAATCAAATAATTGAAAACAAAATGCAAATATTTTTCCAAACCACAAATGAAGCAGATTTCCAGTCCATAAGCAATCAAATAATTGGAAATAAAATGCAAATATTTTTTTCAAATCTTTGAAAAGGAAGAATTATTTTACAGTCTACAATCAATGTGTTTTGTGGGTTTTACTAGGATAAACTATGAAGAATTTGGGAAGCAGTAGAGCATGGGAATCTTTTGAAAAATCCCAAATTCATTTGAATCTCTACAATGTTCTGTATCTTCAGCTTATGACCCGGAGAAATGGTGTAAGTGCTTCGGCTTTCAGATAACACATCAACATCAGATTGTTTCTCTTTACTATGCTAATAAAGTCTGTTCCATGCTATACGCTGCATTTTATTATTATTATTGTTAACTATGAAATATTTTTAAATGAAAAATGTTTAGAACCCCAACAAAAAAAGATTACAACCAATCAGAAAAAAAAGTAAAAAAGAAAAACGAAAAATCATATTAAAAATATATGAGTTTATACCATAGGTTATAATTTTTTTTTCACAGTTTTCAAATCACAAACTAGTTGAATTAAGAGTGCTGAAAACATCAGTCTATGCTTTATTTGAAAACTAATTGAATTAAGAGTGCTGAAAACATCAGTCTCTGCCTTAATAAGGCAGGGACTAATAATGTACAATTATTCTGAAATTTAAACATATAATTTAAACATATATTTTATTTTATTTAAATTAAATTAAATTCATTTCATTTATTTTTTATGTTATGAGGGATGGATAAAGCTGAAGTATTTTGTCAAAAAAATAAATTTATATTTTATAATTTTTAAAAATTTCCACAGTAACTAATATGAATATTTCTTAAACAAAATTACCACAAAGAAGATAGAACTAGATAAATCTCAATAAAATAAACAAGTTTAAACAACACATTATTAACTAAATTTTGATTTATTTGTATAACTCACCTTAAATTACACTAATTTTTAACTCCAAAATCTATTTTATCAGCGAGTCTATTTATTAATAAACTGAAATCAGAACTTAGAATGGAGTAATAAACCATATCCAATAAAATATACAAATGCATAAATATCTTTAAATCAAATAAATCAAAGTAATCAAGATAAAACATAAATATTAGTGTCATATTGACGTTTCTGAACCAAATCAAAGTTAAGAGTGGAGTAATAAACCAAATCCAACAAAAACAAATACAAATGCACAGATATTTTTAAATAAAAGTAGTCAAGATAAAACATAAAATATTAGTATTAGTGATTATTTGATAGATACGTCTGCTTTACACCATATTGACATTTCTGTCATGAACTGATTACAGCACTTTGAATCAGCGTACACCGGAAGAAAAGACACGTCTATCCTAAAACAGGACTCTAAAACATACTGAATATATTTACATTAAAAATCTCATTTAACTAAACACTCAAATCAGAAGGATCCGTTCTGTTAAAGTAAATAAACAACACCATTACTTGACACATCTGAACATTGCATCGAATACACACTGCACACATAAAACAGACGCATGAGGAGTAAGAAAAACCCTGCGTCTATAAACCCTAATCAATACCCTCGTTTTCGACCACGGTATCCTGGAATTTTTGCCTTAATCTTTTGTATGAATCCTCTCTTGAGGGGGCTCTGAGTCCCAGCTGAAGTGTGAACAACCCCTGCGTGATTATTCTGACGTTTCTTCCTCCCAAACATTCGCATAAGCCCACTATACGCTGATTCCGCCATTACTGCAAATTTGAAGCTCAAAAACAACTTATCAATGCAAGAGTATTAAGCAAGAGAAACGTAAACTAATTTGCAAGTGAAAAAGTTTGATAGAAATTGGTATGTGGGAACGAAGATTTATAGTGAGGAATGCAAGTTTTCAGTGCTGCTTCCGGAAATTTCACTTGCCACGTAAGTCGGTGACACAAAATATACCTCTTAGGACGGTGACACAAAATATCTATAGATAAGGGATATTTTGATGGTTTCACAATAAAGATTTCTTTCTTTCTGTATGGGTAATTACAAAATACGAAATTTTGTAAGATAAGTTAGTCCTTATCTTCAATATTAAAACATATAAGAATATATTTTATTACCACGGCACTTTTGTGCTTTCCATCGGAGTTTTCATTCCCTTTCCAATAGAACTTAATTTTAAAGTGTACACATATTTTTAATTTGTTTACTTTACTTTTGAAGTTTAAAAATATTTTTAATTCCTTTACTTTGAAATTTTTAATCTATTATTTTCTACTTTTAAAAGTTTGTTATTAAAATAATAAAAAAATAATATATTAATAATTTTTTAGATATTTATATTTTTAAATAATCAAATGTGAAAAGTCATTGACGGTCTAAGGGTCATGCTCACTTTGCGCTCTGCTAGGGTTTTTGCTTTGCGTCGCTTCTCTGCATCCTTTGTCCTTCTCTCACTCCGCAGTTATTGAGGGAAATAACTTGGTATTTATGGCTCTGGCCACTACTCACCCAACAACTAATGCTGGTGCTGGTGTGGTTTTGGATAGCAATGGCACTGCCAAGCAAATGCCTTCGCAAATTTGTTCCCAAAGTGTTTCATGAGGTATGTCTTAGCCTGATATTGTTTTGCCCATTCATGAGCTTAATGATGTCTGTTCTTTGCTTGAAACGCGTACCCTTATTGGCTATTTTCTGGGACGTAACCCTCCTGAACATGTTATCAAGGACTGGGTTGTGAAATCTTGGAACCCCCATGGAATCTGCCTAGATGGCATCCAGAGCCTCACCAAAGGCTTCTTTTTGTTTCGCTTTTCCAATCCTTTCCATGTGGACACCATTTTTGCTAAGAGTCCCTAGAACCTTAGGGCCTTGCTTTTAATTTTCCAATGCTGGTCTCGAGACTTTTCCATCTCTGACAACAAGAAACTGAAAGTCCCTGTGTGGGTCAAGTTTCCTAGTCTTCCCCTACCCTGTTGGCCTTTCATACATGCCATAGCGCAAAAGCTTGGTAGGGTTATATGTAGCGATCATGACCATTTTCTCAATCCACGGCCTCAAAAGCAGCTCTGTGTTGAGGTCGACCTTTCTAGGGACCTCAAAGAGTTTATTGAGATTCAAGTTGGCAAGCCCACCTTCACCCAAAAGGTGCTCTACCTCAACCTTCCCAACATCTGCTATCATTGTCAATCTGCGGAGCACAAGATTAAGGACTGCCCTTTAGCAGTGCCTCGTACCAAGTCTCCTCCCAAGGACTCTGGCTCTCTACTGACTAAGGCTAGAAAAAAAGAGGAGGTTAAGAAAGATGAATGGGTTATAGTCGGCCGCCTCAACAAGCCAACCAAGCAGCCTGCTTCGGCTTCCGCATCCCAACCGCCACCTCCGGCTATTGAGGTTTCTTCAGAAACTGTCACTCCGCTTTCAAACCCTGCTTCACAGGGGAAAGAAATTTTTGACTCCCATACTACCACTCCTTTAGCCCACGCGCCTCAGGTGACTATAGATATTGCCTCTTTCGCTCCTTTTCGTCATTCTCATAGCCCTCCTAGACGTGCTGAGAATGGGGTTGAAGGCTTGTAGGAAAAATGACGTAATATATCCATGGAGTTCTCTGGGTCTGCTTTTGGCCCAGGTTATTTATCTAATAGTTTGGCTTCCATTGGGGAAGGTGATGGAATGGACGACACTGTTTCTCCATGAAGTACATCTCATGGAATGTTCATGGGTTGACAGACCTGCCCAGAAAATTCTCTGTCAGGGATTTGCGTCGTCGTATTAGTCATCTGGATGTTTTAAGCCTCCAGGAAGTTAAAATTTTTGGTTTTATGCTTGATGTTGCTTGTAAAGTTATTTGGCCTAAGAGCCTTGCTCTATGTTCCCAGGACGAGGCTGGTCGAGGTGGAGTCACTACTCTCCTCTCCCCTCACTGACATTATTTTTTGGTTAGTCATGGTTCAGATCCCATGTAGAGAGTTGTTTGGGCCACTTTCATTATTGTGAATCATTCTTTTGGCATAGTTAATGTTTATTCTCCCAATGATGTTGTTGACAGATCTCACCTTTGGCGTTGGCTTGCGGATTCTCTACCACCTGCTACCTAGCTTGTTTGTGGTGATTTTAATAGGGTCAAAATGGTGTCTAACAAGGATGGCCTTTTGCCCTTTTAATGGACAGCTGGAGAGAGAGAAGTCTGGTACTACATGCGTAATAAATTAGGGATTTTTTATCCCAACATTAGCCGCTGTCGTTCTGATGGGGTCTGGCACACTTGGTCTAATTTAAGAGCCTTGTCTAACATAATTCATAAAAGGTTTGATCGTGATACGATCTCGGCACAATCTTTCTTCTCTTTTTCTGAAAAGAAAGCCTTACCGGTTACTCCTCTTGTCGATGTGACCTTGTCAGATCATTATCCCATTCAATTTAATATTGTATGGAAGACAGCTAAGGCTCGGCCTCCCACCATGCAATTCTTCTTTAATACTTTTGTCCTTCACCACCCTTCTACTATGGCCCACATTCATCGGATTTGGAACCTTGAACCTTGGCCTTCTCAGTCACCAAGATGGATTCAATGGTGGAATGACGCCATCAAGAGTCGACACATTTTTTATGCATTTATGGCAGATAGTTAGCCAAGTGTCGTCGTAGATCCTTTGATGTCAACACCAAAGCCTTACATGTTGCCACCAAGGCCTTAGCCCAGAATCCTTTCAATCAGGACTTGCAACTTAACCTTGCCAAGTTACGTCATCAGAAGCAAGTTGCTGATAACTATGCTACCAGAGGTGCCCAGATCAAAGCTCAAGACTTTTTTGCTACTCTCTATCCTCGTCATACCAATGCAGGCATAACCAGAATCAAAGAAGGTCACAATCTCCTCACGGAGCTTCATGATGTTTTGCAAGGCTTTGTTCGCCATTATGAACAAGTTTTTGCTACTGAGGGATCTTCTCCTACCAACAAAAAATCTCTTGCTGATTGCACCATTGTTGTTCCGCGGTGTGTCTCCCTTACTCAGCATGTCCTCTGTGATCAACCGCTTTCCTTACAGGATCTTCGTGAAGTGGTGTTTTCTATGGCTAGTGATAAAGCCCCAGGATGCAATGGCTTCCCTTGTGAGTTTTACAAAGCCCTCTGGGATGCCATTGGTCCTGACCTTCACCAGGTTTATCTTGAAACTTTTCATTCCCATTCTCTTGGGGGTATCATTAACAAGGACAATATCAAGTTCATTCCCAAAGCTAGGGATCCGGAGCACATTTGAAACTAGCGGCCTATTACCTTGCTCAATGTCTCCTACAAGATCATTGCCAAGGCACTGGCTTTCAAACTCTGACACATGCTTCTGCAGATTGTTAGGCTAGAGCAAACTAGCTTTATTAAGTCAAGATTTATTCTTGGCAATATCATTGCGGTTTGGGAACGTATGGAATGGGCTCATAAGTCTCACTAGAAAGCCCTCTTTCTTAAAATTGATTTTGCTAAAGCTTATGATCACATTGAATGGCCTTTTATTCTTGCTATGCTTCACGCTCTGGGTTTTGGGCCCAGATTTCTTCAATCTGTGTAGATGCTCTTTAATGATGCCTCTGCTTGCATCACCATCAACGGTCGACAATCTTCTACTTTTGGGATCTTTCGATATATTCGACAAGATTTCCCTCTGGCTCCTGCCTTATATGTTCTAGTGGCTGAGGGTTTTGGGTACTTGCTTGCTCATTCCATTTCTATGGGTTATGTTCGGGGAATTTTCTTGCCAGATTCATCTCAACAACTAGTCAATGGCTATTTTGATGATGATTTCTTCCTCACTCTGGAGGAGGATGAAGAGAACATCAAGGAAGCCTTGCAGTGTTTAGACACCTTTTGTCTGGCCTTTGGTTCATCCATCCAATGGTATAAAACCCTCTACTATAGACAATCTACTCTTCCTGAGCCACCTTGGTTCTCTTAGTTTGGTTGGTCCAAGATTCAACATGGGGAAATTTTCTGCTTTTGAGGCATTCCCTTTACTTTTCAAGCTCATCCTATAGATCTATGGGATGCAGTTCTTGCCAAAATTGAAAAAAAGCTTACCTATTGGATCACTAAGCTACTCTCTCTCGCAGGGAAGTTTCAGATCTGCTCCAAGATCCTAGCGGCCACGCATTTGTATTATTATTCTTGTTGGGCTCCTTCAAAAGCTTCCTACAAGAAGCTCGAGAAATTATTGTGTGATTTCCTTTGGGCCTTTGGTATTGACCACCATGGCTTCCACAGAGTTGCCTAGGATTTTTTCCGCCTGCCCAAAGTCTCAGGAGGGTTTGGTTTTCTTGATATTCAGAAATGAGGGCAAGACCTTTGTGCGAAGTGGGTTGTGCGGTGTCTCATAGGCAATGAGGCTTGGAAAATTTTTCTCTGACATTACATTTCCTTAGGGTATCCTCTTCACAAACCTACCTGGAAGAGGATTGGATGTCAAACCCTTCTTGTTATGAAGGAACCTGTTCAGATCCAGGGCACTTTTGTCACCAAAAGTATATGGAGAGGATGGGATTCCATCAAGCCTTGGCTTTGCTAGGCTAGGAATGGTTTCCGAGATGGTCTTTCTCTCAACCAGCAGAACATTTGGTGGTCCCCCTTATTTGCTCAGCAAGGGATTCCACTTGCTAGAATCTAGGGTGTTAGTGCTCTCCATTTTCACAAATGTGGCATACAAACCCCGAAAGATCTTTTCTCCAGAGCCACTATGAATCTTCATTCCTAGGATGATCTCTGGGTGCACTTTCGGCTCATCTTCCCAGATCGTCAGACTTATGACTTGTTGGTTTTGGCCATTCCACCTCATCTCATGCACAAGTTGGGAATTCAATCGGTTAGACCTTGGCAGAAGGACTAGAAATGGTATCCTACTATGCCCTTCACCAGTTACAAACCCAATCTTGGGTATCCTTGGCTTGTTCCCCATTTTTCCATGATTAATTCTCTCAACTAGCGATGGCATCTTTCTTCTTCCCAGAAGAGTTGGACTTGGCAATTTCACACTATTTGGGATTCTATCACTAAGCCTAAGATTGCCCATTTTTCCTGGTGTTTTCTTTACTAGGGCTCACCTTTGGCAGCTTGATTCTAGCATTTGGGCATGTTCTTGATCCTAAATGCCCTTTTTGTAGTCATTTTGAGATGCTCATGCACATTTTTTGGTTCTGTCATCTTGTCCAGAATTATTGGTTCTAGATTCATGACCTTTTTTCTCCTTTTAGGCTTGAACCTTTTTCTTAGCATATGGCACTTCTTGATGACCCCCCTAGAATGCCTTCCTAGTACACCCAGATATGGCATGCTTTCAGGATGGAGATATTATTTACTTTATGGAAAGAATGAAATGTTGTTATCTTTTCTCACAACTCTCTAGATATTCATATCTCTCTTCATGCTAAGGCATGTATTTGTAACAATGTCATGTTGCAAATCCAGGTGCAAGCTAACAAGGTGGCCTTAGAGGTCACCCATTTACAGGAGCTGCTCCAGCATTGGGGAAATGTCCCTTTTACTATTGCCCGAGTCCCTTCGGACTCTCTCTTAGTTGACCGTACATCGCCTAGGGGCCGCTGTCACAGCCAAAGTTCCTCTACCAGACACTCCAGGACTCCACTAGCCAATGGCATCGTCACTTTGTCTCTCCTCCTCCTCAGAGGGATGTAGGTGCTGGCTGGCCTCCCCTACTTATTTTTACTATGCTGTTGTTGTTCGGCCCTCAGCCAGTGTTTGTGCCACTTTAGAAAAAGTCCCTCGCCTGGCGCTTGCTATCTCGTCTAGGCCGGATGAAGGAGAACTGGAGAAAGATGATCCAGAAGATGGTTGGTCAATTCCTGAACAAACCCCAGGGCCCAATGTTTGGGGCAATCCTGATGACAGAGATCCTCCTCCCTCTTCTGCTACTGCCCTTGCAGCTTGAGGGTGTCTCTTATATATCTTTTTGATGAATAGTTATTTCTTTTCGGCCTAGTGGCTATGTGACTTGCGCGGGGTGACTTTTTCCCCCGATCACTTTTTTATGAATATTGTACTTTAATATTGATATTAATAGAAAAGTCCTCAATTCATCAAAAAAATAATCAAATGTATATATAAGTTTACATAGATGTCGATTGAACTTCATCGTGGGAATCATTGTTTGATGATATGGCAAGAATATATAGTTACAATATATTTAAATTGTTATTCTATATAATATTCTATAATAATTTATAAATTATAGTAATGTTATTTTATAATCATAGAAACAAGCTTGTTATATATAATTTTGTTATATTTACATTAATAATTAATAAAAGATATTATTTACATTCTATTTAATATTATATAATAAATACTAAATTAAAAAAAGAAGAGATATTTTCTATATCAAGTCAAATTGTGATATTGATATCACCTCTAGATGCAATAAGTGCTAAGTGTTCCATTCAATCTCATGAAAGATGGGTTCTTGTGAATCACTAATATCATTTCTAATTATATAAATAATATATATCTTAGGTAAGAGTTAAATTTATGAATAAGGTATATATATTAATAAAAAAATTAGATCGTCAAAAATAAAATAAAATAAAACAATTTAGATTTAATGAAAATTAATAGTTGTTAGATAGAAAATCAAAGCTAATATTACTTAGTTTTAGTATGAGTATTGAAGAACATATAATCAAAATAATATCTCCATGGTCATAAGATTGTATTTGAAACTAAAGAAAAGCAAGAATAGATATAAGAAAAATATTGAAATCATGTGATTTAACACCCCTAATGGTGAGAAACAAATACAAACAAGAGAAGTGAGAAATGCAATAAAATAGATCAATTACATCAAAGTTAAGCCAATGAATAATTTATGGCATCATATACATTCAATGAAAAGTGACACCTCCTATGCAATTTCTAAGTAGCTTACTTCCTTGTCACCCTCTAGATACAACATCCCTCATATATTGTCTTGACAAGTATATGCGAATGGGTGAACCCACAATAGTGGGTTACACCGTTTTGCCTCAACAGACACTGAACTCTACATTTTGCAAAAAAAAATCCGATTCAGATGCATATTGTTGTTAAACCATTTGAAATCGGATGATGAAGTAAATTAGAGTCTTAAAAGATTTTTTGTCTAGATTCTAAATATATTTTTTATTTTTATTTTTGAATTGATTTAAATTATTTTTTCTTTCTCCCACGAAAACTGGTATGTTGCGGAAAATGTCATTTTCAAAGAATTACTTAGTTTTCATAGAGCATAACTTTTTTTCTATAATAGATATCAATGTGTTTCTTTCAAATTTAGTTTTGTAACATCCATACGGAGGGCATGAAATTTGTTTGATAACATTATCACTATTATTGCATGTTTTATTAACGTTTGAAGTTGACTAAATCATAATTCTGACATACCTTGACTACATAGCTTATAACTTGTCATGTATTTGTTAAATTTTATTTTTATTTTTTTTAATAGAAAGAGAACTTAAATACCTAGGGCATAGATATTTTTTTAAAAAAATTTCTCTCATTTACTATTTTTCCATAAGCGTCAAACATAGAGGTAGACATATGGTGAAATATCTATATTTAGTAAAACTAAAAATACAAAGTCATAATAGACTTAATATATATTAACATTATAATCATTGGAAAGATTTTTCTCACTAGTACATTATTAAATAGATAGGTTTGTCAAATGGATTCATTTGATTTGCCAAAAAGATAAATTCAAAGTGATTTTTTATCAACATTTTGATAGGTGCAAAGGAGATTCCAGTGTAGGTATGAATGAGGATTATAGATGTTATATCAATATTTTTCTTATCTAAGAGACTTTGAGATAACCATTTGTAATTAAATTTTTCAAATGGAACCTCTCAAGGCTTAAATCATCATATTTTATTAAAAATATGTTATTTCAACAAAAATAGCATGTAGTGTAACCCACTATTGTGGGGTCACCTGAATAGAAGCACTAAAGTATAGTGCATATGTGACAAAAAAATGAAATTATGCTTGTCAACTACACAAAATTCAATATTTTGTTAAAACCATTACCATTGGTTCAAAGATATACCAAAGACATAGCCATCATACTAGGTGTTAACCTATGTTAAAATTTGTATTTTTTTAATTTAAATTTAATTTAACTCTCTCTCTCTTTCAAAAACATAATAAAAGCTTTGTAATGAATTCCAGTTATATTTTTTATTTAAAGGTTTTATCTAACTTATGTCTCATTCCATATAAATGAACATTGAATTGATTTAAATCTATCACTCCTTTGGAGATCATTGTTGAATAGAGTATTTGGGCTTCAAACGTGATATCATAGAAAAGGTTTTCCACATCCAACTAATAGATGTGTATGCTAATATCTCCATTGAGAGGGCTGAAAGTTGGTATTAGGATGAACCTGACATTGAACATATAATCAACAAGAACTACCTAGAGAATCCCTAGAAGGAGGAAAAAATAGATCAAATGAGTCTACAAAGGGTCTATTTGATGGATGACATGAAAAAATGTGCTACACTTTTGAGTAGAGTATTTGGCCTTACCCAAAAAATCGTTTGGAAACACGGATAGTATTATACATACATACTATCAGAAAGTGGAAGACGAAAATAGTTTGGGGGCAGATTATCAATGACAATCTCGATCACCAATTACAAAGGGCCAAGACTGAGCCCAAATTACATATATGATGTCTTACATAGTCTACCTATTGGCATCTTGAGAAGACTATCCAAGCCCGACAAAGAGAGGGTCTCTCCAAGATCCCAAGGCTTATATATACAAAGTATATGCGCAACTGGCTAGAAACGAGAAACTACAAGAATTCATCCCTGAATAGAAGATTGTAATGATGCCTTCATTTTTTCCACTATCCACTCCATGGAGGGAGATATTTCCAAATGGATGTTAGATGAAGAAATATCCCAAATCAATAATGACGCAAAGGAGGATTGGGAGAGGGGCCAAAGGCATACCCTAACTGGATCCACCTTGTAGAGATCACACGTAGAAGCACAACACACAAAAGTGAAAGAGAGAAAGCATAAACTTTTATATATTAACTTCAATTGATTCATACATGTCGAGCTGTAAGGCCTTCCCGATTTTAGCCAGATATTACAATCAAGTATATAAATCCTCCAACATGCGAGGATCTGTCCACGGTCTCTAATCTTCTAGCTTCTATCTCCTAACTGAACTAACTCCTAAACTCTAACCAAGCAACTACATTTATACAAGAGGCTACCGAACAAGTTAGTCTTCAAATCCACCATCAACAGAAGGAATGACCACATCTAGGTCCACACGCTTCCCAATGATAGATACCATCATTAAATTTATGACCAATAATAAATACAAAAATAGGCCTCAACAAAAATCCAAAATAAACAATTCGATAAGCAAGGATAATCGAGCGCCAAACAAGCATCACCGAGCGCTAAGAAAATTAACTGAGCACCAAAGAGATAACCGATCGACACTGATGAATAAAGGAAACCGAGTAACACCGAACCAACTCGATCAAAAAAAGAACCAAACAACACAAAAAACTTCAAACATATTTTGAAATTACATTAAATTAAAGTTATTTCAATTATATTGTTTTCATGTAACACATACTACTGTATTTTGAATTAAAATTGCATTTAATCTATCAATAAATTATGTACAATTATTCTTGTATTTAAAATATATTTGATTTGATTTAAATTAAATTTATTTCAATTATTTTCTGTATTTTGAAAAAAGGACATGCTGAAATATTTTGTCAAAAATAAATTTATATTTTATAATTTTTAAAAATCTCCATAGTCACTAATATGATTTGAATATTCCTTAAACAAAATTGCCACAAAGAAGATGGAACTGAGCATCAACAAAATAATCAATCAAGTTTAAACAACACATTATTAACTAAATTTTGATTTGTTTGTATAATTCACCTTAAAATACACTAATTTTTAACTCCAAAATCTATTTTATCAGTGAGTCTACTTATTAATAAACTGAAATCAGAACTTAGAATGGAGTAACAAACCAAATCCAACCAAAAAAAAAATACAAATGCATAGATATTTTTAAATAAAAGTAGTCAAGATAAAACATAAATATTCGTATTAGTGGTTATTTGATAGATTCGTCTTGCTTTACACCATACTGACATTTCTGTCATGAACTGATTACGGCACTTTGAATCAGCGTACACCAGAAGGAAAGACGCGTCTATCCTAAAACAGGACTCTAAAACATACTGAATATATTTACATTAAAAATCCCATTTAACTAAACAATCAAACCAGAAGGATCCGTTCTGTTAAAGTAAATAAACAACACCATTACTTGACACATCTGATCATAGCATAGAATCCACACTGCACACATAAAACAGACGCATGAGGAGTAAGCAAAACCCTGCGTCTACAAAGCCTAATCAATACCCTATTTTTCCTCGACGGTATCCTGGAATTTTTGCCTTAATCTTTTGTAAGAATCCTCTCTTGAGGGGGTTCTGAGCCCCACCTGAAGTGTGAACAACCCCTGCGTGATTATGCCCTGCATGCTGCGTCTGACGTTTCTTCCTCCTAAACATTCGCATAAGCCCACGATACGCTGATTCCGCCATTACTGCAAATTTGAAGCTCAAAAACAACTTATCAATGCAAGAGTATTAAGCAAGAGAAACACAAACAGATTTGCAAGTGAAAAAGTTTGATAGAAATTGGTATGTGGGAACGAAGATTTATAGTGAGCAATGCAAGTTTTCAGTGCTGCTTCCGGAATTTTCAATTGCCACGTAGCTCTGAAGTCGGTGACACAAAGTATACCTTCTAAGACGGTGACACTAAATACACCGCTTGAGACGGTAACACAAAATATCTATAGATATGGGATATTTTGATGGTTTCACAATAAAGCTTTCTTTCTGTACGGGTATTTCACAAAATACGAAATTTTGTACGCTAAGTTAGTGCTTATCTTCAATATTAAAACATATAAGAATATATTTTATTACCACGGCAGTTTTGCCCAGAAAAGCCTATAAACTCACCAGCCAATAAAGGGGGACTATTTAAAAATAGAACTTAATTTTAAAGTATGTAATGCTGTACACATATCGCCGCACCACGGAATGAAAATATTTTAATTCCTTTACTTTTGAATTTTTTAATCTATTATTTTCTACTTTTAAAAGTTTACATTATTCAAATAATAATAAAAATATAATATTTTAATAATTTTTTATATGTTTATATTTTTAAATAATCAAATGTATATGTAAGTTTACGTAGATGATGATTGAACTACATCGTGGGAATCATTGTTTGATGATATGGCAAGAAATTATATAGTTAGAATATATTTAAATTGTTATTCTATATAATATTATATAATAATTTATAAATTATAGTAATGTTATTTTATAATCATAGAAACAATCTTATTATATATAATTTTGTTATATTTACATTATTAATTAATAAAAGATATTATTTATTGTCTATTTAATATTATATATTAAATATTAAATTAAAAAGTAGAGATATATTCTATATCAAGTCAAATTATGATATTGCTATCATCTTTGTTAGTGACATCTACATGGAATAAGTGTTAAGTGTTCCATTCAATCTTAGAAAGATGAGTTCTTGTGAATCACTAATATAATTTATAATTATATAAATAATATATATCTTAGTTAAGAGTCAAATTTATGAATAAGGTATATATATATAATAAAAAAAATTAGATTGCTAAAAATAAATAAAATAAAATAATTTAGATTAAATTAAAATTAAGGGTTGTTGGATAGAAAATCAAAGCTAATATTACTTAGTTTTAGTATCACTACTGAAGAACATATAATCAAAATAATATCTTCGCGGTCATAAGATTGTATTTTAAACTAAAGCAAAGCAAGAACAGAAATAAGAAAAATATTGAAATCATGTGATTTAACACGCCTAATGGTGAGAAACAAATACAAACAAGAGAAGTGAGAAATACAATAAAATAGATCAATTACATCAAAGTTAAGCCAATAAATAATTTATGGCATCATATACATTCAATGAAAAGTAACACCTCCTATGCAATTTCTAAGTAACTTACTTCCTTGTCAATCTCTAGATACAAAATCCCTCATATATATTGTCTTGAGAAGTATATGTGAATGAAGGCACTAAAGTATAGTGCATATGTGACAAAAAAATAAAATTATGTTTGTCAACTACAAAAAAATCAATATTTTGTTAAAATCATTACCATTGGTTCAAAGATATACCAAAGACATAGCCATCATACTAGATGTTAACCTATGTTAAAATATGATTTTTTTTAAAATTTAAATTTAAATTTACTTTTAATTGTTTTTTTGTGTGGGCTCTCTCTCTCTCTCTCAAGCACAATACAAGCTTTGTAGTGAATTCGAGTTATATTTTTTATTTAAAGGTTTTATCTAACTTATGTCTCGTTCCATATAAATGAATGTTGAATTGATTTAAATCTATCACTCCTTCATGGAGACCATTGTTGAATAGAGTATTTGGGCTTCAAACCTAATATCATAGAAAAGGTCTTCCACATCCAACCGATAGATGTGTATGCTAATATCTCGATTGAGAGGGCTGAAAGTTGGTATCGGCATGAACCTAACATTGAACATATAATCAACAAGAACTACCTAGAGAATCCCTAGAAGGAGGAAAAAATAGATAAAATGAATCTACAAAGGGTCTATTTGATGGAGGACATGAAAAAATGTGCTACACTTTTGAGTAGAGTATTTGGCCTTACCGAAAAAAACCATTTGGAAACATGGATGGTATTATACATACATACCATCAGAAAGTGGAAGAGGAAAATAGTTTGTAGGCGGATTATCAATGAAAACCTCGATCAACAATTACAAAAGGTCAAGACTGACCCCAAATTCTATATGATGTCTTACATAGTCTACTTATAGGCATCCCGAGAAGACTATCCAAGCATGACGAAGAGAGGGTATCTCCAAGATCCTATGGCTTATATATACAAAGTATACACACAACTAGCTAGAAAGGAGAAACTACTAGAATTTAACCCTGAATAGAAGATTGTAATGATGCCTTCATTTTGGCCATTATCCACTCCATAGAGGGAGATATTTCCATATGGATGTTAGAGGAAGAAATATCCCAAATCAATAAAGTCAGAAGATACTTTAGTTAGTTCCACACTTATATATACATCAGGGTAGCCAATTGTACTTTGCAACTTAAGGAACTCCTTAGGTACCCCTTAGATGGGCTGGTGTAGATAAACTACAAATGTCCATAGGTTGGTTGTCAATAATCACAAGCCTTTCTTTGAGTTCCCCATTGGAATTGGATCCCACTTTGTCCCATATGTCAAATTGAAAAAATTAGTTGCTTGGAATGGGATAAGTGCTTGTTAGATATAGGAGGCACTGAGAGGGGAGGTGAATTGGCGTAAACTAGAAATGAAACAATTTGACCAATAATCTAATTATTCTTTTAATCAACTTCCATATAACTAGACATGGAAGTGTAACTATGTAATAGAAGTAAAGTAATTCAAACATCCACAAAAGAATGACACATAATAGCACAAACTGTTTTCATGATAACCATTTTAAGAGGGAGAAAACCACGTGTGAGATGATGATCACAAATCACTTCATTGTAGAAAAAGAGTTTCCTTGTTAGGAGCTTACAATACCCTATAAGGGGTTCACTCAGTTAGAAGTGACTAGTACCTTGTTAGAAGTACCAAGAGATCTATTAGGATCTACCTCACAAGAGGATTCTAAACTCTAGTTAAGAAGTCCACCTATTAAATGATTTAGACAATAATACCTGTTAAAGTCCACATGGTTAAAGGATTTTACTTTCTAATCTATCGAGATAGCATTGCATAATGAACTAAAATAGTTGACTTGTGAATGACACTCCTTGCTTGTTAGATCCAAAGTAATCTCTGATCTATAGTGCATTGTATTGCCTCTGTCTCTGATCGCAACACCCAAATTCATGATGGAAACCCTAAATCATGTGATTAAGCTCACCTTTATATTGTTGTTGTTAAGTCGGCTAGGACTTGAATAATATTTTACACTTTTGGTCCACGATATTGACTTCACTTATGGAAATCCACGCCAATCATATCTAACATGTCGACCCAAAACATTTTACCAAAAGCATATTGACATGTCGACCCAAAAAATCAACCGCCTTGATCACCCGATCATCAGGAGCCAATCAGTACAAGTTGCTACCGATTCACACTTAGCATATCACCAGAATAATAAGTCACCCAAAATATTGAGTTATCAGTTGCAGTTGTAGAATTTTATTATTTGACATTGGTAATCCACCAGGAACAATTGTACCACTTCAAGTTTCATCAAACTCGACTGCCATACAAAAAATTTGCTGACACTGGACCTTCCTTTGTTTTCCATCTTCTCATTGTTTGAGTAGTGTCATTGGGGGGACTCATACAGATTGATCCTAATCTTCATCTTGGTTTCAGAGGAGCCTCTTTATTCAACCCATTGGTGGTTATCATTTGATAGATGTCCACAATTTTCTTGTCATGAGAGATTTCTTTTGCATCTTTGTTACTATAGATTATGAGGGGTTTTTCTTCCTCGTTAGGTTTTCCCTCTTTCCTATTTCCTTTTATTATCTACTTGTCTCTTTAGTTAAAATTAAGGGTGGTGTTAGCGTCAGTTTTCTCCACCTATCTCCATAAATAGTGGATTTGTCATTTTTACATTAAGATAACTAAAGCTTTTGCAATAAATAATTGATGCATTCATGCAAACTATTGTTTGCTTCTTGTTGGCTTCTTCTCTACCTTATTCACTACAAAAAATTTCTTTATGTGGTATAGTGGTAGTGTATGTCAAGAAAGTTGTTATTTGCCTTCTCTCCACCAGTTTCAACATAGAGTTAACTGCTCACGCATATCACGAATGATGGTTTCTTTATTGTAATATATAGAGTAACCATTTTTGAATGAATGTGGAATTAGTTTTTTCTAATGCTCTTTTTTTTTCTTTTTTTATTTCTGCAAACTTTCTTTTTCCTTCCTATCTAGATCATTGTTTAGCTAAAGCTGCAAAATTCTACAATAATTATCATTGAAATACTTGTTAATAGAGTTGAACCAAACCCAATAAAATCTCAAGAAGAAAGAGATAATCGGCTAAATCTAGACCTGAGTATTGAAATGCCCTACAAATCCCATGAAAGAAAACCTGCTAGCAAATAAAAGATTGAACAACTAAAATGAATCATAGGGCACAAACATGTTGTCAAAGGTTGTGAAGATGGGAAAACTTTATTCAGTACAGGCAAAAATTTAAGAGGTTGTGTACTAATTGCAAAGAAAAGTGAACTAATTGAAATGCATAGGAAAGCTTTTGTGAGTAGAAATCACACAATAGAGTTAGATAATAGGATTATTCTTTCAAGTTGTAAAATTAGAAAACTCCATTGTACAAACTCATTATTTTTCCTTCTCTTTCACCATCTTATTAAAACAATTGTCATGCATCTCCCTTAACTTTGCTCACTACTCTTCTCTCCTCTCATAGATTTGCATCCACCACTCATTTTCCTCATCCTCCAATTATTCTCTCCACTCTTGTCTTCTCTTCTTTTGTGGGTTTTAATCCACTTCAAACCAACCACCTCTACCAAATCTCACCTCTAGTATCCATTGTTGCTTCCACATACAAACTTGCAACCCTCTGACACCCATCTACAACATTTTGCAAAAATTCACTTGTGCTCTTTCTTTAACTTCTACATGCTCATATGAAAGATCTACTATTCATCTCTACTTCACTAAACTTAGAGAAATCAATAATTACCTCAATTGCAACATCCTCTTCAACCTCTACTGCTGCAACATCTTCATCATTATTTCTCACTACTACTTGTTCAATATTTTTTGATCCTGATCTCTCCATTAAACAAGGCATATACATCACATCCTTTTCCAACCTTAGCTACAACCTCCAAATCCACATTTTAAAATTCATATTCTTCCACTAGCCAAACCTACAAACTATTTTCACATCCATCTTATCTCTACTTTTTTTTCACCAATTGACAGTCCACCATGACCATGTTTTGTCCTATTTTCTCTTCATCTCTCACCTTAATTCTTTCCTTTTCTATCAGTTGTGTAGGCTGCTATAACACATTTTTCATTTTTTCTAGAAATTTTCCTTTTCAATGGACTTTTCTACATTTCATAGCTCTTCCCAATATCGTTCTAAAAATGAAAGCATCACAAGTCTCGTTATGACCCACTCCTTCTTCTTCGAACTCATCCTCTCATCTAGTGCACTTTTTCCCTCACATTCATTTTACTTCGCTCTTCAGTCGCTCAATCTTTCAGGACTTTGTAGACTTGCAATGATCCTTTTGAGCTCTTCACAAGTGTTTCACACTTTCAAGTGCAAACTGCCTCATGATCATGTTAGAGTAATATAGTTTAACCTATTTACTCTTTATCTTAAGTTTACTTAGGATGAGTGGATAGTCCACTTCAGGAAGATAAGATAAGATATCTTATCCTAGAGGATATGGTAGTCCTCTAGATTGAGACACTTGTCTCAATTTTATCGGAGCTCTCTCAAGGTCTTGCCTATTTAAGGAGAGCCTATGTACCTTTGTAAAACACCTCAAGACATCAATATCTGATTAGCTTCTTTTGTTGATTGTTTCTCTGTTCTAGAGGATGTCTGTAGACTGGGTCTTCGATATAGGATAACATATCCTAACATGGTATCAGAGCCATCAGTCTTACAGCTCCTTCTAGTTTTTAGAGTGTGATAATTTCTTGAGGTCCCTGGTTATGTTTGGCAGTAGTCCACTCCTTAGTCAGGTCATATTGTTTTAGTCTCTTTCTATGCATTGCAATGTCTGGTTTATTGCAAGTCTGTGTTGTCTTCTCTATGGATTAGACGGGTGCATATCAAGGGTTATGTTCTGCTCATGGCATTTTTTTTGGGTGGAGAGGTTCGTACTTCATCCGAGGCCACTTGTCCGTCCGATGTGTTTCTTAACCGGGATCTGAATGATCGGTACTGGAGGCTTTCGCTGCCTGTTGGAGCTGATAGGGATCACCCTGTTTGCAACCCTTTTGGTCCCGGTGCTCCTGATTTGAAGGAGCTGGAACTACCTGCTGTGCTAGTCATTGCGGGCGGGTGTGATCTGCTGCAAGATAGGGAGACCGAGTATGCAGAGAAGTTAACGGAGTATGGGAAACAATGTGGAGTTTAATCAGCATGCAATGACTTTATTAGGCCCACATTACCTCTTATTCCTGTCGACAATTCCTTTTTCACTATCTGCCATCTTCTATGGTGAAGAGGAGTGCGCAGCAGATTGTCGAAAGTTTTTTGGACAGCGCACTAACTTTATGGATTGCGCATGGGTCGTTGGTTCTTAACAGAGTTGCGCAACATTTGCATGTGCCTCTGACATTCTCAGCAGCAGCATTTGTATTGGAGATTGCATGTACCACCGGTGAGTGGATCTTATCCTCGGTGGATAAGTGTATCAGTGGGTGTGTAGTGGTTGCACATGATCGCATTTATTTTTTATTCTAGTTGGCACCTTTCAATGAGTGCCTATCTAACTGAGATCGCTAAATTGTTTGGATCAGAGTTAGAGAGAAATTGATCAGCTGTAGCTGAAATAAAAAAAATTGTAAAAAAAGATTGAAGTTGTGCAGATTTATGCAGAGAATAAAAGAAGAGGTAGAACAAAGAGTCCTCGTAATATTGAGCTTAAGTAATAGAATTATATTTGGTATCAGATATTTTTGAATGCTGCAGCATTTTGCTCTGTTTTTGAATTTGTGCAAACAATGTAAGAGGCCGATGGAGTCCACAAAAGTTATGATCCTTGAGCACTAGTAGTGTCTCAATGGGAGAATGTTTATTGTACCTGAGTTATTGTAGGAATGCATGATCGGTTGTACCCGACACCCCCAAAGTGTTTTGTCTTATCATATTGATGAACCATGTAGGTGAAAATGATTCGTATAGAACTAGTGAATACAGCGGCTGAGTACCCATGTATCTTGGTAAATGGATCACTTTTTATATGGACTCAATGATTGAAGCAAGTACAAAAGAAGCGCAAAAAACAATGAAGAAAGCTCAAAGTGATGATCAAGAAATGTGTGCATTATAAGTTAGTTTCCCCATCATGTGAGGTTTGTGGTAATCCAAAACCATTTGTGAAGTTTTGTGGTCAGCAATAACCACTAGTATGTATGGTTCATGGTTAGCCGAAACCACTCAAGTGCAAAGTTTATGGTGAACTGTAAATCATTTGTGTGAAAAGTTTGTGGTAAGCTAGAAACCATTTGAAAAGCATATTGGTTAGGGATAAACTACAAAATCCCAAGGTGATTAGGATGAGGGAAAGTTAGAAAATGAAACAACACACTAAAATTTAGTTAAACAAAACTTGTATATGGGTACCTAACATGGCCTAGTTGTCAGAACCCATAAAGCTTTTTTACTACATTGTTGTACTTCCTAAGTTGCACTTACTGGGGGGTGTTAGAGTAATATAGTTTAACCTATTCACTCTTTATCTTAAGTTTACTTAGGATGAGTGGATAGTCCACTTCGAGAAGATAAGATAAGATATCTTATCCTAAAGGATATGGTAGTCCTCTAGATTGAGACACTTGTTTCAATCTTATCAGAGCTCTCTCAAGGTCTTGCCTATTTAAGGAGAGCCTTTGTACCTTTGTAAAACACTTCAAGACATCAATATCTGATTAGATTCTTTTGTTGATTGTTTCTCTGTTCTAGAGGATGTCTGTAGACAAAGTCTTGAGTATAGAATAACATATCCTAACAAATCAGCAATTTGTTCACACAACTCTGCTCTTCACTCACACATCCTAGTATAAATTCTCCATACTCAAGACCTCTGACTCAGATACCATTTGATGCAAGAGGGTCCTCCCTCCTACAACAATCTCACAAAACTCTAAAGAAAACAGTGACTCTTTGCTTCTAATAAAACACCTAGATTGAAAAAATGAAATATATTATTTTTGATAACAAAGTTTTCAATTGCAGCAACTCAATACCCTCTCAATTCTTCGGGAATTTACAAAAAAAAATACAAATGCATAGATATTTTTAAATCAAAGTAGTCAAGATAAAACATAAAATATTAGTATTAGTGATTATTTGATAGATACGTCTGCTTTACACCATATTGACATCTCTGTCATGAACTGATTACAGCACTTTGAACCAGCGTACACCAGAAGAAAAGATACGTCTATCCTAAAACAGGACTCTAAAACGTACTGAATATATTTACATTAAAAATCTCATTTAACAACACCATTACTTGAAACATCTGAACATTGCATCGAATCCACACTCCACACATAAAACAGACGCATGAGGAGTAAGAAAAACCCTGCGTCTATAAACCCTAATCAATACCCTCGTTTTCGACCACGGTATCCTGGAATTTTTGCCTTAATCTTTTGTATGAATCCTCTCTTGAGGGGGCTCTGAGTCCCAGCTGAAGTGTGAACAACCCCTGCGTGATTATTCTGACGTTTCTTCCTCCCAAACATTCGCATAAGCCCACGATACGTTGATTCCGCCATTACTGCAAATTTGAAGCTCAAAAACAACTTATCAATGCAAGAGTACTAAGCAAGAGAAACATAAACAAATTTGCAAGTGAAAAAGTTTGATAGAAATTGGTATGTGGGAACGAAGATTTATAGTGAGGAACGCAAGTTTTCAGTGCTGCTTCCGGAAATTTCACTTGCCACCTACCTCTGAAGTCGGTTACACAAAATATACCTCTGAAGTCGGTGACACAAAATATCTATACACAAGGGATATTTTGATGGTTTCGCAATAAAGTTTTCTTTCTGTATGGGTATTTACAAAATACGAAATTTTGTAAGATAAGTTAGTCCTTATCTTCAATATTAAAACATATAACAATATTTTTAATTCCTTTACTTTGAATTTTTTAATCTACTATTTTCCACTTTTAAAAGTTTACATTGTTAAAATAATAAAAATATAATATATTAATAATTTTTTTATATATTTATATTTTTAAATAATCAAATGTATATGTAAGTTTACATAGATGTTGATTGAACTACATCGTGGGAATCATTGTTTGATGATATGGCAAGAAATTAGATACTTACAATTTATTTAAATTGTTATTCTATATAATATTATATAATAATTTATATATTATAGTAATGTTATTTTATAATCATAGAAACAATCTTATTATATATAACTTTGTTATATTTACATTATCAATTATTAAAAGATATTATTTACATTCTATTTAATATTATATAATAAATACTAAATAAAAAAAAGAAGAGATATTTTTCATATCAAGTCAAATTGTGATATTGGTCTCACCTTTGTTAGTGACATCTATATGCAATAAGTGCTAAGTGTTCCATTCAATCTCATGAAAGATGGGTTCTTGTGAATCACTAATATCATTTCTAATTATATAAAGAATATATAAATTAATCGAGAATTAAATTTATGAATAAGGTATATATATATAATAAAAAAAATTAGATCGTTAAAAACAAAATAAAATAAAATAATGTAGATTAATTTAAAATTAACAGTTGTAGGATAGAAAATCAAAGCTAATATTACTTAGTTTTAGTATAAGTATTGTGTTATTACTATTATAAATTTGTCCATCTCCATGCTAATATTTCTATAAATAATCCTATTTGAGGGTCTGAGGGTTAGTCTTCATGCTAGAAAACCCTAAGTTTTAACAAGAGCCCTAGTTGAGCTATGACTTTGTTATATTTTAGCGTTACCTTTTTTTTGGTTCACTAAAATCTCTAAATGAGCATGTGTTAATTTAACCCCCTTTATTTATCACTTCATGTGTTGAGCGGTTAGGTTATGATATCGGGACCCTTTTTAATATTTTCCACAAAGCCTAAGTCTCCGATTAAATATTTCCTAAGTATCACCCCTTTTTAATTGTGTGGCTATCATTGTTTCGCAAGACTGTTTGCTGTAAGAATCTCTGACATGCGATATAGCGACAAGGTGCCACCTGTCCCAGTAGGCCTGTCCTCAAGGTTTCTTGGTAGATAAACGATGGATTGATCCAACAGTTGTCATTATACCATTGGACCAAGATGATAATCATTTAAGCATCGCGGTGTAGCAGCAAGCGTCCAATGAAAAATTAAATAAGACGGTAGGTGGGTCCTCAGGGTGCCAGGTTGGATTGACATGGCGGCTTCTCATTGGTCAACGTCAGCTATGATGTGGCAGATGTCAGATTTTTCAGAACCAGAATGATGATGTTAGAAATCCCACTTGTCAGTTCTGTGCGATGTGGCAATTTTTTATTCATGGCAAATTGTTGATGTGTCACAGTGGGGCCTGTATTTTCAGATGGTTAAAGTATGATAAGATCTCACAGTTGTCGTTATACCGTTGGGATAAGCTGCACACTTTTTAAGGTCAGTGGTATAGCACCAACCGTTGATCTTTTCTAAGGATGAGGATCATTCGGTGGGTCCTCTATGTTAGAAATTTTTAATGATGTGGTTGTTTTTGATTGGCCGAAGGTATTGGTGACATGCTAGGGTTGCCAGTGTGTCTGACACTAGGGATGAGGTGGGGTTTTCCGCCTGCTGACATGTTCGACATGGCATTTCTTGATTTTTCAAAGGTTTTTAAAAGTGAACAGTGGGGCCAAGTTTTTATTAAGAGGTAGCGATCATCCAATCAAATTGCATCAACAGTCATCATTATATCTTGAGTTGGTTTTTCTAATAGTTTTGGATTAGCACTTTAGCGACGAGGTGACACCTGTCCCCTCTGGGCAGAGTAAGGTTAAGTTATTTATTTCTTCACATGGCATTTTTGAAATGTTCTCATTGGTCGAGAACTAGCTTACGAAAAAGTAAAGAGGGATTTGTTGTTTGACTTGCCAACCATCTGATGTGCCGAAATGGAGATATATCAACGGTAAGAATTCAAATTTTTGCTCAGTGATGTCTTTCACGTCCTGTGAATACTGAGGCTGCCAATTTTGCAGTAATGGCAGATTTAATGTGTTACGTGAGGACAAATTGTAAGTAGTTGGCAATGCTATACATCATAATTCAACCGTTGTTTCTCTTTACCATTTTCATAAGCTCTCTGGCGAATTAAATTTCTCTCTCTGGGCGATTTCAAGCGAAGAATTTGCGAGTGCTTGCCTTAGTTTTAAGATGCCACCAAAGAGAAATTTGTCTGGTCAGATAGAGTATACCAAAAGAGGGATTTTTGAAGATTTGATGTAGTTACTCCCACATTCAGATAATGGGGTAGCTAGGTTAAAAGAGCTGGTTCCCAGAAACCCTAGGGATTCTGTTGCAGACGGTCTCCATGACAGAGGGAATTGGATGAGAGATGCCAAGGTGGGCGAGAAGCACAATGGTCTTACTTTGTTTAAATCAGCTTATTCACAGAGAAATGCCTATGCCCCCTCGAGTAATATATGGCAATTTGACATTGGGAGACTGATAGTCCTTGGAGTTTTCATGGATGCTGAGCTATTGATTCAAATTGCTAAGTGCTACGATCCTGTGAAAAAGTGTGTCAAGGACATAAATGGGAAAGACCTAATCAGCATCACAGAAGATGAGATTATGGATGTTTTTTCATTAAATGATCCTTTTGTCAGACTAGAAAAGATAGATTTTACAGAATTTAAAAAAATTTATGAGGCATAGAGAGATTATTTAAGGACAGCGCCTCTGAGGAAATTCTTAGATGAAATTGGATCTATGTGTGTTGTCAATTCAAGCACGCCAGAGCCTTTTAGGCTGGATTTGTTTAGTAAGAGAGCGCGGGAGGTCTATAAATCATTGACCTTAATTCTAGGGCATGATGAAGCAACTCATATGCCAGTCCCATACATGTTCATGATGGTACAATCATTGCACCCCCAATTAGCATTAATTTTTGATTTTGCATCTCATTTAGCTGATTTAATTCATGAAGGGTTGATGGGAATCAAGGACATGAAGGTTAGTAGGCCTTTTGGGTGGTACTCAATGCTTATGCACATGTTCCTATACAAAGGTGAGTAGTTCTTCAGCTCAATAATAAATATTGTGAATGAGAGGAATGGAGAAACCCTTCCAGTGCAACTATGGACTACAGCCCTATCATGGGACATAATTGATGCTAGTTATATTGCATTTGATAGGGATTTTGCTTCTAGGCTTAGAACTCTTTTGTTTTTTGACAATCCAAGGATCCCAAGAGAGTTGCTAAGATTAATCAGGCCAAAGGAGTATTGTCAGGACATCACCATTGTCCATAATTTTGGGGAAATAGTTTTTTATCCAGTTTCTATAGTTTTCAGAGTATATGGTTGCAAAGTGGCACCATATATTCTACCCTATCAGGTCCCATTAAAGTTAGGATAGGCCAAAATCTTGAGGCAGATTGGGGACCTATAGGAGACCACTCTCACTGGAAAGGGAAGGGGAACTTTCTTCCCTGATATAACTATAGCACATCAATATGTGATTACTAAAGGAGGATGGGTGCATTTGAACAAAGTTTTGTAGCCCTACATAATGACAACATCAGTGGTCAAATGTACAGATATAGAAGGTTTCCTTTGAGGGGTGTTTAGAGATAAGGTGAAATGTGCTCTTATTGAACATCAGTTTAATTTTCCAGAAGATGTAATTAGGAATGAGTTTGACCTTCAAACTCAAGAGATCAAGAAAGAAAAATGGGTCATCTATAACAAGACTCTAGACTTCATTCAGAATTTTGACAGAGCTTATGACCCATTGAAAGGCTTTGAGCCATGGGCAAGGAAAGTAGATGCCCTAATGGAACATTTTGAGGGTATCATGCATGTGGTAAATGAAAAAAGGTCTACTGTAAGCAAGGAAGACCTTAAGAGGGCTATGCAGATTTTGAGCCAGCCCAAGTATATGAAATTGACCCTAAGGGGAGTCTATACAATGCAAAGGAGAAGTGGTTACACTGTTCTCCTGCCACCACAACAAAGAAGTACGGATATCCCCTCCACTTCAAGAGGGAAAAGACCCATTGATGATCCAGCAGTGCAAGAACCCTCTCCAAAAAGGAAAAAATAGGAAGAGGTAAAGCCAGGAGAGGAGGCTTATTCTCCTTCTCAATCCACTATCCAATTAGATGAACATGGGGTAGCAGAACAACTTGTTCAATTGAGAAATGAAGGAAACATTTTTGTTTCCAATGATGATTTGCAGGAAGGGATGTCGGAGGCACCTAAGGAGGTTGGCATGGATCTTTCAATTGAAGAGTTTGAGGGTAAGAAGATGGACCCTATTTCAAAACAAGCAAGTGATTCTTTACTTGCTGATGAAAAATTTATCAAGACCAGGGCATTCTCCCAATTTCTTGGAGGATGAAAATAAGTCAATTTAAGGAGATATGTGAAAAGAAGAAAGAGGAGTCCCCTGCTAGGGATATCATAGAAATAGAAAATGAAACCAAGGCAGAAATGGTCAAATAATTTGAGAAATTACTCCAGGGGAAGGGAGGGCCATGGTTCATACTACAAGGGTCTTAATTCTGCCAGAATGGGACATTGTTGATGCAATTGTCTTTGACCAAGTCAGAAAGAGCAAAGTGAAAACTCTTGCTACAGCAGAGCAAGCCAAACAGGCTGCAAAAGGAATTGCTTTCTCTGAAGATCATTCAACCCTAGGAATGTGGTCCTTGAATAGAGATGAAAATAGAGGAAAGAGAGAGGATCTCTCTACAAGATATTTAGGCAGTCTACTAGTACAGAGAGTAGGAGAGACATCTAGTGTAGAGGCATCAAATTTAATTTTGGAGACTGCTAAATTCAATGCCAAAGTGGCAGAGAAGGATTCCAGAGAGAAAGAAGAGCTTAGGCTCATATTTGAAATAGTCCTTAAATGTTACAATGAGCTCAATGTTGAGCTAATTCAGAAGGACAAACTGATTGCACAGTTGTCAGGGCCCTTAGATCATAGGTCTCCTCAGTTGGTGATTTCTGATAAGCCTACAATGGCTTCATCTTCAAGCCTGATCATTGAGTTACCACCATCCCACTACCCAGAGACAAATTTGGATGCAAGAGTTATCTGGGAGAAGCAAAGACTGACAGAAGAAACAAATAAGTTGAGGGAGATAAGATTGCAACTTGAGAGAGAAAAGGATGAAAATATAAAGGCTACAACTTTAGAAAAGTAAAAGTATGAGGAAAAGATAACAAATGCAATCATGCAGTTTGCTATTGATTTAAAGCCCTCCATTCTCCATGGTCATGCCAGTAAGTTATATTCATTACTTGAAACTTTGAATAAGGAGAAGACAGAGATGTAACCAATTTTGAAGAAGTGGATTGAAAGATCTCCTAGTATTAAGTTGTTTTGAAGGCTATCAAAGGGCCAAGAGGATCCTAGTCCATTGATTAAACCAGTACATCAGATTGTCAAGAAAATGGTACAGTATGGCATCATTTTGGATATTTTCATCAGAAAATCAAGTATGCTGAAAGCTAAATTAATGCTTTCAAACTATGAGCTGGTGCCTACCATTTTCACAAATAAGGGAAAATTTAAAGAAGCATATCAATGGAGAGAAGAAATGGATGCACTTTTGTCAGAAAGGGTGACTGGTGTCCTAAGTGGCACTTTTTCTATTAGTAGTGTTATTAAGTTGTTAATAAATGCTAAATCAATGTTTGACAATATTCAGCATAAGGTTACTTAGATTGAAAATGAATGGGAACAATTATCAAGTAAGAAGACTGAGTTTGCCAATTTTGAGTTCCCAAGCGAAGAGGTATATGATAGGTGGAGATATCAGTACATACCTCATGTTCAAAAGGTCAATACTCCACCAGCTTCCTAGAGCGAATAAAGATAGATATTTTTGAGTCATATAAAAGCTGGTAAGATATATGAAGACATTTATTACATGATGGATAGCGAGATGTTGCAGATCAAATTTGTCAAAGAAAGTCATGGACAACATTGAAGACAAAAAGAAAGGTGGCCCATCTGCAAATATCCCAACTACCTGATCAAAATATCTCATCTATTTCATCAATGTATTTATTGTAAATTTTTGAGGTTGTTGTAAAGATTTTAGGTCAAAATTTTGTAACCCTAGAATGATCGGTAGCTTGTTGCATCTTCTTGTATATAAAGGATTTTCCATGATCATTCTAGGTATTGAGAAGTTTAGGAGTTGAAAAGATAGAAATTCTAAAACCCTAACCCTCAATCGAGGATTGTAATTTTTATCAAAGAAATAGAGAAGAAGTACAGGTCGTTGCTGCTATTTTACAGGCTTATTATCTAGAATATGATGTATACAAAGTTCAAGGTTATACTTAATACAAAATCTTAAATCTTTGTCTCTCCTTTGAGTTTATTCTGTAGATCTTTAAGTGTTTCTAAGATTTATATGTATTGTTGGCATGGAGCATTAATGAAAAAGTTTTAACAAAAAGCATGAAATTGAGTTCATTCTTCACCGTGAATATCAGCATATTGAGTAGAGAAATTTCTAGTGCGATCAAGCGATTCGAAGCAAAATTTTGAAGCATAAATTTTTCTACCGAGCTACCATGGCTTCATCCAGCACCAAAGTAAAGAAAGGTTCAAAAATGTTAGTTCATGGAGAATGGAAAGTGCCGAATTTCAAACTCATGCCCGCGGTTGTAGAAACCCTAAATCCAAGTGGAGCTCAGTCTCAAATTCCTCCAAAGGTACTTCTTGTAAATGACATTCAGAGTCATTTTAGAGGTGCAATTCAAGAACTTGGAACCCTAGAGATAGATGTTGTTCGTGATGAACTGCGTGTTGATGGTGTTCTCAAACTGAGTACTGAAACTGTGATAATTAAAGATATTGAAGATAACAGTGATGAAGAAGAAGAAGAAACAGTTCAGATTGATAATGTTGTGACAGAGGAAGCAGGGAAAGAAGCTACCAAGGAAGCTGAGAAGAATGTTGAGGAAGATGATCCAGTTCGGATAGCTGTAGAGGTAATTGCCTCACTTCCCCACTCTCCAGTAAAAATTGCTACATCTAGCTCAAAGAAAACTTCAAGTGTGATTGTAACAACTCCCTCAGATACATCAAATGTCCAATCATCACTAGCACAACTCAATGTATCAATGACAGAAGTGGCTACCACCTCATCTACCAAGCTTTAGCCTCCTTCTTCCACCGAGTTGTAGTCTTCTGTACCTTCTTCAAATTTGAGTTTTTCAGTAGTAAGTACTTCAGATTCTACAGTTGTAAATACTTCAGTTTTTTATTTATCAAGTATTCCAATTAGCATCCCATCAGTCAGAAGTTTATCAGTTTTCACTACAAGTCCTACTATGTCTACAATAATTTCTACTACAAAGGCAATAAGTATAAAGAATCAACTAAGTACAAAATTTCTGAGTAAGAGTGTAGTAGAAGGTATAGATCTAGATGAGGAGATACAAATTCCCTAGCTAGATTTTGCAAACCTCACTGCAGATCAAATGCAAACAGTTGGTGAACTCCTACAGAAGAAAGCAAAGAAGAAGAAACTAAAAGAAGAAAGAGATAAGGAATATAAGATCATTGAGGATGCCAAGAACATTTTGACAGAAGCTATAGGTGGTGAAGTTGATTCCTCTCAACACATTTTGTTGTAGTTGGCAGAAGCAATTAACAAGTTTAATGATGATTCCTCTGGAATAGACAAGTTGCTTGAAAAGGCTGAGAAGAAGTTTGAAAATGAAGTGCTTGAGCACATTGCTCAGCAAATAGCTATCAATCAGGCAGGGTTATCTTCAGTTTTGACTAGCATTGAGTCCTCCTATTCCAAGGTAACATCTCTTTTTGTCAAAATCTGTAATGTTGCCGAGTTCTCAAAGGAGATTAAAGACAAAATAAATAAGATTGATGAGGATCTGAAGATCAGTGCACAAAAGTTGCAACTTGAACCTAGTTCAAGCTCTGCACATTAGATGTCAGTCAGATTCCTATCTGATAAGCAGTTAGAGTTATTGAAAGAAGATGCAAGGATCAGATTAACATTAATAGATATTCAGAACATGATCCTTCCCATCATGGATACAATGCAGAAGCATATTGCATACTCAAAAACATTGATCCATGACAATTAGTTTTCAATTGCAGATCACATGATTGAACTCTCTGCAGAAGTCCAAGTTGCACTCCATACATGCAAGATTCTGCAAGAGAATTGGGATAGAACTCTAGCACTAATTGGAAAGGTGCATTCTGATTTTCTCTCACATTTTGGTATCTCCGTGTAAAATATTTGTATAGACACCTTTGGCATTATTGTCAAAAAGGGGGAGAAAGTATATGAGATATGAAAGGGGGAGAAAGTATAAATAGAAAATATGAGTATGAGGTGAACTAAGATATTTGTATATATACTGTATAAGGGAGACATGAAATGTATATACAAAACCAGTGTCAGCATGATTGTGTATATAATTTTTGGGCAATAAGTGTTTTTGTCATTAATGCCAAAGGGGGAGATTGTTGGCATTAAGTATGATTGTCATCAGTGACAACACTTATTTAGACTCTACATGCTTACTGAGCAGAACAATGTTTACCGAGCAGAATAGTGCTTGCTGAGTAGAACAATGTTTACCGAGAAGAACAGTGCTTACCGAGTAGAACAATGTTTATCGAGTGATGAGATGAGTAGTGTTTACCGAGTGCTAGCATGGTAAACAAGGAATTCAGTCTCTACTGAGTGACACTATATCTACTGAGTCTCCAGTATATACTGTGTTCGAAACTACAACCGAGTGGTTAGTATGGACCATGCCTCCACTTCTACCGAGTGCATGATGATGCCGAGTAACGCAGTGGATGCCGAGTATCAAAAAGTCACCGAGTTAGTTTGCAGTAACTGAGTCACTATATTTGGGCTGAATCGGTAATATTTGTGTTAGCTTATTTAAGAGCCGACTTTGTAATTAATTTGTAATTGTTTTGGATTGATATATAAACAATGTTTTATGTCATATCCAAGGTGTAAAAATAGCGAAGTATGAAAAGGAGAGAAAGGTAGAGATAAAGGAATTACAAAGGGCTACAACAGTATAAGAAGCAACAAAGATCTATCCATCACAAAAGGTGATTAGTACATCAGAGAATCTCAATCAGCAAGTACAGTTGCAAGTAAGAGATCTACTGTTTCATCCTAACAGGTGAATCAGCTTGAAATCCTTTAACCGGGTAGACTTAACAGTCTTTGTAAAATATCTTAACCGAGTGCATACTTTATTGTATGTTTGTAAATCCTGTAACAAGGTGGACCTAGCAGTCCTTATTGCTCCTAATAGGGCAGATCATCAGAAGTGATCATTGTAAGCCTTAACCGGCAAACTTTATATTGCAGTATTGAAGTTTTGTGGGTATCATCCCCACCCCAATTTTACTTTCTACTTGGAAGGTTTCTGGGTCACCAAATCTCTATGTTCAAAGTGTTATGAATGTTTTATTCTTTCTGTTACTCATGCATGCAGTCAGATTATCAATCTAATATTATTAAGATCTAAATTTGTTAAAAGTTTTGAAGTTACTGATTCACCCCTCCCCTCTTAGTAACCTGGATAGTCTTGAATATTTCCAACAATGTATATGTCTAGCTTTGAGTTCTGATCTAGGATTGGATTAAATACTGCTCTGAGTGGGATGTATGTTTACTGAATCTATTCAAGGATTTTCTATAAGCAGCAAAGGGTTGAGGTTTTTGTATTTATGTTTAGAGGCCTAATATTATCCAAGCATCTTTGTATTCATTCTTTCTTTTTGATACTTTGCCTAATGGATAGGGCACTGATCTGTATTTTCCTATCTTTGCCTCATGTGGAATGATTTGAATCTAGTAATCCTATAATATTAAATCATTACTAGTCATTTTACTTTTATTTACATTTATAGTTGTTCTACCTAGTGATGGAGAGTCAATGAGTAATAGGTTGTTGCTTAGTACTTTTTCACTGTTATCTGTTGTAAGATCTAGTATTAAGGAACAGAGTTAAATCCATTGGATTAGGTGAACCCGCCTTGGTTTTGTAGAGCCAGAAGTGAAGAGGGCAGTCTTGTCCCTATAGTTGGTCCAGTTGCCTATAGATTTCTCACATTTGGAACTAACCCATCCTTAATATCAGTCATAGGCATATTGGTATCTCATAGAGTGTAAAATCCTATCCAAGAATCAACAAAATGGTGACTCTATTGGGGATAGAGATTGTAATCATGAGAAAATAGTGCAGGTTCCAAGTTGAGTTGGACTCCTAACTTTCCTATTTTCAAAACAGTGGATATCTCTTTAAGTTATAAACACTTGTATACAATAATGTAGGTACAAGTTGAGTTTGACTCTTGGCCTACTTATTGTCAAAACCAGTTAGTTACCTTTGATTACAATGTTGAGTCCTTTCTTTTGCCTACCCTTCCTAATTTATAAAATCATAGATAATCCCATATAGCTTGGGTGGCGACTCTAAAACATCTCTATACTAGTGTTTTAATTAATATCACTATATTACCATGAGTTACAAAAATACAAGGTCTTGGAGGAAGGAACACCCAAAAGAAAGTTTGCAGGGTGAACTTCCTGTCACATCTAGACGAGGCCAGGGTAGGAATGAAAAAAGTGTCAGTGACATGTCTCTTACCTAGAAGAAAAAGGGAAAATAAAGACAGGAGGGTCTTGCTCCTCCCGGTCAGGAAGGAAATGCCTCAGAATATGAAGAGGCAGTTGATCTGGGTTTAAACCAGTATGAGGATTATTATTCCCCTATAGATAGAGAGGGTGAAGGATTACCCCACAATAGGAAAATAGTCCCAAATAGACAGTATGGGGGGGAGAGAAGGTCTAGAAGTAAAAGCAAGGGTGGGAAAGACTTTTTTCCCCCTTTCACCCTTGGTTCAGCATTGCCCCAAGGCCTCCACGAGTCTCAGGATTAGCAAGAAGAGCCCCAAGCACATTAAGCTAAGTCTAAAATGACTTTGCCTGATTCTGAGGAAATATTTGAGGAAATATATGTATTGGAAAGAAAAATTCATGAACAAGCAGCCATTAGGTAGAAGAGAGAAAATGAAAAGGAAGAGAAGGTCAGACATGCTATGATAATGGCTGACCAATTAAGAAGGCAACTATTAGATTTGGAGGCTATAAATTATGTTCCCATTCCTGAATAGACAAATGAGCTATGTGTTGTCAATCAGAATTTTGAAACAAGGGATCCAAAGGATAAGGGAAAGTAGAAGGCAGTGGGCATTTCAATTAAAGAGCCTCTAGTCCCAAAACTTCCCATAGATTCCAATCTAAGATTGGAGGCAAACCTTGAAAAGGCCAAAAGGGAACATGAATTGCTAGCTAAGGAACTTGAAAAGGAAGAATTAGAAGCTACGACATTAGAAATGAAAAGGAAGATTGATTTTCTTAGAAGGTCTGTAGGACCCACAAATTTTTCTAGTTCTACTATGACACAAGGAGCAAATGTCATAAATTTAGCAAATAAGACAGCCAATGTTTCCCCACCAGGTGGACTTAAAATTCCTGCCACTATAAATACTAATGCTTCCAAATCTCAAGGTGCTGGTATTTTTAACACAGGGGTTGTACATGAAAGATGTAAACAATTGGTTTTCACTGGCATCCCTGGGTATCCTAACCCTATCCCTGAAGAGATTAGGAAGAAGCTCCCCAAATTTTCTGGAAGTAATGTTGTTACTTGTGAAGAGCACCTAAAAAAGTTTATTGATGTGATTGATGATTATAACATTGTGCCAGATGATGTTATAATGAAGTTATTTGTATAATCTCTAACAGAGGATTCAAGGGATTGGTTTAGGGCTTTGCCACATGGTAGCATGGGATCATGGGGTCAGCTTAGACATTGTTTCAAAGAATAGTATGGTGACAAAACTCATGAAGGTTTTATGCTAAATGAATTCAATAACATAAAAAAGAATTTCAATGAGGATGTTGTTGAGTTTAAGGTCAAATTCCAAAAGGCCATGCATAAACTCCTCCAAGTTATCAGACTAGATGATAGGGTGTGCCTTGTCACATATCTAAATGCTTTTGACTCAAAGATGGGTTACCTTCTAAGGGACAAAAATCGAAGGAGTCTTGTTGAAGCTTACAAGCTAGCTATGAACATAGAGAGCAACCAAAGAATCTCAGGAAAGTTGGGAAGAAGGAAAGATGAAAAATCACCATTGTTGAATAGAAAGAATCTAGGAAAACCTCAAGGTGTTAAACCTAAGGATGATGAAAGCCTAAAGCATATTTTAAAAGAAATAAAAGATCTAAAGCCTGGTGAAAATATATATAATAAAGCTACAGGAGGAGATACGCCTCCATTTAACAACTTCAAAAAATTACCAAGAATGCACAACTACCCATATAATACTCAGTGGAAAGATGGGAAGCCTATCCTTCCTGATAGAAGGGATAAGTCAAATGATAGAACCCCTGATCCATTGCAAAGAAATTCAATGAATGTGGTGGAAGAGGTCCCATGGTGTATTGCTTGCCAGTCACCACATGATCCAAATTATTGTGTCATATCTCAAAGTGTCTCTTCACATGAAGAGCAAGAATCTAATGAGGATCAGCCTTATGATGATCATGGGTGTGGAATGATTTCTTCCCATGTTTGGGATGAAGTTGATTCTACTAAAGAAGATGAAAATCAAGATATTCTTAATTCTCATACCAGAGCTTAATTATACCATCAGCAAGTTTTTTCAGATGATGATAATGAACCTGACAATATCCAGTGTAATGTTGTAAAAAGTAAGGAAACAGTTGTCTTGAGGAGACCTTTTGATGAAGAAATTGCCTTGATAATAGCAGATATGGTCACTCAAGCTAAAACAAATTATAATTTGAGAAATAGGGTGGTTACTAGTCCAAATCAAAGGCCTGCTGGAATTTTTATCAAGAAGATAGATAAAGATGTAAAAGTATCACAAGACAAGCCTAAGGGTACCAGTCTTGTTGATAAGGTCAAGATAAAGAAAAATTCCAAGCCTAATATTGTCTATAAGGTGAAACCCAAACCCACTATTGACGAAGTACCAATTTTGTAGAAAGGGAATGAAGTCCAAAATAAAAAAACTACAGATATACCCATTCAGGAAATTGATAAAGAAGTTGCAAATTCAAAACCTGATGTCCCTAATTCAAAATATGTCCCAATTAATATGATAAAATTGTTGTCAAAGTTCCATTATTAGAAATGATGAGAATAGAGGAACATAAGGAAAAGGCTCTAAATTGGGTAAATGGTGTGGTGCCCATGGATTCCCAAAAAACTGAAGGATTTGAGAAACAAGTAGCAATTTTGAATAATGAAAATGGAAATTGTGGTGAGGAGATTACATTTCTAAAATTCCCCAAATCTATTTGGATACAAATTTTGTTAGTGCCATAGCAAGAATAGTTGATCCCTTTTTCTTGACTCTACAGATAAATGGAAAGTTACTAAAAAATTGCATGATTGATTCTAGAGTGTCAAATAATGTTATGCCTACTGAGGTCATGAAATCTTTGGGATTAAAGGTGGACACACCTCATGGTAGATGTCAAGTAATGGATTCAAGGGAGGTTCCAGTTGTGGGTACTATTAAGGCTTTACCCTATAGATTAGCTACATATCCCAGTGAACAATTAACCATGAGTGTCTTGGTAGTAGATATTCCTCCCCAGTATGGGATGGTGCTGTCAAGAAAGTGGAGTGCTTCTATGGGAGGCAGCATACAGTGTAACTTATCATTTGTTACTTTTAATTTTGAGGGAGAAAGTATCAAATTCACTAGGGAATCTCGAACTCCACATATGATTGAAGAAGAAGAAGATAACATGAATTGTTTCCTTGATACAGACATTAATGCTTTCAAAGTTCAAGATAAAGAGGGGGATGTTGAACTAGTCCACAAGTCAGAAAAATAGGAGGGATGGATTGATCTTGATAGTCTATGGACCATGTACTTTGATGGAGAAAATAGCAAGGAGGGGTCTAGAGCTGGAATATTGCTTATATCTCTGAATGGTAAAACTTTCAAATTCTCCTTTTCTTTGCTATTTTCATGCACAAATAATGTTGCAGAATATGAGACTCTATTAATAGTTTTAAGATTGGCATCAAGGCATGGCATAAAATGTTTGAAAGTAATACGGGATTCTGAATTAGTTGTCTCCCAAGTTAGATCAAAGTATACTTAAAAAAATCAGAGATTAAAGTAGTATAGGAATGCAGTGTGGGATGAGATTGAAAGTTTTAATGCTTTTAATATTTGTTGGATGGAAAGAGGTCAGAATAGAATGGTAGATTTATTGGCTAATATAGCCCTTATACCAGAGGATGTAACATTTGCAAATGTTTCTAAAATAGAGGTACAAGCCAAGCCTTCTATCCCTGACAATCTAGATAATTGGCAAGTTTTCTCTGATGACTAGGACATATTAAAGTTTCTCCATTGTGAATCTCATTTTGGTGATAAAGAAATGGATTTCAGTGCTTATGTTGATACAGTGGATGGTAAAGAGGTTATCTTTGGGAAGGAAGTTTACAATTGAAATCAAATAGAGTTCCCAAAGGATTAGTTTCTCTTGAGAGATCATTTGATTATAAAGACAAGGCATTCTCTGCTAATACTGACAAAATCAATGAACTTGAAGAAATAAACTTAGGAACAAAATTTGTTCCTAAGAAAGTTTATATTGGCAAGTGTCTATCCCCAAGAATTAAGAAAAGTTTGATTGACCTGCTCAGGAAATTCAGGCATGTTTTTGCCTGGTCCTATGAAGATCTTAAAGCCTATAGAGAGGACCTTTTCCAAAATGAAATTCCACTCAAAGAAGGCACAAAACCTTTTAGACAAAATTTGAGACCTGTTAACCCTACCTTGGCCCCTAAGATGCAAGGTGAACTTAAAAAGATGATGGATGCTGGAATAATCAAGCCTATTAGACATTCCACTTGGGTTTCAAATTTGGTGCCTGTTAGAAAGAAAAATGGTGATATCAAGTTATGTGTAGATTTTAGGAATCTTAACATAAACTGTTTGAAGGATAACTATGGATTGCCAAATATGGAGAACATGTTACAAAAGGTCACTAGATCAGAACTAATGTCTATGATGGATGAATTTTCTGGTTACAACCAAGTTATGGTTAAGGACACAGAGCAATCTAAAACTGCATTCACAACCCCATGGGGGACATATGTTTATGTAAGAATGCCTTTTGGGTTGACTAACGCAGGTGCTACTTTTCAACGAGCTATGGATGTAGCCTTTGCAGATTTTATTGATAGATTTATGGTGGTGTATCAAGATGACTTGATAGCTTTCTCAGCCAAGGAGGAACAACATTGCCAACACTTAGAGAAAATTTTCATTAGAGCTTTAGAGTATGGGGTTTCTTTGAACCCAAAGAGGTGTGCTTTTGGTGTAGTAGAAGGAAAGCTTTTGGGACATATTGTTTCAAAGGATGGGGTGAGGATAGATCCTAAAAGGGTGCAAGCTATTGATAAATTGTCTTTGCCAAAGAACATCAAAGGGATTCAGTCTTTTCTAGGGAAAGTGAACTTTTTAAGAAGGTTTATCACAAACTTTGCAGAAATCAGTATTCCTATATCAAGAATGTTGAAGAAAGGAGAAAAGGTTGAGTGGACCATGGAAGCAATACATGCGTTTAATGATATCAAAAAAGCCATAAAGCATGCCCCAGTTTTAAAGACACCAGACTATAGTAAACCAATGCAGATTTTCTCTTTTGCATCTGCCCATACCATTGCTGCAGTACTATTACAGAAAAATGCTGAGGGTTTTGAACAACCTATTTCTTTTTTCAGCAAAACTTTGTAGGTAGCAGAATTGAACTATGATATTATTGAGAAGCAAGCTTATGCCTTAATAAAGGCTATTAAAACATTCATATGCTATTTGGTGGGAGCCACAGTGGTTGACTATGTTCCAAGTGCTACAGTCAAAGACATTTTAGTCCAACAAGAGGTTTTAGGAAGAAGATGTAGGTGGATTAATAGGATTCAAGAGTTTAATATTGATATCCACATTACAAAGTTGGTAAGAGGATTGGGTTTGGAAAAGTTGATGCCCCAAAGTAATCTAAATGCAAATCAGATAAACATGTTGGAAGAGGATCAAAGACCTTTTATATGTAACATGGATTATTGTGAGTGGTACAAGGACGTTGTCAAATATTTGCAAAATATGGTCTTACCTCCTGAATTGGATGACAAAAAGAAAAGAACTATTAAGCTTCAATCTATAAGGTATGCAATTATAAATGGTGAATTATGGTGGAGGAGTAATGAGGGTGTATTGCTTAGATGTGTGGATCAAGATAAGGCTAAACTTATGATGGATGAAATGCATAATGGGATTTGTGGGGGACACTATATGGCAAAGACAACAACCCATAAGATCATTAGGTCAGGTTTTTGGTGGCCTTCACTTTTCAAAGATGCCCATCAATTTGTTAAAAGGTGTGATCCTTGTCAAAGATTTGCTGGAAAATTAAAATTTGGTGGAAATTTGCCTCTCAAACCTGTTTCTGTTCAGGCTCCTTTTCAAAAATGGGGTATGGATTTTATTGGTGAAATTCCTAATAAATCCAGTGGTGGACACTCTTATATCCTAGTAGTAACAGATTATTTCACCAAGTGGGTTGAGGCAATCCCTACAAGAAGAGCAACTAGCAAAGTGGTGACAGATTTTATGATGCAAAATATCCTAACAAGATTTGGTTGCCCAGAATCCATAGTTGTGGATAATGCAATGTGTTTTAGGTCTGATGAGTTTGTTGATTTCTATCAAAATAATGGTATAAAAATCTCATATTCATCTCCATATCATCCATAGGGTAATGACCAGGTAGAATCTAGTAATAAGAGTTTGGTCAAAATTCTGAAAAGAATCTTGGATAAAAATAAGAAGGCTTGGGATTCCAAGTTATTACAAGCCTTATGGGTTGATAGGGTTACAATTAAGAAAGCAATAGGGTGTGCCCCTTTTGACTTAGTATATGGGATCAATGCAAGATTGCCCCAAAATAATTTGTTATAGATGTACTAGTTCATTCAGGCATATGATGATGATGTGGAGGAAGATATGACAGTCAGAATGAATGACCTAATTCAACTCAATGAGGTAAGAAATGAAGCACATGATAAGAATGAGAGGATGCAGGCCCAATGTAAAGTCATGTATGATAGAAGGACAACTTAGAGAAATTTTACACAAGGAGACATGGTCTTGATGTGGAATGCAAGACTAGAAGATAAAGGAAAGCATGGGAAATTTGATCCCATTTGGTTAGGACCATATATCATTGAAAATAAATGGGGAACACATTCTTATCTTTTGAAGAGTTTAACAGGAGAGCTCATGGAATTGGCAGTTCATGGTCAATTCTTGAAATTTTATTTCTCTTAAAAGTTTTTGAGCCGTTGTACAGGTATGGTTTTAAGGTTTTTGTGTGTAGTTCCCTATTTTTCCAGTCAAAATTTTTTTCTGGTCTTCTCTTCCAAGAGATTCTAGTTTCTCATTGTATCTGCAAGAGATACACATCCCCAAGCATGAGCCACTATTATTACTGTTATAAATTTTTCCATCTCCATGCTAATATTTTTGAAAATAATCCTATTTGAGGGTCTGAGGGTTAGTCTTCATGCTAGAAAACCCTAATTTTTAATGAGAGCCCTTGTTGAGCTATGACTTTGTTATATTTTAGTGTTACCTTTTTTTTGGTTCACTAAAATCTCTAAATGAGCATGTGTTAATTTAACCCCCTTTATTTATCACTTCATGTGTTGAGTGGTTAGGTTATGATATCAGGACCCTTTTTAATATTTTCCACAAAGCCTAAGTCTCTGATTAAATATTTCCTAAGTATCACCCCTTTTTAATTGTGTGGCTGTCATTGTTTCGCAAGACTATTTGCTATCAGAATCTCTAACATGCGATATAGCGACAAGGTGCCACCTATCCCGATGGGCCCGTCCTTAAGGTTTGCTGGCAGATAAATGACAGATTGATCCAACGGCTGTCGTTATACCATTGGACCAAGATGATAATCATTTAAGCATCATGGTGTAGCGACAACCATCCAATGCAAAAGTAAACGAGATGGTAGGAGGGTCCTCAGGGTGCCAGGTTGGATTGACATGGTGGTTTCTCAATGGTCAACGTTAGCTATGATGTGGCGGATGTTAGATTTTTCTAAACCAGAATGATGATGTAAGAAATCCCACTTGTCAATTTTGTGCGACGTGGCAATTTTTGATTCATGGTAGATTGTTGATGTGTCATGGTGGGGCTTGTATTTTCGGATGGTTAAAGTATGATAAGATCTCGTAGTTTTCGTAATACCGTTGGGATAAGCTGCACACTTTTTAAGGTCAGTGGTATAGGGACAATCATTGATCTTGTCTAAGGATGAGGATCATTTGGCAGGTCCTTTGCGTCAGAAATTTTTAATGATGTGGTTGTTTTTGATTGGCCGAAGATATTGGTGACATGTTAGGGTTGCCAGTGTATCTGACACTAGGGATGAGGTGGGGTTTTTTGCCTACTGACATGTCCGACTTGGTGTTTCCTGATTTGTTGAAGTTTTTTTAAAGTGAACAGTGGGGCCAAGTTTTTATTAAGAGGTAGTGATCGTCCAATCAAATTGCATCAGTGGTCATCATTATATCTTGAGTCAGTTTTTATGACAGTTTTGGGTTAGTGCTTTAGCAATGAGGTGACACCTGTCCCCTTTGGGCAGAGTAAGGTTAAGTTATTTATTTCTTCACATGGCATTTTTGAAATGTTCTCATTGGTCGAGCACTAGCCTATAGAAAAGTAAAGAGGGCTTTGCTATTTGACTTGCCAACCGTCCAATGCACCGAAATGGAGATATATCAATGGTCAGAATTGAAATTTTTGCTCGGTGATGTCTTTCACGTCCTGTGAATACTGAGGCCACCAATTTTGTATTAATGGTAGATTTAATGTGTTACATGAGGATAAATTGTAAGTAGTTGGCAACACTATACATCATAATTCAACCGTTGTTTCTCTTTACCATTTTCATAAGCTCTCTGGCGAATTAAATTTCTCTCTTTGGGCAATTTCAATCAAAGAATTTGCAAGTGCCTACCCTAGTTTTAAGATGCCACCAAAGAGAAATTTGTCTGGTCAGACAGAGTATAGAAAAAGAGGGATTTTTGAAGATTTGATGTAGTTACTCCCACATTCAGATAACGGGGCAGCTAGGTTAAAAGAGTTGGTTCCCAGAAACCCTAGGGATTCTGTTGCAAACGGTCTCCATGACAGAGGGAATTGCATGAAAGATGCCAAGGTGGGCGAGAAGCACAATGGTCTTACTTTGTTTAAATCAGCTTATTCACTGAGAAATGGCTATGCCCCCTTGAGTAATATATGGCAATTTGACATTGGGAGATTGATAGTCCTTGGAGTTTTCATGGATGCTGAGCTATTGATTCAAATTGCTAAGTGCTACGATCTTGTAAAAAAGTGTGTCAAGGACATAAATGGGAAAGACCTAATCAACATCATAGAGGATGAGATTAGGGATGTTTTTTCATTAAATGATCCTTCTGTCAGATTAGAAAAATAGATTTTATAGAATTTATAGAAATTTATGAGGCAGAGAGAGATTATTTAAGGGCAGGGCCTCTGAGGCAATTCTTAGATGAAATTGGATCTATGTATGTTGTCATTTCAAGCAAGCCAGAGCCTTTTAGGCTGGATTTGTTTAGTAAGAGAGCACAGGAGGTCTATAAATCATTGACCTTAATTCTAGGGCATGATGAAGCAACTCATATGCTAGTCCCATACATGTTCATGATGGTACAATCATTGCACCCCCAATTAGCATTGATTTTTGATTTTGCATCTCATTTAGCTAATTTAATTCATGAAGGGTTGATGGGAATCAAGGACATGAAGGTTAGTAGGCCTTTTGGGTGGTACTCAATGCTTATGCACATGTTCCTATACAAAGGTGAGTAGTTCTTCAGCTCAACAATAAATATTGTGAAAGAGAGGAATGGAGAAACCCTTCTAGTGCAACTATGGACTACAGCCCTGTGATGGGATAGATTTGATGCTAGTTATATTGCATTTGATAGGGATTTTGCTTCTAGGCTTAGAAATCTTTTTTTTTTTGACAATCCAAGGATCCCAAGAGAGTTGCTAAGATTAATTAGGCCAAAGGAGTATTGTCAGGACATCACCATTGTCAATAATTTTGGGGATATAGTTTTATATCTAGTTTCTATAGTTTTTCAGAGTGTATGGTTGCAAAGTGGCACCATATATTCTACCCTATCAGGTTCCATTGAAGTTAGAATATGCCAAAATTTTGAGGCAGATTGCGGACCTACAGGAGACCATTCTCACTGGAAAGGGAAGGGGAACTTTCTTCCCTGATATAACTATAGCACATCAATATGTGATTAATAAAGGAGGATGGGTGCATTTAAACAAAGTTTTGCAGCCCTATAGAATGACAACAGTAGTGGTCAGACGTGTAGATACAGAAGGTTTCCTTTCTAGGGTGTTCAGAGATAAGGTGAGATGTGCTATTATTGAGAATCAGTTTAATTTTCCCGAAGATGTAGTTAGGAATGAGTTTGACCTTCAAACTCAAGAGATCAAGAAAGAAAAATGGGTCATCTATAAGAAGACTCTAGACTTCATTCAAAATTTTGACAGAGCTTATGACCCATTGAAAGGCTTTGAGCCATGGGCAAGGAAAGTAGATGCCCTAATGGAACATTTTGAGGGTATCATGCATGTGGTTAATGAAAAAAGGGCTACTGTAAGCAAGACAGAGCCTGAGAGGGCTATGAAAATTTTGAGCGGGTCCAAGTATATGAAATTGACCCCAAGGGGAGTCTATACAATGCAAAGGAGAAGTGGTTACATTGTTCTCCTACCACCACAACAAAGAAGTAAGGATATCCCCTCCACTTCAAGAGGGAAAAGACCCATTGATGATCCAGCAGTGCAAGGACCCTCTCCAAAAAGGAAAAAACATGAAGAGGTAAATCCAGGAGAGGAGGCTTATTCTCCTTGTCAATCCCCTATCCAATTAGATGAACATGGGGTAGCAGAACAACTTGCACAATTGAGAAATGAAGGAAACATTTTTGTTTCTAGTGCTGATTTGCAAGAAGGGATGCCAGAGGCACCTAAGGAGGTGGCCATCGATCTTTCAATTGAAGAGTTTGAGGGTAAGCAAATGGACCCTATTTTGAAACAAGCAAGTGATTCTTTCCTTGTTGATGACAAATTTATCAAGACCAGGGCATTCTCCCGATTTCTTTGGAGGATGAAAATAAGTCAATTTAAGGAGATATGTGAAAAGAAGAAAGAGAAGTCCCTTGCTAGGGATATCATAGAAATAGAAAATGAAACCAAGGTAGAAATGGTCAAAAAGTTTGAGAAAATTACTCCAGAGGAAAGGAGGGCCATGGTTCATACCACAGGGGTCTTAATTCTGCCAGAATGGGACATTGCTGATGCAATTGTCTTTGACCAAGTTAGAAAGAGAAAAGTGAAAACTCTTGCTACAGCAGAGCAAGCCAAATAGGCTACAAAAGGAATTGCTTTCTCTGAAGATCATGCAGCCCTAGTAATGTGGTCCTTGAATAGAGATGAAAACTGAGGAAAGAGAGAGGATCTCTCTACAGGATACTCAGGCAGTCTACTAGTACAAAGAGTAGGACAGACATCTGGTGTAGAGGCATCAAATTTGATTTTGGAGACTGTTAAATTCAATGCCAAAGTGGTAGAGAAGGATGCAAGAGAGAAAGAAGAGCTTAGGCTCAAATTTGAAATAGTCCTTAAATGTTACAATGAGCTCAAGGTTGAGCTGATTTAGAAGGACAAACTGATTGCACAGTTGTCAGGTCCATTAGATCATAGGTCTCCTTAGTTGGTGATTTCTGATAAGCCTGCAGTGGCTTCATCTTCTAGCCCAATTGTTGAGTTACCACCATCCCCCTACCCAGAGACAAACTTGGATACAAGGGTTATCTGGGAGAAGCAAAGACTGACAAAAGAAACAAATAAGTTGAGGGAGATAAGAGTGCAACTTGAGAAAGAAAAGGATGAAAATATAAAGGCTACAGCTTTAGCAAACCAAAAGTATGAGGAAAAGATAACAGATGCAATCATGCAGCTTGCTATTGATTTAAAGCCCTCCATTCTCCATGGTCATGCCAGTAAGTTATATTCATTACTTGAAACTTTGAATAAGGAGAAGACAAAGATGTAACCAATTTAGAAGAAGTGGATTGAAAGATCTCCTAGTATTAAGCTGTTTCGAATGCTATCAAAGGGCCAAGAGGATCCCAATCCATTGATCAAACCAATACATCAGATTGTCAAGAATATGGTACAGTATGACATCATTTTGGATAATTTCATCAGAAAATCAAGTATGCTAAAAGCTAAATTAATGCTTTCAAACTATGAGCTGGTGCCTACCATTTTCACAGATAAGGGAAAATTTAAAGAAGCATATCAATGGAGAGAAGAAATGGATGCACTTTTGTCAGAAAGGGTGACTGGTGTCCTAAGTGGCACTTTTTCTATTAGTAGTGTTATTAAGTTGTTAATAAATGCTAAATCAATGTTTGACAATATTCAGCATAAGGTTACTCAGATTGAAAATGAATGGGAACAATTATCAAGTAAGAAGACTGAGTTTGCCAATTTTGAGTTCCTAAGTGAAGAGGTATATGATAGGTGGAGATATCAGTACATACCTCATGTTCAAAAGGTCAATACTCCACTAGCCTCCTAGAGCGAATAAAGACATATATTTTTGAGTCATATAAAAGTTTGTAAGATATATGAAGACATTTATTATAGGATGGACAACGAGATGTTATAGATCAAATTTTTTGAAGAAAGCCAAGGACAACATTGAAGACAAAAAGAAAGGCAACCCATCTGCAAATATCCCAACTACCTGATCAAAATATCTCATCTGTTTCATCAATGTATTTATTGTAAATTTTTCAGGTTGTTGTAAATATTTTAGATCAAAATTTTGTAACCCTAGAATGATCGGTAGCTTGTTGCATCTCCTTGTATATAAAGGATTTTCCATGATCATTCTAGGTATTGAGAAGTTTAGGAGTTGAAAAGATAGAAATTCTGAAACCCTAACCCACAGTCAAGGATTGTAATTTTTATCAAAGAAATATAGAAGAAGTAAAGGTCATTGCTGCTATTTTGTAGGCTTATTATCTAGAATATGATGTATACAACGTTCAAGGTTATACTTGATACAAAATATTAAATCTTTTTCTCTCCTTTGAGTTTATTCTATAGATCTTTAAGTCTTTCTAGTATATATATGTATATGTCTAGCTTTGAGTTCTGATCTAGGATTGGATTAAATACTATTCTGAGTGGGATGTATGTTTACTGAATCTATTCAAGGATTTTCTATAAGGAGCAAAGGGTTGAGGTTTTTGTATTTATGTTTAGAGGCCTGATATTATCCAAGTATCTTTGTATTCATTCTATCTTTCTGATACTTTTCCCAATGGATAGGGCACTGATCTGTATTTTACTATCTTTGCCTCATGAGGAATGATTTGAATCTTGTAATCCTATAATATTAAATCATTACTAGTCATTTTACTTTTATTTACATTTACAGTTGTTCTACCCAGTGATGGAGAGTCAATGAGTAATAGGTTGTTACTTAGTACTTTCTCACTATTATTTGTTGTAAGATCCAATATTGAGTAAGGAATAGAGTTAAATCCATTGGATCAGGTGCACCCACCTTGGTTTTGCAGAGCTAGAAGTGAAGAGGGCAGTCTTGTCCCTATAGTTGGTCTAGTTGCCTGTAGATTTCTCACATTTGGATCTAACCCATCCTTAATATCAGTCATAGGCATATTGGTATCTCATGGAGTGTAAAATCTTATCCAGGAATCAACATATTGAAGAAAATATAATCAAAATAATATCTCCATGGGTCATAAGATTGTATTTGAAACTAAAGCAAAGCAACAACATATATAAGAAAAATATTGAAATCATGTGATTTAACACCCCTAATGGTGAGAAACAAATACAAACAAGAGAATTGAGAAATAAAATAAAATAGATCAATTACATCAAAGTTAAGCCAATAAATAATTTATGGCATCATATACATTCAATGAAAAGTGAAACCTCCTACAATTTCGAAGTAGCTTACTTCCTTGTCATTCTCTATATAAAAAATTCATCATATATATTGTCTTGAGAAGTATATACGAATGAAGGCACTAAAGTATAGTGCATATGTGACAAAAAAAATGAAATTATGCTTGTCAGGTACAAAAAATTCAATATTTTGTTAAAACCATTACCATTGGTTCAAAGATATACCAAAGACATAGCCATCATACTAGGTGTTAACCTATGTTAAAATCTATGTTTTTTTTTTTCAAATTTAAATTTAATTCTCTCTCTCTCTCTCTAAATAATTCAATTATGCTTGTCAGGTACAAAAAATTCAATATTTTGTTAAAACCATTACCATTGGTTCAAAGATATACCAAAGACATAGCCATCATACTAGGTGTTAACCTATGTTAAAATATATGTTTTTTTTTTTCAAATTTAAATTTAATTCTCTCTCTCTCTCTCTCTCTCTCTCTCTCTCTCTCTCTCTCTCTCTCTCTCTCTCTCTCTCTCTCTCTCTCTCTCTCTCTCTCTCTCTCTCCCTCTCCCTCTCTCTCTCTCTCTCTGAAACACAATAAAAGCTTTGTAATGAATTCCAGTTATATTTTTTATTTAAAGGTTTTGTCTAACTTATGTCTCATTCCATATAAATGAACATTGAATTGATGTAAATCTATCACTCCTTCATGGAGACCATTGTTGAATAGAGTATTTGGGCTTCAAACCTGATATCATAGAAAAGGTTTTCCACATCCAATTGACAAATGTGTATGCTAATATCTCCATTGAGAGGGCTGAAAGTTGGTATCAGGATGAACCTCACCTTGAACATATAATCAACAAGAGCTACCTAGAGAATCCCTAGAAGGAGGAAAAAATAGATAAAAGGAGTCTACAAAGGGTCTATTTGATGGAGGACATGAAAAAATGCACTACACTTTTGAGTAGAGTATTTGGCCTTACCCCAAAAAAACATTTGGAAACATGGATAGTATTATACCTACATACCATCAAAAAGTGGAAGAGGAAAATAGTTTGGGGGTGGATTATCAGTGACAACCTAGATCACCAATTACAAAGGGCCAAGACTAACCCCAAGTTATATATGATGTCTTACATAGTCTACTTATTGGCAGCTTGAGAAGACTATCCAGGCACAATGAAGAGATGGTCTCTCCAAGATCCTAAGGCTTATATATACAAAGTATATGTGTAATTGGCTAGAAAGAAGAAACTACTAGAATTTATCCTTGAATAGAAGATTGTAATGATGCCTTCATTTTTTCCACTATCCACTCCATAGAGGGAGATATTTCCAAATGGATGTTAGAGGAATAAATATCTCAAATCAATAAAGTCAGATGCTACTTCATTTAGTTCCACACTTATATATACATCAAGGTAGCCAATTGTACTTTACAACTTAGGGAACTCCTTACGTACCCCTAGGACGGGTTGGTGTTGATGGAAATTTGTAGATAAATTGCAGATGCCTGTAGGTTGGTTGTGAATAATTGCAAGCCTTTCTTTGAGTTCCCTATTGGAATTGGATCCCACTTGGCCCCATATGTCAAAGTAACAAAATTAGTGTGCTTGGAATGGGATAAGTGCTTGTTAGATATAGGAGGCACTGAGAGTGTGGGTGAATCAGTATAAATAGGAAATGAAATAATTTGACCAGTAATTTAATTATGCTTTTAATCAACTTCCATATAACTAGCCATGCAAGTGTAACTATGTAATAGAAGTAATGTTTAATTCAAACATCCACAAAAGAATGATACATAATACCACAAATGTTTTTCAAGAAAAGCCTTTTAAGAGGGAGAAAATTAGGTGTGAGATGATGCTAACAAATCGCTTCGCCACAACAAAAGAGTTGCCATGTTAGGAGCTTACAATACCCTATTAGGGGTTCACCCAGTTAGAAGTGACTAGTACCTTGTTAGAAGTACCAAAAGATCTATTAGGATCTACCCTGCAAGAGGATTTTAAACTCTATTTAAGAAGTCACCATGTTAAAGGATTTATACAGTAAGACTTGTTAAAGTCCACCTTGTTAAAGGATTTTACTTTCTAACCTATCAAGTTAGCCTTGCACAATGAACTCAAATAGTTGACCTATGAATAACATTCCTTGCATGTCAGATCCAAAGTAATCTCTGATCTCTAGCACATTGTATTGCCTCTATCTTTGATTGCAACACCCAAATTCATAATGGCAACCCTAAATCATGTGATTAAGTTCACCTTTAAATTGTTGTTGTTAAGTCGGCTAGGAGTTGAAAAAAATTTTACAATTTGGTCCACCATATTGACCTCACTTATGGAAATTCATGCCAATCATACCTAACATGTCTACCCAAAACATATTGACATGTCGACCCAAAAAATCAACCACCTTGATCACCCGATCATTAGGAACCAATTAGTAACAAGTTGCTACTGGTTCACACTTAGCATATCACCAGAATACTAACTCAACCAGAAAATTGAGTTATCAATTGCAGTTGTAGAAAAAAATTATGTGACATTGGTAATCCACTAGGAACAATCATACCACTTCAAGTTTCATCAAACTAGACCACCATACAAAACATTCACTAACACTAAACCTTCCTCTGTTTTCCATCTTCTCATTGTTTGAGTAGTGTCATTGGGGGTACTCATTCAGATTGGTCCTAATCTTCATCTTGGTTTCAGAGGAGTTTCTTTATTCAACCCATTGGTTATCATGTGATAGATGTCCACAATTTTCTTGTCACGAGATATTTCTTTTGCATGTTTGTTACTATGAATTATGAGGAGGGTTTTTTCCTCGCTAGGTTTTCCCTCTTTCCTCTTTCCTTTTATTAGACTTGTCTCGTTAGTTAGAATTAAGGGGGGTATTAGCATTAGTTTTCTCCACCTATCTCCATAAATAGTGGATTTTTCATTTTTACATTAAGATAACTAAAGCTTCTGCAATAAATAATTGATGCATTTCATGCAAACTATTGCTTGCTTCCTGTTGGCTTCTTCTTTACCTTATTCACTACAAACTATTTTTTTATGTGGTAGTGTATGTCAAGAAAGTTGTTGTTTGCCTTCTCTCCACCACTTTCAGTGTAGACTTAACTACTCACACATTTCACGAATGACGGTTTCTTTAATGTAATATATAGAACAACCAATTTTGAATGGATGTGGAATTGGTTTTTTCTAATTTTTTTTTTTTTTTCTTTTTGTATTTATGCAAACTTTCTTTTTCCTTCCTATCTAGATCATTGTTCAGCTAAAGCTGCAAAATTCTACAATAATTATCATTGAAGTACTTGTCACATTACTGAATTTGATGCATGTTAATAGAGTTGAACCAAACCTAATAAAATCACAAGAAGAAAGAGATATTCAGCTAAATCCAGACCCAAGTTTTGTAATGCCCTACAAATCCCACAAAAGAAAACTCGCTAGAAGATAAAAGAATGAACAACTAAAATGAATCATAGGTCACAAAGATGTTGTCGAAGGTTGTGAAGATGGGAAAAGTTTATTAAGTAGAGGCAAAAATTTAAGATGTTGTGTACTAACTGCAAAGAAAAGTGAACTAATTGAAATGCATGGGAAAGCTTTTGTGAGTATAAATCACACAATAGAGTTAGATACTAGGATTATTCTTTCAAGTTGTAAAATTAGAAAACTCCATTGTACAAACTCTTTTATTTTTCCTTCTTTCACCATCTTATTAAAATAATTGTCAGCCATCTCCCTTAACTCTGCTCACTACTCTTCTCTCCTCTCATAGATTTGCATATGTTGGTTCCTAAAATTGGACTTTATGCTTTCAAAACAACCAATACATCTATAGGGTTTTAGGATGGGTTAGATCCAAATATGGAATTCTACGATGATTGGACCAACTGTAGGGACAAGACTACCCTCTACACTTCTGGCTCTGCAAAACCAAGGAGGGTGCTCCTAATCCAGTAACCAACTATCCTTATTTCAATAATTACAGATTGGATTCAATAACAACAGATAAATGATAAGAAAATACTAAATGATGACCATTCATTCATTGATTCTCCATTACCATTAGGTGAAATACTACTTTGTAAGTCACTATACTTGAAGAATCTCGACAGAATTATATCAAAATATTAGGAATACACATAGAACCTTTGAAGAACTGATTCCTGTAAAAAGAACTCCACTGTTGGCTAGTTCCTTATCCATTGGGAAACACCTTCATTGCAATATTGTTATACATACACAAATATATTGAACTTTAATAGCCCTGCCCTCTGAAAATGCTATCACCCTATGGTGGATTTTATCAAAGGAATTCTAGATTCATATTGCTTACTTATATCCTTATATAAAACTTATAGAATTTATGCCATGTCTAAAGCTTATTTAATCTGATCCTAAATCAAAGCTGAAGAACATAAACATACACACAGAGAAAATCTATGCAATGAATTTCAATAATATATAACTCAGAGAGAGATACACACAGGAGAGTTGTGAACTTTGGATTTTATTCAAATGCTATATCAATATCATGTATACAAAATGCTTTAAAATGCAAACTGTCTAGATTTATCTTGAACCAATAATATTACTTTCTTACAAAAATATGCCTAATACAGTCTATAGTATCCTAGACTCAAAACTTGTCAATAAATATGCTCAAGTTTCGGTCCCTACCAAATGATCCTGGTAATCCTTTTATAGAAAACAAGGACTGCATACAAGCTTTAGATCTTTCTTACAAAAAACAAAAGGAGTTTTCCATATAAAACAAAAAAGGCAAATATAACACCTTCTTGTTACAATTTTACAAAATATTTGTCAAGGTAAGCGCCAAAATTTGCAACAAGTCCCAAGGTCAGTTCTACTTCTGCCAGGTGTAGCATCCATGCTTTCTTCAATAGTTTGAGATTCCCAATATCACTTCCTTTCTTTTAAGGAGTTGGGACATTGCCACTTGTTGCCTCCTCTACGGATGTCTCTTCTTCTTTAGCACTTTCTGCAAGAAATGTTTCTTCCCAAGATGCAAAAGTATCTTCATTTGGCCATTGAAAAGCCAGAATTTCATCCCTCTTTGGTAATAATTGGTCTTGGAACTAGTAACCAATTGGTGTACTTCATTCAACACTCTATCAAAGTGTAATATGGCATCTTGTAGCAATTCAATTATTTGTATGAAGGGAGTATTATCTTTTGTACCCAAAATAATATCCATTTTAGTTGATACCCCACCATCAATTTGTTCCAGCCACTCATCCCTATATTTTATAGTTCCATCTGCTTTGACAAGACCTGGGAACACTTGAAAATTATCCTGAAAATATCTTACCCTTAAGATCTATGCCCTTCTTTTCCAACCCTCCATATTTACTTGAAAATCAAAAAGGTTTTTAACAACCCTATAAGTGGTTGTTAATTGAATATCCACAGTATTTTGATCTTTAATCAAATCAAAGAATGACTTTAACTTATTCTCTCTAGGAACCCATCTATCCAAAATTGGGCTTATAGTAGATACCTCTTTCTTAAAAGAGATCAAAATATCAGACAACCACTTAGCAGCTTTGTAAACCTCTTTAGGTTTGACATTGGCAACAAAATGTAGGACTGTGTCCTTTATTTTCTTCTCATATCTTTGTTTCTCCCTTTTCTCTATATCATCATCACCTATCAAAGGGGGACGAGGGGAGAGCGGGTATTCAATAATAGGGCTTGAAGAAGAACGCCCCTCAGAGGAAGAAGAGATTTGCAATTTCCCTAATGCTTGAATTGGGCCCTCTTCACCCAACCTCTTCTTCAAGTCTGCAATTAATTTATCCTTCTCAAACATTCCTTGCTTTAATTCCCTATAAGCCTTTAGTATTGTTTCAAAACTTATTGTGAGCTCCTCCTTTCCTTTGGCTTCCTTTTCTGTTACCCTTGCTATGAGCTTGGTTTTTTCTACTACCATACTTGATACTTCAACCATAGAAGTGTCAATGACCCTTTAACTATAAGGTTGCCAATGAGATCACCCCTAGTAATCTGCTTTCCTTTGTTCCTTCCATTCTTTTTTAAAGACCACATGACCAAGGCTTGATGGTCATTACTAAAAGAAACTCCCTTGATGGCTTTTTCTGCCTCCTCCTTGGTCTTGTGCATAGGTGTGTTCTGCTTCCCGACTACATCAAGGACCACTACATCAGTTATGTCCCATTATGGGAGGATAAGAATCCCTGAGTTTCTTACTAGCTCTCTCCCCTATTCTGGAGTAATTTTCTCAAATATTTTTGTCATCTCTTTTCTTACCTTATCCTCAATGATCTTAAGGTCCTTGTCTAGATTTTCTTCATGTCTTTTCTCACATGTTTCCTCATACTGACTGATGTTTAATTTCCATAAAAATTTCATAAAAGCCCTAGCCTTTACAAAGGCATCATCAGCCGAAAACTCATCACATGCCTATTTTATCATTGACTCCAACTCCTTCCCTGCCAACTGTTCAACTGTTAAGTCTAGCTCAGGCTCTTTTGGTGGCTCTGGCACCCCTTTATTTATCTTTTTATAGGTCATAAAAACCTGACCTAGAGATCCCATTTGTTGTTCTTTCTCTGTGACCTCTTGATCATCCATGATATTTAAAGGAGCTTGGGAAGGAGAATAAATTTCCTCAACATGTTGAGGTCTCTCTTCTAATTTTTGTCTTTTGGTAGGGGGTGGGGAACTAGGGATATTCTCAGCGGGTTGATCCTGAGGTGAATCTAGAACTTCCATAACCTCCTTCTATTTCTCCTCCTGTTGTGATGTGGAATGTATATCCTCCTTCATCTTTTCTTGTTTCTGCTTATCAGGCTCTAGCACTATCACACTGTAACCAGTCCTCTTTTGTACCATGTATTTGCCTGGGGGCAAAACCTTTGTAAGTGCAGGCTTGCTCAATAATGGTTGATCCTTCTCTGGGTTCTCATTCATGGCTTTCTCCTTCTTTTCATCTATAGTTTGATATATCTGCTCAAAATTTTCCATGAGAGTATCTATCTTCTTTCCCATAGGATTGATACTTTTTAGGGGATCATATCCAAGATCAAATTGCTGAACAAAGTTCAAGGTCTTCTTATATACTAACCATTTTTCTTTTCTTACTTCCTGATCCTTTATTTTTTGGACATTTCTAATGATGTCCTCAGGGAAATGGAAAATGTGATCTATTGATGAGAATCTAACCCTCTTTTTAAACATTTCATTATAGAACCCCTCTGGGTCTGCTGTCTTGGCAACTAAAGTAGCCATACGATATGGTTCCAAGAATTTATCCATATGGAGCCATCCACCCTTTGTAACTATGAATTGGTGGGAAATTGTAATATTTGGGATCAGAGTTCCTCTACCTTTACCTGTAAGAGTATTCTTTTCAATGTCTCCCAGTTGTCTGATGAATTCCACAACACCAATCTTGAGAGGGACTTGATATGGCAATATGAAAGGAGTCCCCCTAAAACCATAGAATCTAATAACAATAGAAATAGGGTAAAAGATGACATCCCCCCAATTATGTAAAAGCTTTAAGTCTTTGGCAAACTATTTTGGCTTGACAAGTTTGGCCAAGGCATTTGGGATTCTTGGATTTTCATGGACAAACAATAGCCTTAGTCTAGCTACAAAATATTTATCAAAATTTATGAAACTACTATCCTTCTTGTCCCATGTCATGCTAAGGTTCCACAATTGGATAGGCATGTCCTCTCTCTTCCTCTATTTCAATAGATCCATCTCCTTCTCAAAATAACTAGCACCTTTAAACAAGAACATGTACATCATGAGGGAGTACCAGCAGAAAGGCTTATCAACTTTGTTCTTTTGGATTCCTACTAATCCATTATGAATCAAGTAAGAAATGAAAGGGGCATAGTAAAATGTAATTGATAGGTGTGGATGTAAAATTTGGACCATCATATACATCAAATGTATTGGCATTCTCTCTTCAATATCTTCCCCAAAGATCTGACATAGTGACCAGTATGCATCTCTTGCTCTCATGTTAAAATAAGCTATTTTGAAGGGCTCCTATGTACTTGGTCCTATAACAACCATTTTTCCAACCTTATCACAAAATTCTTTCACCAGACCATTTCTGAGATAATTATTTTGTGCTTCATACACTCGCCTCAACTCCTCAAAATTAATTTGTTCTAGGTCATTGGAGGGTTCACTTAGCTTGAAAACCATCCTCATTTCTTCAGCAGAGATTTTCATTAACAATTGTCCTCTAACATCCCTCACTTCCTTAGTGATTGTGTCATAATTTTTAGCAACTTGAAACATTAGATCTGCATCTAGGAAAACACCGGGCACCACAAGCTTTCCTAGGTCAAACTACCATATATTACTGGTAGGAGCAGGGGCATTTCTTTGGCTAAACCATACTCTGAACTATGTTAGACTGATGACATCATAAATTCCACTCGCATTAAGTGTACCATTCTTAGCATCCCTAATATAATTACCTGTATCATATAAGCCATCCTCTAATTTTACCCTAGGTTACTTTGGCATTAATTTCTTAACCTTTACCAAATCATTCATTGAACTGGGTAAGAGCTTTAATAAATCCTCATGCAGACCCCTCTTACTGTAATCAGTCTCACTAGATAATTGTTTCCCAGGCGGACTCTTTAGGGTTTGCAAATTTCTTACAATTTATGTGCAAAAGAAAGATGACAAAATTATAATGCTACTTAACAGGAAAAGATTTCACAGATGTATCAACCAACCTTTTTTTAGAACTTTCTCAAGAAACGTCAACCGGTCTCTACAAATCTTCTTGCCCAATTCTCTACAAACTTTATCTTCTTGTGTTGCTAAGAATGCATAAATCTTCAATATATCTGCAATCAAAACCAGTCCTTTCAACAGTTTACTTCACATGATCTCACCATTACTCTTATGAGAAATCAAACTGTCATCGCTCAATGGGAAAATTGAATTTTGTACCAACTGTGCTTCAAGTTTGAATTTGGGTCATTAATCTTCTGTAACAGATAATCTAACGACTATCACATGATCACAAGGCCTAAAATAAATTTATGCAAACATGTGACAATCGTTCGATCAATAGGCATTGACGACAATCCTTAAATTATGCCATCCAGGACCCACTTTTTCTTTAGATTCAAATCTACCATTAGATCCTCCATCGGACGGTCACCATTATTTTGCCTTTTTAATTATTCATAAAATAAGGCACCATGGCCTTGATACTAAATTGACGATTGTCTCATGATTGCATGGCTTGAAAAGATTCCATGCGAACAAGTGATGACCGTCAGATCTTCCCTTAACTGTTGATACCTTAAGTTATCGACCCCACTTTGTTTCGACCAATCAAGAAAGTCCATGTTGCAATATCTGTCAAGCAGACATGTAAAATTTTCTTACTAAGCACCAGTGTTACTGACATTTTCCACATTAGCAAATACCTTTGACCAACCAACAACGGCCATGTGTGTACACCTAGCAGCAATCCCACTTCTTTCTTATGCCTGAGAATAAAGTAAAATCAATGGTTGTCGCATGATCACAAGGGTTTAAAAGATTCTATGTGAACATGCGACCACTGTTAGATCTTCTGCAGGTTGTCAGTCCAGAGATCTTCTTGAAACCGGGCCCATTTTACGTAACCAATGAAAGAAAGCCATGTCACAATATCTGTCAAGCAGACATACAAAGTTTTCTTGTTGAGTGGTTGCCTTGTTGACGATTTCCATGTTAGGAAAAATTACAGCCAATCAGAACACACATATGTAAACACCTGGCAGGGGACCCACCTTCTGAAAGTGCTTTAGAATAAGGTAAAATCGATGGTTGTCACATGATCGCATGCCTTGAAAAGATTCCATGTGAACAAGCGATAACCGTTAGATCTAAAACCTAGATTGAAAGCAGAATATAGTGTCAAAACATTAGGAAATAAAGTGCTTAGGACTTGGGGATATTTAAAAACATCACTGGACTTAGACTTAGGAAAAATTAAAAGGGGTCGAGCCTAGGAAATATAAAATGTTACTAACATGACCCTGCTAGGTGATATCTTTAAAAAACACGTGTTTAAGGAGCTTAAGTGACCTGGTAGAAAGTAACGCTTGGATAGATTAAAAAAAGAGTGACCTAGGGTTTTAATGAAGACAAGTGCATTTAGCGTTTCTCAGGCCTGGTTTTTCAATTAGGGCTTGCTAGATTTAAGATAAATCTTTAAGAATTTTAACAAAGTTTTCTGGGTTTTTTGGCGATGAAAATTCTCAACCTTAGGACAATACACAAATGCTTTAACTTTGTAAGGAAAATGCAATATTTTACATTGTTGAAAATTGAAGTGCCAATAGCATCCACCACTCATTTTCCTCATCCTCCAATTATTCTCTCCACTCTTGTCTTCTTTTGTGGGTTTTAATCCACTTCAAACCAACCACCTATACCAAATCTCACCTCTAGTATCCATTGTTGCTTCCACATAAAAACATGCAACCCTCTAACACCCATCTACAACATTTTGCAAACATTCACTTGCGCTCTTTCTCTAACTTCTACATGCTCATATGAAAGATCTACTTGCACCAACTCATCCTAGATTCATCTCTACTTTCACTAAACTTAGAGAAATCAATAATTACCTCAATTGCAACATCCTCTTCAAGCTCTACTGCTACAACGTATTCATCATTATTTATCACTCCTACTTTTTCAATATTTTTTATCCTAATCTCTCCATTAAACACGGTATATACATCACATCCTTTTCCAACCTTAGCTACAACCTCGAAATCCACATTTTTAAATTCTTATTCTTCCACTAGCCCAACCAACAAACTATTTTAACATCCATCTTATCTCTACTTTTTTCACCAATTGATGGTTCATCATGAGCATGTTTTTTCCTAATTTTCTCTTCATCTCACCTTATTTCATTCCTTTTATCAGTTGTGTAGGCTGCTATAACACATTTTCCATTTTTTCTATAAATTTTCCTTTTCAATAGACTTTTCTACATTTCATAGCTCTTCCCAATATCATTCTAAAAATGAAAGTATCACACATCTCCTTATGACCCACCCCATCTTCTTCTTCAAACTCATCCTCTCATCTAGTGCAATCTTTCCCTCACATTCATTTTACTTCACTATGTCAAGCTCTCAATCTTTCAGGACTTCATAGACTTGAAATGATCCTTTTGAGCTCTTCACAATTGTTTCACACTTCCAAGTGAAAATTGCCTCATGATCAACAATTTGTTTACACAACTATGCTCTTCACTCACACATCCTAGTATAAATTCTACATACTCAAGAGCTCTGACACAGATACCATATGATGCAAGAGGGTCCTCCCTCCTACAACAATCTCACAAAACTCTAAAGTAAACACAGTGACTCTTTTCTTCTAATCAAATACCTAGATTGCAAAAATGAAATCCAATATTTTTCATAACAAAGTTTTCAAATGCAGCCCTCAATAACCTCTCAATTCTTTAGGAATTTCCTCCTCCCTCCACTCTCACGAATTGAAAATCTCCTTCCACGATGATACTCCAATCTACCTGTCTTCATGCTCTGTTTTCTCCCATTTATTCTAAGTGCATCTTCTTGCCCTTGCGCACTGGTTTCCTTTTCACTTTATTCCCCTCTATATTATGATAGATTTTTTTTTAAACTCTATTCCTCTAAGATGCTACCAACATCGATTTCCTTTCTTATTCACTATTTGAGATATTTTATATATGATTATTTTGTATTATAAATATTTGATGTTCACTACATCAAAAAGGTTTAAGTGAGAGAAGTTACCGGTAGCTTATTTTTGGCGAACTTATACTCCACTGTGTAACTGCCCCTGACATTGTAATGGCTACAGCAATATGTGAAGCCCAAACATTTCACCTGCTGCAGTAACTGCCAACTCTTGGACTTCCGCATATGCTATGTAATATAGATGAATATAGAAAAACATAGGTGTTGTACATTGTAACAGAGATTGATTTTCAATAGAGATATCTGCCCTGCTTGAAAGTGGATGTAATCCAGAATAGCTGGATGAACCACTATAAACATTGTGTCTCTTGTCTATGCATTTTTATCTTTTATATTCTATTCTATTTTCGGTTCTTTAATTAGTTTTGGGTCTACAATTTACTTTCAACAATTGGTATCAAAGTTGGTTAAGCTCGTTCAATTTTTTGGAAATCGGCGAGGTTTTGTAGGTGCCATGGATGAAGTAGACAAATTGAAGATTGAAAAGTTCTCAAGGAAGAAGTTTGGATTATGGAAAGTACAAATTGAATCTCTACTTATCAAGCAGGATTTGCAACTCAAATTACTTGGAAAAATGAAAGGAAAGGGTTCAATGTCAGATGAAGATTGGGAGAAGATCGATCAAAAAGCAAAGACAATGATTTTCTTATCTTTATCAAGCAACGTGCTCTTCAACATTTCAATAGAGCCGACAACGAAAGAGCTGTGGGATAAGTTATCCTCATTATATGAGATAGCTTCAACATCGAACAAAGTATTCATCATCAAGAAATTATATAATCTAAAAATGAAAGGAGTGATATCAAATCATCTCAACGAGTTCAATATTTTAGTTACTTAGCTAATTTCGAGTGGCATCACATTAGATGATGAGATAAAGGTGATCTTATTATTATGCTCACTTTCAAATAGCTGGGAAGGAGTTGTAATGGCTGTGAGCACTTCAGTTCCAGCCAAGAGCAAGCTGAAATTCGATGAGGTCGCTGCCACATTACTTAGTGAAGACATGCGAAGAAAACATCAAGAACCCTCTTCCGATGATGCTCTAATAGCTATGAGCACAAGCAATAGAGGTAGAAGTCGTGAGAGAGGAAGAAATAACAATAATAACAACAGAAGAGGCAGATCGAGTCATCACTCCAAATCGAGAGGAAGAAATGGCACATGCTAGTTTTGTGGAAAATCTGGGCACATAAAGAAGAAATGTTGGAACTACAAAAGGGCACAAAATAATTTTATTAATGTCGGTGTTAATGCTGCAACTAATGGAGCTTGGTACTTGCAGCCAGTGACATGGATTCAAGTTCGTGGGTTCTTGATTTCGTTGCCTCATTTCATGCAACTCCATGTCAGTGTGCTTTCACAAATTACCATGAAGGTATGTTTGGAAAAAATTTTCTTGGGGATAATAAAGAATGTGATATAGTCGAAAAAAGGGATATTTTATTGTCACTGAAAAATGGAAGCAAATGGATTTTAAAAGATGTTAGGCATGTTCCTACACTTGAGCATAATCTAATTTTTTTTAGTCAGTTATATACACAAGGTTGCAATGTTAGTTTTGATTTAGCTTCTTGGAAAGTGTCCAAAGGTCAATTAATTTTAGCAAAAGGGTAGAAAACTAGAAGTTTATACACATTAGAGTGTAATGGTGAAGTGGGAGAAGCCATGGCGGCTGTGGATAGAAAGGCCAAACTTTGGCATAAGAGGCTTGGTCATATGAGCAAAACTGGTCTTGAAGTCATGCTTCGAAGAGACCAACTTCCAGGTCTAAAATCAGTTGATTTGGAATTGTGTGAGCATTGCCTTTATGTCAAACAAAATTGCACCAGCTTCGTAAGGATGGGTCATGAAAAGAAATCATCTCCATTAGAGCTCATTCATTCTGATGTTTTCGGTCCTACGGAGGTAACCTCTATCGGTGGTGCTAATTATTTTGTTACATTTCTTGATGATTGCACTCACAAAGTTTGGATTTACATGCTGAATAAGAAATCAGAAGCTTTTTCAAAATTTAAAAGCTTTAAGGCTAAGGTGGAAAATCAGATTGGAAGAAAAATCAAATGTCTACTAACGGACAAAGGTGGTGAGTTTTTCTCTTTGGAGTTTGACCAATTTTGTGCAGATCATAGTATTCGGAGGATTAAAATAGTCCTCTATACACCTCAAGAAAATGGTGCAGCAAAGAGGTTGAATCGAACTATTTTGGAGAGAGCTCAGTGTATGTTGTCTAATGCTAGTTTGGGGAAATAATTCTGGGCAGAGGCATGTAATACAATGGTTTATTTAATAAACCAAGCTCCCTCATCACGTCTAGATTTTGATATTCCGGAAGAGAGGTGGGCTGCTGAGAGAATTTCATTTTCTCATTTGTGTATTTTTGGATGTGATGCATACGCTTATATTAATAAGGAGCAGAGAACGAAGTTGGATTTCAAATCCAAGAGATGCATTTTTTGGGGGTATGGTGAGGATGAGTTTGGTTATCGTCTATGGGATTCAATCACCAAGAAAGTGATACGGAGCCGAGATGTTGTATTCAATGAAAAGTCATTCTCCAGTTTGCAATCTCAGAACTCTTCCTCTGATAATTTTATTCAATTTGATCTGTCCGATAATGGAATTCATAGACAGAACGTACCCCAGGTCACATTCCATCCATCAACATTCATCCCCTCCAGCACTGCACAACTTACTTCTTCCACAACTACTTTGTCTTGCCCAATTCTTCAATAGCCCCTTATGACTCCCACACCAGCTGTGGTTAACACACTTCCATTATTTTCCAATTACCCTACATTTAATGCTGGTGCTGAGATTAATGATACAACTGCATTTGATGTGGGGGCTCCACCTTTCCAACCACAGCCTCCCTTAATTCCTACGCCTCTCTTGCATACGATTCCCACCTCTGCTCCTTCATACTCCCCTAGCGGTGAGAGCACAGAGAAGGAGGCTCTACCTCCCATGACACCCCAACCACAGCCTCCCTCACACTCCTACGCGCATGACTCCCTGCCACGGGTAGAGAGAACTTCGCCCGTGCCCCTTGCAGCCTTCTCCCCGCGTGACTTTGCTCAATTTCCCACACAACACATGCTACAGACTCCCCCAATCTCTCTGTCACACGCCTAGCGTGAACAGCAAATGCTGCCAATTTCACACCCCATGGAAAAAATTAATTGGGAAACAGTGGGTCCCTCACGTGAGACAGTTCAAAATGTTGATAAGACATCTGTCCTTCCACACACAACAGTTGCAAATAGAGAGGATTCTGATGTTGAAATTGAACAAAATGTCCAGTTGAGGAGGTCTACCAGAGAGAGAAAATGTCTGAGAAGATTTGATGACTATGAATTATTATTTTCTTTGAGCTCTAATCAAGCAGAGCCACAAACATTTAAACAAGTGTGTGCTGATGTTAATTCGGTGTTCTAGTTAGATGCAATGTGAGATGAAATGGATTCTTTACACACAAATTAGACTTGAGATTTGGTTCCCCTTTCGCCAAACCGTAAAACATTGAAAAATAAATGGGTCTATCACATAAAAGAAGAAGATGGAGGACGAAAGAGATACGGGGCCAGATTGGTAGTGAAAGGATTTGCTCAACAAAAAGGTGTAAATTTTAATGAGATTTTTTCTCCAGTGGTTAAAATGCAGATCATTCGTTTGGTACTTGGCATGGCAGCAGCATGGGACCCCGAGCTTGAACAACTTGATGTCAAAACAACATTTTTACATGGGGACATTAATGAAGGGCTATATATGGAACAGTCGGAAGACTTTGTAAAATAGGGGCAGGAGCATTTAGTTTGCAGGTTAAAGAGGAGTCTCTATGGGCTGAAGCAAGCCCCTCATCAATGGTATTTAAAGTTTGATAACTTCATGACTCGGCAAGGTTTTACTTGATGCGAATCAGACCCATGTGTATACTTCAAAAGGCTTCTGACTGGTGAGTTTGTGATCTTGCTATTGTATGTCGATGATATGTTGACTGTTGGTAACAGTATGAGAGTCATTCATGAGTTGAAGACACATTTGTCTCTTCGATTTTCCATGAAAGATTTAGGGGCAGTGAAGAGGATTCTTGGGATGGATATAATTCAAGATAGACATAAGAGAGAAATTAAGTTATCTCAAGAAAAATACATTCTTAAAATTTTAGAGAAATTCAATATGACAAATGCAAAATCGGTTGCCACTCCATTGGCTGATCATTTTCGATTGTCTTAAAAAATGTGTCGTCCTACTCAAGAAGAAAAACATGAGATGGCTGGTATTCCTTATTCTTCAGCAGTTGGGAGTTTAATGTATGCCATGGTTAGCACACGTCTGGATATTGCTCATGCAGTGGGAGTTGTGAGTGGTTTTATGAATAATCTAGGTAAAACTCATTGGCAAACAGTTCAATGCACTCTTCGATATTTGAGAAGCACTTCCTCTCATGTTTTATGTTTTAATAATAAGGCCCCTTATATTTGCGAATATGTTGATTCCGATATCGCTGGAGATTTAGATACACAAAAATAGTTTATATGTTTTATATTTGAGATATTTTGTTGGAATGTTTATCCTTGTCGTATTTTCATTTGATGACAATGCATCTTATCCCAGACTATTTGGAGTTGATCTATTTGATAAGGATTTGACATCAAATCTCTTATCTATTGATTTCCACAGAAGGGATCTTCTTAATCAGTAAAGAGAAGTAAATGATTATTTAAATTATATTAATTTTAGAAATAAGAAATAAGAATTATGAACATGAAATTTTTGTTATCGAAAAGGTATCTAGATACCAATTTTTATTATATCAGTTAAAAATTTTTAAAAAATAAAAATTTAAATTGCTCTTTTAAATAAACATAAATTTTATATTACTATTTATTGTATTATTAATATTATTTTCCTCTAAAAATATTAAAATAAATAATTTGATAGATGAATTTTTTTTTAATCTTTAAATTTTATAAATTATGAAATGAATTGTAACTTTCATTTTGTCATTCTTTGGATTGTTCTATCGTTAGTTTATAAACTTAAAATAGTTATTTGTGATGAAAAATTATGTATCATCTTTAATTAGTAAATAAAAGTAAATCATTATTTTAATTATTTTAATTTTAAAATAAATTAAAAAAAAAAATTTCAATCACAATTACGTACATGAAATGTCGGTCATAAAAAGATTAATTATACACAGTTTTATTATATAATTTTAAAATTTTTTAAAATAAAAAATCTAAATCATTCATTTAAATATAAATTTTCAATCATGTTTTGTATCTTTTATTTGTCATTTTTGTCATTTGATTGTTTTCTCTCGGTTTATGAGCAACTCCATCTGAACAAATTATGTACAATTATTTTAAAATTTTTTAATATTTAATTTAATTTAAATTAAATTAAATTTATTTTAATTATAGAACTTTCATGTAATACATGCTTCTTCTCTCTTCTATAGCTTGAGGGGTGGACAAGCTGAATTCTCAACTGTAACTAGCATGATTTTTTTTGAATATTTCTTGAACAAAATTACCACAAAGATGGAACTGCATAAATCTCAATAAAATGATCAAATTTAAACAACACATTATTAACTAAAGTTTAATTTATTTATGTAATACACTTGTTTTTTAACCCCCAGAATCTATATTATTAACGAATTTATTCATTGATAAACTGAACCAAATCAAAACTTAGAGTGGAGTAATAAACCAAATCGAATAAAACATACAAATGCATAAATATTATTAAATCAAAATAGTGAAGATAAAACATAAATATTCGTATTACTGATTATTTGATAGATACGTCTGCTTTACACCATATTGACATTTCTGTCATGAACTGATTACAGCACTTTGAATCAGCCTACACCTATACACCAGAAGCAAAGACGCGTCTATCCTAAAACATGACTCTCAAACAAACTGAATATATTTACATTAAAAATCTCATTTAACTAAATAATCAAAACAGAAGGATCCGTTCTGTTAAAGTAAATAAACAACGCCATTACTTGACACATCTGAAGATAGTATAGAATCCACACTGCACACATAAAACAGACGCAGGAGTAAGAAATACTCTGCGTCTATAAAGCCTAATCAATGCGCTTTTCCTTGACCATGGTATCCAGGAATTTTTTCCATGATCTTTTCCATCAATCCTTTCTTGACGGGGCCCTCAGACCCAGCTGAAGTCTGAACATGCCCTGCGTGGTCATGCCCCTGCCCCTGCTGCTGCTGCTGATTCGTCTTCTGCACTTTCTTCTTCCCAAACATTCCCAGAAGACCACGATCCGTTGATTCCGCCATTAATGCAAATTTGAAGCTCAAAAAACAACTTATCAATGGAAGAGTATTAAGCAAGAGAAAGATAAACAGATTTGCAAGTGATTAAGTTTGATAGAAATGGATATGTGGGAATGAAGATTTATACCGAGGAATGCAAATTTTCGCGTGCTGCTTCCGGAATTTTCAGTTGCCACGTAGCTCTGTAGTCGGTGACACAAAATACACCGCTTAAGACGGTGACACAAAATATCTTTGGGATATTTTGGTGGTTTCACAATAAAGTTTTCTTTCTGTATGGTTGTTTCAAAAAATACGAAGTTTCGTAAGCTACGGTAGGCCTAATCTTCTGTAGCACGTCAGATATTCTCAGCTTTACAAAAAGTTAGGACACGTAATACTCATACATATCCATGATACATATCCTTGATAATGAAGATATTAATTCCCCTTATCCACTTCTTTCCAGAACATTCTAACTACTTTTACAGAAAAATAAACAATTATAAGGGGATGGAAAAAGAGAGGGAGATATGTTTAGAGGTAGAGGGGAAGATGAAGATAAAGATGTTCGTTGTCGTTGTATCAAAAGTTTGATTTGTTAATGTTCAATACATCTATTATATTTATAGAACATAGGAGGTGGTTAAATAGACCAAGGGCACACATTGGTAGGAAAAATAGTGATAGATAGAGAGATATAGAAGGAAAGACAAAGATGAAGATATAGATCTAGAGAACTAAATGAAGAGAAATAGTGAGACATAGAGATTGATATATATGGCTAGATAGTTATATAAGGAGATATAGAGAGAGCGTAGAGGCATGGAGATATATACAAACATAGAGAAGTAGAGATATACAATTACATAGAGAGAGACAAAGAGAGAGTCTATGAAGAGGGAAAATGAAATCAAGAAGGATTGAGATGACTGGATAGAGACAGGGAGACATGTCTATAAATAGAAGGGGGGAAGAGGAAGATGGTGGTGTATGCACCCTAAAATGGTTGCCTAGATTTTGGGCCCCATTTATTAAATTTATCAAATATCATTTTCTGAATCAATGCTTTACAATATATTTAAATCAATTTCCTTGATCAAATCATAACTATTTCAATCATTTCAATAATCTCTTAAGGTTTAATCATGTCATCAATAATTTTATTTAATTAAAAGAAATAATCCCTTTATTAGTTGCCACGTAGCTCTGTAGTCGGTGACACAAAATACACCACTTAAGACGGTGACACAAAATATCTTTGGGATATTTTGGTGGTTTCACAATAAAGTTTTCTTTCTGTATGGTTGTTTCAAAAAATACGAAGTTTCGTAAGCTACGGTAGGCCTAATCTTCTGTAGCATGTCAAATATTTTTAGCTTTACAAAAAGTTAGGACACGTAATACTCATGCATATCCATGATACATATCCTTGATAATGAAGATATTAATTCCCCTTATCCATTTCTTTCCCAAACATTTTGAGTACCTTTACACAAAAATAAACAATTAAATAAGGGGATGTAAAAGAGAGGGAGATATGTTTAGAGGTAGAGGGGGAAGACGAAGATAAAGATGTTCATTGTCGTTGTACCAAAAGTTTGATATTTTAATGTTCAATACATCTACCATATTTATAGAACATAGGAGGTGGTTAAACAGACCAAGGGCACACACATTAGAAGGAAAAATAGTGAGAGATAGAGAGATATAGAGGGAAAGACAAAGACAAAGATATAGATCTAGAGAACTAAAATGAAGAGAAATAGTGAGACATAGAGATTGATATATATGGCTAGATAGTTATATAAGGAGATATAGAGAGGGCGGAGAGGCGTGGAGATATATACAAACATAGAGAAGTAGAGATATACATTTAGAGAGAGAGAGAGAGAGAGAGAGAGAGAGAGAGAGAGAGAGTCTATGAAGAGGGAAAATGAAATCAAGAAGGATTAAGATGAATGGATAGAGAGAGGGAGACATGTTTATAAATAGAAGGGGGGAAGAGGAAGATGGTGGTAGAGATGAAGATAGAGGGAAAGAGGAAGAGGGAGAGAAAATGATAAAGAGAGCTAGAGGGAGATGTAAAGATAGAGAGTTATGGACATATATAGGGATAGTTGGAGAGGAATAGATATAGGGATATAGAGGAAGAGGAAGAGGTAGAGGTAGAGACAGATATATATATATATATATATAAGGAGACATATAGAGAATGTGAGAGAGAGAGGAATAGAGGGATACACAAATAGAGAGAAATGGACATGGAAAAATAGAGGTAGAGAGAGAGAGAGAGAGAGAGAGAGAGAGAGAGAGAGAGAGTTTGCAACTACACTATTTGACGTCATTCATAATTGTACAATTGGTACAAGTTGAATTTTTTAGAGGGAGTGGCAAGTGAGAAAGCTACTTGGAAATTGCATAAAACATGTCATTTTTCATTGAATTTGTAAGAAGTTACAAATATTTATTGGTTCCACTCCATTGTAATTGATCCATCCTATGTTGTTTATGACTCACTTTGTTGTGCTTGTTTGTGACCTTTGGGAGACGTAAATGACACTATGTCACTAGTTTCCTCATACCATACTTGCTTTGATTTAGCCTCACATACAACTTTATGACTAAAATAAATGTGTCCAGAAAATAAGTTTATGGGCCAAAGGGATAAGGTCATAAAAGCTTCATAATTGAGTGTTTGTACACATAATAAACAACTTAATTATTTTTAAATAAATTTATATATGATTAATTTTAATTTCAAAGAGGATTTGCACATTACAAAAAATAAGCATGGTTAAATGTATATATAGATAGATCACCTTCATTTTCATGAATTGCACATCTAGGAAGGAAGATGTCCCACTAGGTTCAAGAGGTGACTCAAACACTAAGTGGAACAATGATCATTCTCCAAAATATGTGATGATCTTGAAGAATGATAAGATAGAGGAATGTAAATGATTAACTATGAAAGTCACTAAAAAAATGGTAGAAATAGACAGTAATAGAGAGACAATAAGAATAAATTTACAAAAATTGGGTAGTCGGGAGTTAGATCTAACCTATGTCTAAAATATAAGCTCAAAATGCAATGAAGGGTATGTGCAAGATCATGAGGGGCCAAAAAGTGGCAATGTAAAAAAATCCACTTTTCACTCGTCCAAAAGCGCATGAAAATGTATGTTGACTTTTTAGTAGGCCTAGGTGTCAGCACACCTAGGCAAACCTGACACCAAAGCACAAGCCTAGTCGAGTACCCGATATTTTCAAGTTGAAAAAATGGTGGGAGTAAATGAAAAAATTGAATTTGTATATATAATGTTTAAATATGTATTATATATATAATTATAATTATATATTTAACAAACTTATATTATATTTATATGTACAAATTATATATATATATATATATATATGTATGTATATATATATATATATATGTATGTATATATATATATATTGTATAGATCATAATATTTAAATTGTATGCTGAAAGGGGTTACCAAGACTTTCGAGGGGTCCTAGTACGCCTTATCACACGTTAGGACCCCTAACGCATTATAAGGCGTACTAGGACCACTAGAAAGTCCCCATGACACTTTTTGACACATTGGAACCCTCAAGTGTGTCCGAAGGGATCGTAGGACCCCTTTAGACAAACTTGAGGGTTCAAATGTGTCTGAAGGGGTCATAGGACCCCTTCAGACACACTTGAGGGTTCAAATGTGTCAAAAAGAGTCATGGGGACTTCGTAGGAGTCCTAGTACACCTTATCATGCGTTAGGACCCCTAGGAAGTCCCCATGACTCCTTTGGACACATTAGAACCCTCAAGTGTGTCCTAAGAGGTCGTAGGACCCCTTTCGACACACTTGAGGGTTCAAATAAGTCAAAATGGTTCATGGGGACTTCTTAGGGGTCCTAGTATGCATTATCATGTGTTAGGATCCCTAGGAAGTCCCCATGACCCTTTTTGACACATTGGAATGCTCGAGTGTGTTCGAAGGGGTGGTAGCACTCGAGCACTCCAATGTGACAAAAGGGGTCATGGGGACTACCTAGGGGTCCTAATGCATGATAAGGCATACGAGGACCCCTATGAAGTCCCCATGACCCCTTTTAACACATTTGAACCTTCAAGTGTGTCTGAAGGGGTCCTACGATCCCTTAGGACACATTTGAGGGTACTAATGTGTCAAAAGGGGTCATGGGGACTTCCTAGGGGTCCTAACACGTGATAAGGCGTACTAGGACCCCTAGGAAGTCCCCATGACCCCTTTTGACACATTAGAACCCTCAAGTGTGTCCTAAGGGGTGGACCCCTAAAAAGTCCCCATGACCCATTTTGACACATTTGAACCTTCAAGTTTGTCTGAAGGGGTCCTACGACCCCTTGGAACACACTTGAGGGTTCTAATGTGTCAAATAGAGTCATGGAGAATTCCTAGGGGTCCTAACACATGATAAGGTGTACTAGGACCCGTAGCAAGTCCCCATGACCCCTTTTGACACATTAGAACCCTCAAGTGTGTCATAAGGGGTGGACCCCTAGGAAGTCCCCATGACCCTATTTGACACATTTGAACCCTCAAGTGTGTTCAAAGGGACCCCTTAGGACACACTTGAGAGTTCTAATGTGTCGAGAGGGGTCATGGGGTGTTCCTAGGTGTCCTATTACACCTTATCATGAGTTATTTCCCCTAGGAAGTCTTCATGACCCATTTTGACACATTTCAACACTCAAGTGTGTCCTAAGGGGTCGTATGACATCTTATGACACACTTGAGAGTTCTAATATGTCAAAAGGGGTCATGAGGAGTTCCTAGGGGTACTAGTACGCCTTATCACACATTAGGACCCCTAGGAAGTCCCCATGACCCCTATTGACGCATTGGAATGCTCAAGTGTGTCCTAAAGGATCCTACGACCCCTTTAGACATAGTTGTGCATTAAAATATTTCAAAAGGGGTCATGAGGACTTCCTAGGGGTCCTAGTATGCCTTATCATCCACTAAGACTCCTAGGAAGTCCCCATGACCCTTTTTGACACATTAGAAACCTCAAGTGTGTTCTAAGGGGTCCTACGACCCCTTAGGACACACTTGAGGGTTATAATGTATCGAAAGGGGTCTTGGGAACTTCCTAGGGGTCCTAGTATGCCTTATCACATGTTAGGACCCCAAGGAAGTCACCATGACCCCTTTCGACACATTAGAACTCTCAAGTGTGTCCTAAGGGGTCGTATGACATCTTATGACACACTTGAGAGCTCTAATATGCGAAAAGGGGTCATGAGCACTTCCTAGGGGTCCTAACATGTGATAAGGCATAGTAGGACCCCTAGGAAGTGCCCATGACCCCTTTTGACATACTAGAACACTTAAGTGTGTCCTAAGGTGTCATATGACCCCTTGGAACACACTTTAGTGTTGAAATGTGTCAAAAGAGGTCATGGGGACTTCTAGGGGTCCTAGTATGCCTTATCACACATTAGGACCCCTAGGAAGTCCCCATGACCTCTTTCGACACATTAGAACTCTCAAGTGTGTCCTAAGGGGTCAAACGACCCCTTGGGACACACTTGAGTGTTGAAATGTGTCAAAAGGGGTCATTGGGACTTCCTAGGGGTTGTAACATGTGATAAGGCATACTAGGACCCCTAGAAAATGCCCATGACACCTTTTGGCACATTAGAACACTCAAGTGTATCCTAAGGTGCCATACGAACCCTTGGGACACACTTCAGTCTTGAAATGTGTCAAAAGGGGTCGTGGGGTCTTCCTAGGGGTCCTAGTATGTCTTATCACGCGTTAGGACCCCTAGGAAGTTCCCATGACCCCTTTTGACACATTTCAACACTCAAGTGTGTCCCAAGGGGTCATATGACCCCTTAGGACACACTTGAGTGTTTTCATGTGTCAAAAGAGGTCATGTGGACTTCCTATGGGTCCTAGTACACCTTATCACGTGTTAGGACCCCTAGCATGTACCGATGATCCCTTTTGACACATTTCGAGACTCAAGTGTATCCCAACGAGTCTTATAACCCCTTAGAATACACTTGAGAGTTCTAATGTGTCAAAAGGGGTCGTGGGGACTTCCTAGGGGTCCTAGTATGCCTTATCACATGTTAGGACCCCTAGCCAGTCTTCATGACCCCTTTTGACACATTTCAACACTCAAGTGTGTCCCAAGGGGTCGTATGACCCCTTATGACACACTTGAGAGTTCTAATATGTCAAAAGGGGTCATGGGGACTTCATAGGGGTCCTACCATGTGACAACGCATACTAGGACCTCTAGGATGTCCCCATGACCCCTTTTGACACATTTCAACACTCAAGTGTGTCCCAACGGGTCATATAGAACTTTAGGACACACTTGAGTGTTCTAATGTGTCGAAAGGGGTCATGGGCACTTCCTAGGGGTCCTAGTATGCCTTGTCACATGTTAGGACCCCTAGGAAGTTCTGATGACCCCTTTTGACACATTTCAACACTCAAGTGTGTCCCAAGGGGTCATATGACCCATTAGGACACACTTGAGAGTTCTAATGTGTCGAAAGGGCTCATGGGGACTTCCTAGGGGTCCTAATGCATGATAAGGCATACTACGACCCCTAGGATGTCTCCATGACCTATTTTGACACATTTCAACACTCAAGTGTTTCCCAAGGGGTCATATAATCTCTTATGAAAGACTTGAGTGTTCTCATGTGTCAAAAGGGGTCACGAGGACTTCCTAGGGGTCCTATTACGCCTTATCACATGTTAGGACCCCAAGGAAGTACCGATGACCCCTTTTTACACATTTCAACAATCAAGTGTGTCTGAAGGGGTCGTATGACACCTTAGGACACACTTGAGTGTTGAAATGTGTGAAAAGGGGTCATGGGGACTTCCTAGGGGTCCTAGTACACCTTATTAGGTGTAAGGACCCCAAGAAAGTCTCCATGACCCCTTTCGACACATTAGAACTCTCAAGTGTGTCCTAAGGTGTTATACGACCCCTTGGGACACACTTGAGTGTTGAAATGTGTCAAAATGGGTCATCGGTACTTCCTAGGAGTCCTAACCTGTGAGAATGTGTACTAGGACACCTAGGAAGTCCCCATGACCCCTTTTGTCACATCAAAACACTCAAGTGTGTCCTAAGGGATTATACCACCCCTTGGGACACACTTGAGTGTTGAAATATGTCAAAAGAGGTCATGGGGAATTCTTAGGGGTCCTAGTATGCCTTATCAGGCGTTAGGACCCCTAGGAAGTCCCCATAACCCTTTTTGACACATTAGAACTTTCAAGTGTGTCCTAAGGGGTCATACCACCCCTTGGGACACACTTGAGTGTTGAAATGTGTCGAAAGTGGTCATCAAGACTTCCTAGGGTTCCTAATGTGTGATAAGGTGTACTAGGACCCCTAGGAAGTGCCCATGAAACCTTTTGACACATTAGAACACTCAAGTGTGTCCTAAGGTGTCATTTGACCCCTTGGGAGACACTTGAGTGTTGAACTATGTCAAAAGGGGTCATGGAGACTTCCTAGGGGTCCTAGTACGCCGTATCAAGCATTAGGACCCCTAAGAAGTTCCCATGACCCCTTTTCACACATTAGAACTCCCAAGTGTGACCTAAGGTGTCATACGACCCCTTGGGACACACTTGAGTGTTTAAATGTGTCAAAAGGGGTCATCGGTACTGTTACCCAAAATTTCCTATCATTCAATTTTGGCCACATCCTATTTTCCCAAAAAAATTGTTCAGTGTGTCGAAAACCCTCTATGTTTTCTACCTTTTGTTCTGAAAGCTCAGTGTGTTTTCGACCCTCGCTTTGAAAGCTTAGTGTGTTTTCAACCTTCACTCTGAAAACCCTCTGTGTTTTCAAATCCTACACTTCGTACTTCTTCTTTGGTGTCAGTATTTTCCATGTGCACAACTCCGACTAGGTGGGTCCCAGCTTTTCAAAACTGTGCCAGCGTAGTGAAGATTCGACAGCTGTCACATGTTCGCATGGGATCTTCTGACCCCATGAGATCATATGACAATCATTGATGCGGTATCAGTAGAGATTGGTGGTGAACCCAAGGTGAAGGTCGAGTTAAGGTTAAAATTGGGTCTTGCGGGCCCAGACGTCTAGCAGTCAACTCCAAGCAGTCAATGGGTAGCATATTCCTACTGGTCGCATGATCGCATGCTGATCTTCCGATCCCATGCGACCATGTGACAAGCCATCAGCGGTCATGATGGGATTCAAGGCAAGCAGTTAGTGTAATAGTTTCATGATTGCTGCATGATCGCATGGGATCTTCTGATCCCACATGCCCATGCGACTAACCGTCTGTGGTTACGGGGGTTTATAACTGGTCAACAGTCTTGAGGCAAGGTAATGACAAAGCTTGCAGTTTCATGTTGGTTGCATGATCGTATGCGGCTTCCTAACCACATGCGACCATGTGACAAGCCTCTAACAGTCAAGTAAAATAGACTTCGACAATGTAGCATGGGCCTCGTAGATGCAAGATCTACGGTGGTCACATGTTCACATGGGATCTTTCGATCCCATGCGATCATGCGACCACCATTGGATTCTAAGGGCATTTCCTATGGTGTTGTCATGTGTTGGACTGAGTTGGTAGATCTTGTGGGCCAGGTGTCCTACGTGGCAAGGATGGAATTTTCAAAAGCCAGTCGCATGATCGGATGAAGGCTTTTGAGCTCATGCGATCTTGCGACCAGTGTTATTTCAAAGTGGTGCGGCCAATTTTTCATGGGCTTTCTTCTGAGGGGGATGTTGCAAGTGCGGTAGGTAAAAAATTGATGATTTTAGAGGCGGTTGCAGTTGAGAGAATTTGCAGAGATTTAGACAGCCGTCTTTTGGTCCTTTCCAATATCTGATCAGATTGTGAGCTTTGATGGCTCAGTGGACTTACAGGGAGGTGGATGGATCATGGCGGCCTGATTTTTATAGACTCAGTATAGAGATGGGCACACAAGGAAGACATATCTGATCAGTTGAGATATTTTCATGAACATTTATGATCAGAAGTGACTAGTTTAGGGTTGGATTATTTTATGCAGATTTATGTAACCCTATTCAGATGTTTTTGATTCCTGCCTGCATATAGAGATGTATATATTCTTTTTTTGGAGCTTTTGAGCTCAGAATCCAGCAATTGTAAAAAAGAAAGTTTCTTTCTCAGAGAGTAATTTGTGGCAAATTTCTTGCCCTTTGGCTTTCTACAATTGTAATTTTCATTGATTGTTCAGATATTGCAAAGTATTTTGTGACATTCTTGTTGTTCTTATGCTTTCTTGTGTGGATTATCTCTTATTGGATCAAAGTGTATGCATGTTTTCAATGATATCTTAGGGTTGCTGATTCCTCTTACTTTCTGTAATTGTGTGTGTTATTGAGTTTGATCTGATTTAGATGTTTTGTGGGTATACTTCAGCCCCTAACTGTCTTGTCTCAATCCTACACCGAGTTATAGGAGTGAATGTTTGTTTGCAGGTCATAGATTGTTGTCTAATCCTAAGAGCCTTGTTGTTTATGAAAGAATCTTTCGCTTTCCTTGAATACCCTCTTTTGTTTGTAGACCCTTCTATGAAATACTTATGCAAGCCTATTTAGTAAGTTGTGATCTACTAGACCTAAGTCTTTCACTGATTTCATCCCTCTATACGGAGATCCAAACCCTAGTTTCAATGCATCACCTAGTAGGATAGTTTGCTTTCAGTCATTTCCCTTTCATGCACTCCTTCTAACCCTTTCCCTTCAAAGTTTACTTTCCTGTTTAAGAGAAAGCTAAGGTGATAATCCAAGAGGAACTAGCCTAGAACTTGGAGGTTTCATCTCAGTTAGTAAAGGTCCCACAACCTTGAGATGATTCCCAAGTTATACTGAGTTATCAAGACTACGAGAGCTTGAGACAGAGGCACAAACTTAGTGTATATTAGGTACTTCCTAGGAGTCCTAAAATGTGATAAGGCATACTAGGATGCCTAGGAAGTCACCATGACCCCCTTTGAAACATGAGAACACTCAAGTGTGTCCTAAGGGATTATACGACCCCTTAGGACACACTTGAGTGTTGAAATGTGTCAAAATAGGTCGTGGGGACTTCATAGGGCTCCTAGTACACCTTATCACGTGTTAGGACCCCTAGGAAGTCCCCATAACCCCTTTCAACACATTAGGACTCTCAAGTGTGTCCTAAGGGGTCACACGACCCCTTGGGACACACTAGAGTTTTGAAATATGTCAAAAGGGGTGATCGGGACTTCTTAGGGGTCTTAACGTATGATAAGGCTTACTAGGACCCCTAGGAAGTTCCCATGACCCCTTTTGACACATTAGAACACTCAAGTGTGTCCTAAGGGGTCATACGACCCCTTGAAACACACTTGAGTGTTGAAATGTGTCAAAAGGGGTCATGGGGACTTCCTAGGGGTCCTAGTACACCTTATCACGTGTTAGGTTCCCTAGGAAGTCCCCATAACCCCTTTTGACATATTAGAACTATCAAGTGTCTCATAAGGGGTCATCCAAACCCTTGGGACACACTTGAGTGTTAAAATGTGTCGAAAGGGGTCATGACGACTTCCTAGGGGTCCTAAAACATGATAAGGTGTACTAGGACCCCTAGGAAGTCCCCATGATCCCTTTCGACACATTAGAACTCTCAAGTGTATCCTAAGGGGTCATACGACTCCTTGGGACACACTTGAGTTTTGAATTAATGTCAAAAGGGATCATCAGATCTTCTTAGGGGTCCTAATGTGTAATAAGGCATACTAGGACCCCTAGGAAGTCCACATGACCCCTTTTGACACATGAAGACACTCAAGCATGTCCTAAGGGGTCATATGACCCCTTGGGACACACTTGAGTGTTGAAATGTCTTGAAATGGGTCATGGGCACTTCATAGGGGTCCTAACGCATGATAAGGTGTACTAGGACCCCTAGGATGTCCCCATGACCCCTTTTAACACATAAGAACACTCAAGTGTGTCCTAAGGGGTCATATGACCCCTTGGGACACACTTGAGTGTTGAAATGTGTCAAAAGGGGTCATGGGGACTTCCGATGGGTCCTAGTATGCCTTATCATGCGTTAGGACCCCTAGGAAGTCCCCATGACCCTTTTCGACACAATAGAACTCTCAAGTTTGTCTTAAGGATTCAATGACCCCTTGGGACACACTTGAGTGTTGAAATGTGTCAAAATGGATCATCGGGACTTCCTAGGGGTCCTAACATGTGATAAGGCATACTAGGACCCCTAGGAAGTGTGCATGACCCCTTTCAACACATTAGAACACTCAAGTGTGTCCTAACGGGTGATACGACCCCTTGGGACACAGTTGAGTGTTGAAATGTGTCAAAAGGGGTCATGGGGACTTCCTATGAGTCCTAGTATGTCTTATCATGTGTTAGGACCCCTAGGAAGTCCCCATGACCCCTTTTGACACATTAGAACTCTCAAGTGTGTCATAAGGAGTAATACGACCCCTTGGGACACATTTGAGTGTTGAAATGTGTCAAAAGGAGTCACCAAGACTTCTTAGGGGCCTAATACATGATATGGCATACTAGGACCCGTAGGAAGTCCCACTGACCCCTTTCGACACATGAGAACACTCAAGTGTGTCGTAAGGGGTTATATGGCCCCTTGGGACAAACTTAACTATTTAAATGTGTCAAAAGGGGTCATGGGGACTTCCTAGGGATCCTAACGTGTGATAAGGTGTACTAGGACCCCTATGAATTCCCCATGACCCCTTTTGACACATTTCAACACTAAAGTGTGTTCCAAGGGGTCGTACAACCCCTTGGGACACAATTGAGTGCTCTAATGTGTTGTCACGGGTTACACCGGGACCTAAGGGGTCCTAGTATAGTTTCTCAAGCCTTAGGACCATTAGGAACCCTTGATGACCCCTTTGGAAACCTTTTGGATGCGTTATATTGGTGTAATTAACCTATGTATTAATATATATATATATATATATATATATATATATATATATATATATATATATATATATATATATATATATATATATATATATATATATATATATATATATATATATATATATATACAATTTAAATATGAAGATATCATGTGATATATTGTAAAATATATATTAATATATAATACATATAAAATAATATATAATATATGATGTATAATGTAACATTTACTATTAATATATATTATATAATATTTAATGTAAAATGTATATTATATAATATTTAATATATAATAGATATTATGTAATATTTAATATATATAATATATAATCTAATATATAATTTTTGATATATAATATATTGAAGTATGAAGAAATTGGAGGGAGAAAGGGGTTGGAAATAAATTAAGAGGGAGAAAGGGGAGGGAAAATTTAAAATTCAAAATTCTACCGGGATTTTCGGGTACCCAAAAAAATCGGGTACCCAATTAGGCTCAGTATTGCTTTGTGCACCAAACCTACCTAGTCAACTCTTCAAATGTCACAAAAATGTGTTTTTCCCCTATTTCTCTGAGTTCCAAACTTCGACCATGTAGCTGACAATTTTTTTTTCACCTGAATTTGATGAAATGAAAAGGGTATTTTAAGGAGATTATCAGCTTTCTATCGATATGATTGCTGTCAAATTTTGAATTTGGTAAGTAATTATTAGTTATTTTCTAATTGAGTTACCTCTAAAGTGCTGATTTATATACTGATTGAAAAATGACTATAACTTTTAGATAGTATAACATTTTTGAAATCCAAAAAATGCGTCACATTCTATGCTTTGCCTACTATAAGGAATTTTTTTTTTTTTGAATTTTGTAAAGTTTTGAATGAGCTAAGGTGGTTTGACATGGGTGATTTTTTATTCTGAAAATGTTGTAGCAAAAAATTCATAATTAATTGTTTTTTTGGAATAAAATTACAAAAAAATGTGTCACATCCTAGCATGAGTCTACTACTTATATATAAAATCTTATAAAAAAATATTATCATTTGATCATGATTAAGGTGGTTAGACATAGACCTACTTCTTATTTGTTTCCTGAAATTTTTGTACTGCTGCATTGAAATCTATACTTTTCACCAATTATATTAATTTTTTTTTAGAAAAGGCCTAGTATTTTAGAAACTACATTCAATTTCCTACAGATTCTATTTTTACAACGTTTTGGTATTAGGTTGATAGCTAGTTCAAATTTTCACGTCAAGTTGACTAACCCTGATTTGCTGATTTTTAATTGCCACTTAAGGGCATAGTTTGGCCCCTCATGATCTTGCACATACCCTGGACATGATTACAATGGTGATGTGTTCCTATGACATGATATCAATGGAAATATGTTCCTATTATTTTCGTCTAAATTTTTCATAGATCGTCCAACTATTCTTGATCTACATAGATATGATCTAACGGCTCTGTAACTTATTTCTTCACATAGAAAAATGGGGAAAACATTGTCTAAAGGGCTTTACCTTGATCAAACCCCTTGTTAGGAATCAAACTTAGAAATGAAATGAATTTTCATAAAGGACTATAAATAGAGAGGTAAATAATAGTTTCACCATGCATAAATTTTCATGGATGGATGTAGAAATCACTCATATCCATGAAGATGTTTAAATGTGCTTGAGATCAAAAGAGTTTATCTTGAAATGAGATGTAAAATCAAGGATTATCTCACAAATGCATAGATCTATGAATATCACTCCTAGATCTTGAATGTAGATATACTTGATAACACTTGCAAACAAGAAGGAAGAAGGTGGATGGAAGGAAGGATCTTCTTGCTTGATTAATAATTCCTCTACTTGGCCATCATGGGATACAAACTTGTATCAATTGGAGAAGATTTCCTTTGTCTTGGTTGATCTTAAAGAATTGGAGACTTGGAGATCTTGAACTTGGGTGCTTGCCTTCAATTTTTGAATCCAATTGCTTTTGCTTGCTTGAAAAATTCATTTCCAAAAATACTTGTAGTTGATCATGGATGTAGAAATGAGGAGAGATAGGGGGTTTAATACTAACTCTTTTATTTCAGGATTCAAATTTATCCACACCAACTATAAAAGAAAATCCTCATAGAAAACCACGATATTGGGCCCTGGGCATAATTTGGACCCCAAAACCTTGGGACACAGCACCATTGGTGACATGTTCCAAGGACATACCACCATTGGTGAATGTCCCAAGGACATACCACCATTGGTGACATGTCCCAAAGACATAGCACCATTGGTCACATTACCCATGATAAAGAAGGCTTAAATTTAAATTGGAGATTGAGGAGAGTGAAAAGGTACAAGAAACAAAGAATCAACTTTCCAAGATCAAGCATAACAAACATTCAGACCTCAAAGTCGCCAAAATGGGTCTAATTGGTCCTAATAAAGAATCTAATCATGGGTGATAAATTTTTAGGATGGTACATCTATCCCCCACTTTAGAAATAGTATGAGACAACCCCATGCTTATGGTAAAGTAGATCAATGCATAAGAACAATCTATCTAGGCGAAGGAGACAAAGAAACATCAAACCCCCAAGTGACTTAAGTCTTCCTCAAATGTAATTTACTAAGATAAAAGAGGCATTTCTCTAAAGGGATAAGAAAGAGAGAGGCACGACCACTAGCCTAGTAAGGTATTTCCTTATTAAGAATCATGTAGAGGAAAAATGAGTTACAAAATATAAAATTAAAGGTCTAGAAAGCCTTATTATGCTAGTAAACCCATCAAAGAGGACTAGTCCTTAAGGAAATAATTGTCTACATCAAGGGATTTGATAAGCGTGATCGATCCTAAGGAAATAATTCTCCATAGGGATAAAAATAAAAAAGATCAGTCCTTAAGGAAAGCATTGTTTTTGTTAAGTTATCAAAGGAAGGAAGACCAGTCCTTATGGAATTATTGTTTCCATTAAGGGATCTAGAAAAGGAGGATCAATCCTTAAAAGGAAAGAATTTTTCCCATTAAGGGATCCAATGAAAGGATGAACATAATTAAATCATTATCTCCTTAGCCATCTACAAAGGATGTTGTATTGAATTGTTTTGTGTGTGTATGTACAAAATGTGAAACAAGGAGTATAGTGTATTCCCCCACGTTAAAGATATTGCAAATGCGTTAATGAGAGAAATAGCTTTACTAGAGCATACATGCACCCATGAGAAATGTTTCCACTATGAGATGTCCCCAAGAAAGGACATAACAAGGGAAATGAACACATGAAAAAAGAGAGAAAAAAAATAATCTAAAAAATCTGGGGTCACTATTATGATATGATAATACATGAGATATTATAGAGAAATGAAATGGCACCATTCTCCAAAGGCAAAAAAATAACAAGCACATTGGAAGAATATCATATAAGAGGTAAAAAGAAGATTCTTTTTGGGCTGATCTCATGGAGGCCAAAAAGATTAGGTAGCCTACCATTTTGCATCATCCCCAATTAGACAGTTCACAAAGGAACATTTACAAATAGTTGCACATGCACAACATATAACATGTAACAAAATATAGAATCTAAGTCAGATACAAATAGAGGAATGCCACAACAAAATCTATTCCTTTATCATGTTGGAAAGTGATGTTTTGGGGCACTAGGGATCACTTAAGGGTTGTCATTTATGGAAAAACTTATGCTGGAGTGATCGCATGCAGAGAACTTTGGTACTGGAGTCACAGTCATGAAAATGACTAAGTACAAAATCAGGATAACGCTGTACTGTGGTACAATTTTGGTTAGCGATGACAATGTATGATTTATTATGGCTTGCAAAGTTGTTAGAAGGTATTTTGGGATATGTATATGCTACAGTTAAGATGACATGTGTTTTGGTGATAAGATCAATGAGATATAGTGATTTGAAGGTATGCAGAGACAGAGAATCAGTGTAATATATAGGGCACAAGAACAATTGTGATAATTGAGCGAAGGATAGTGGATATGGTAACATGATAAGTCAGATGGATAAAGTATATTTCTGACACTTCAAGGTAATATAAGATCATCGACTCTATGTTTATCATTTACATAATTTATTATTATGTTTTGTATGCTATTTGTGAAGTCGACTAGATGGAAGATTTTGTATAAGTATAGATTGTTTTGTGGAAGCAATAGGAAGAATTGTAGAGAATATGATGATGATGGGATAATGCAAATCTGAGAGCAGAGAATAGATATGAGAACAGTATTTGACAGAGCTACAACCAGAACTATCTAAGAAAAGGAAGTGCTTGTATTGTTCATTTTTTAGAATGCTTTTGAGACAGTATTTTGATTGTAAGAGTTGTATGCTCACCACCTTTAACTAGGTTTTTGTATCCCCTAACATGGTTTTGTATACCTCTAACAAGGAAATGTACTTTGTAACAATGAGCTCCTAATAGGGGGGTAAGTACACAAAGATTGGGGACCAAAAAGGGGGTATAAGATGCTACTTTTTGTTTTGAAATCAGAAAACTCTGAACTTCAACGAGAAATTGAAGATAGTTAGACTCAAAATTTTAAGATGTGACAAGAACAAGAGTTGTAATACTCTGAATCTAGTTTTTAAACTACAAATTTCTTTTAAAAATGGTGCAAATTAAGGCCCTCAAAAAGGGGGAGCACAAAAAGTGGTCCTATTTTTTGTGAAAAAACATAACATAGCGTCTGGTGTGCTCCCCCTAAAATGTTAATTTTTTTTTTGAATTTTTTTAATCACTCCTATGAGAAGTTAGCTAACATCACATAGTTTATCCTAGATTTTTTTGCTAATTTTTTTATGAATGTATAATTTTTTATGAATTTTTGAAGTGCACACATCCTGAAAACATGAAATTTCTATGTGCTCCCCCTAGAAATCATTGAAAACTAATCGAAAATCAAATTTTCTTTTTTTTAAAGTGTGTAGAATGGAGTCTAGTTTCCAAAAAGGTAACTTGTTACAAAATTTGACAAACGAGGCAAAATCTATGCCCAAAATACTACACATTGGTTTTTGAGAAAAATTAGAGATACATACAAAAGAAATTAGAGATCAAAAGGTTAACATAATCAGAATTCAAAATAAATTATATGGTTAGATAGCTAACAGAGAGATCTACAATATCACGTCGTCTAATTTTGATGTTATTGAACCACAAGTAAACCTAACGAGGAGCACACAAGAAAAGATGTGGATTTTTTTATGTCTGCTGGAAAACATGTCTCAGGCTTCTTTGAATCCTCCAAGCCTTTGGGTTGGATCTCCAAAGAAAATCCAAGCCTTAGGCTTGGTGCATTCTAATGCATTACAAAGTCTACTCGCACTAACTCTATTCAAATTTATGACTTCCATAGGGCATGCGCCCTATTTAAGTCATAGATTTAAATAGTGATGAGAAATAGTCAGAGTGAGAGGATAAGAGAGAGAAAGAGAGAGAGAGTGAGATTGTGTGCGCCTCTCTCTCTCTCTCACATCACCTCCCCCCCCTCTCTCTCTCACCTCTTTTTTGTTTCTTGCAAAGGGCACATGTGCTATAGCGCACTAGCACTATGCAAGACTTTGCAGGTTACACTTTCCTAATTTTTTCACCACTTTTTTGTTTCTTGCAAAGGGCACACACGCTAGCACTATGCAAGACTTTTCTTGTTACACTTTTCTAATTTTTTCACCATTTTTTGTTTCTTGCAAAGGGCGCACGTGCGCTAGGGCTATGCAAGACTTTGCATGTTAGGCTTTTCTAATTTTTTCATAGGGTGCATGCATGTTAGGTTTTTGCATAGCGCATGCGCCCAATAGGGCGCACACACTATGTTTTGAATTTCCCAAGCCTAAGGCTTGGGAAACCCAAGCCATAGAGCATGCACCCTATAGGGTGCATGTGCTTTAGGGTGTACGCACTATGGACATTTGGGGGCCAAAAAGGAAAGTGGCCCCTTTTTGGTCCCCCATCTTTGTGCATATACCCAAGGCTAGATCTCCTAACAAAGATATAATATTTTAGTGCATAGTTGTGGGTACCATCCCCACAAGGGTTTTCCCTTGGCCATGAGTTATGTGTTGTACTTATATGTTCTTTTCATTTTAGCATTGTCATGGTTTATTTATAATTGGTTAAAGTTTAAATTAAAGTGTAGTAATACTAATTCACCCCCCTCTCAGTATTACCTAATCCTAACAATTAGCATCAGAGCTATTGGCCCTTGGAGAGAAAGCCTGACAACTTAAGGGAGATCAAAATGGATTCATAAAGTTTGCAAGATAATTTTGGAGCAACACTTGAAGATCTAGACAAAGAGAAGGTTGAGAATGATGTATTTAAATTCAAATTGAGAAGAGAAGGTTTCATCAAGAAAATAAAGGAACAAATTGAAACTTCAAGATGTCAGAAACAAGAACTTATGGACAAGATCAATGAAGATTCAGACAATGATACATCAGATCAAGTAAAGAAGATGGAGCAAGAAATAGAGAAAATCAATCTTCTGATGATTAAAGAGATTCAACATGAAAAGGATGCAAGAAGCAAAGTTGAAGAATCACTAAAAGAAGAAAATGAGTACATAGGACAAATGAAGACTGAACTTGATCACTACAAGGATAAGTGTTAGGAATTGGAAAAGTATAATTAGATCATAAAAGGAGAACTCACTCAATTGAAATTACATATTGAGAAGTTACACATGAGCAGTGATAAACTTTATGAGCAAAGAGAGAGATAGAAACCTAAAGGAGATATGACTAGAGTTGGATTCAATGAAGCAAAATGTTCTAAGACCAATGAAGAAGCAAATGAAGTGAAGACTAAAGAAATATCTGCTCATGAAGAACCTAAAGAATAGATCAAACCTTTCAGGGGTAGATTCTTTGGATGCAACAAAGTTGGACACATGAAAAGAGATTACAGAAGTAAAGGTACCTCTAAACCCTTTACCAGCGACTGTTATAATTGTTATGATTATGGACACAAGAAAGAAGATTGTAGAAAACTAGATCAGTCTAGGTATAAATAAGATTATGTCAGAGAAGAGTCAACAGCCAAGATCGCATGCTTCAAATGTAATAACTTTGGACATACTGCAAGGTATTGTAAGTTGCAAGTAAATCAGGATAGAAGAAAACCTCCTACATGTTACAAAGTAACAACCTTGGACACATAGCGAAGTTTTACATATACAATGGAGATGAAAACAGATGAGGACCAAGAGAACCAAGAGGACCACCTCCTATGGTTATAAGGAAGAATGTTACTGATAGTGGAAAAAGTCTTAATGAGTATATGAATGAGTTTGAGAATCATTTCAAGAAATTAGAAAGTAAAGAGGATGACAAAATATGAAACGTGAAAGAATTCAATAAAGTATTGGTTCAGGGAGAGACAATAGATGATACTGTGTGTTCACATGATGAATTATTTGAGACATCGACCTAGAAGGCCACATGGCCTTTGGGGTAGAATTGGATACAGATAAAAGAATATATCCAGCCCCTATGTATGTGGACTAAGCTCATGCAAGCTTAGGTATGGTATGTACAGATACATCTATAGATTGTGTGGTTGAGAGCGCAACACCTAGAGATTCATTTTCCATGTTCACAAGATTTGTAGTGACTCAACATCATGCAAAGTTGAGCAACTTGTGATTAATGCACTTACTCAACTTGTGAAGGATGAAAATGCTTGAAAGATATCATTTGTGCACCGTTTATTGATCTGTGACTAAGGAGAGTAGAGATGTGAAGTATTCTAGTCATCTAGTAGAGAGATTGTGTGATCGCATGAAGCAAAGCTCCAAATTTTTTGTGTGTTAAAGGTATTTAGACTTATAATCTTTGAGAAGTTATGGATGCACCAGTAATCTTTGATGTTGTGGATAGACCAGGGTATAATTTTAAGAGACATTCATTTAAGTCTTGTGAGGATGATATAGAAGGAGCATTTTTAGAAATCCCTATCGGCATGTTGCACATAGAAGACATTAGGGCATATATACATTGCAAGTATGAAATCATAGGAGATTTAAACATTTATAGTGAATTGGATGCAATTATAGAAGTAGATGGATCAATGGTAGAGGATTTTAAGAACCTAGAGGATCAGTCTATCATTAAGCTAACTTTACTAGTGAAATTCACTATAACTAAATGGTTTAAGATTATTCTTTGTAGAATCCATGATCAGTTCATATGGATTGGAGAACAACCAATGAAGATATGTGCACAAATGATTCATGATATAACTATATTAGAAAATGATGGAGCCCTTCCAGTAGTAGAAAAGAATATAAGAAAACAAGTGGAAACCCTAACCCATTCAAAGTGGGATAAGAGATTAATGATAGTCAATGACATCTTTTAGTAAGATGTTAGGTTGGTGGCAATGATATTGGGCTACAAACTATTCTATAGTAGCAGACCTAACTCTATATTTACTGGAGTTATCATGATAGCTTATAGAATGGTCAAGGAAAATAAGAAGTACAATCTTTGTGAAGTTCTTGCACAATAATTTATAGAGAATATAAAGGTTATTAAGAAGGATAGGAACAAGGCATTCAAGTTTGGATCATTGTTGGTTCATATGTACATTCATATTATTCACAATTTCCCTGGCATGCACCCTAGGGCATGGAAAGATAATGTACCCACTAGAATATAGATCTCATAGAACTACCAAAGACATGATAAGAATTGGGTAGATGGAGAGTTATTTGGTATGACTATAATTCTACAAAGGAAGATGAAGGAAATGTATAGCATACCTAAGGATTTAGTTGAAAAGTATAACGACACTATCTATTTCATGGTTGAAACTGATTGTGTGTGCTTTGAGGTAGTGGAACCTAGAAAGAAATGGTGTTACCCTATGGGGTATGAAGTCAGTTCTAAGATTTTGACCATGCAAGTAGAGAATGTACTGGTAGTAGAAATAGACCCTATTGAAGAGAGATGGGGAACATATAGATAAAAGCTTGAAAAAGTCAAAGAAGAACAAGAAAAGGTAACAAGAAAAAGAAAGATTAGTAAAATTGTTGAAGATATCATTGCGAAGGTAGGAATCACTAGGGAGAAACTAAAAAACATAAGAACTAAGATGTATGAAGCATCTTCTAGCATGGCTATCGATGCACCTACTCCATCTGAGGTAGAGAAAATAGTAAGCCTTACACCATACATAATTGACCTATCACCTACACACAAGAAGAAAACACAAGAAATTGTATCTACGAACATTCCTAGAAGATCTACAAGATCTACCAAGTAGAGAAGTCCTAAGGAAAAAGAGGTAGAAGTGGAAAAGAAGAAGAAAGAAGAAAAGGTAATTGAGAAAGAAGATGAAAAAGTAGCATAGAGGGATCCACAAACTCTATGGAAGAAAGACCTTAAATCACTACATAAAAGAGTATTGAAAGATGGAAATTTAAAGACACTAGACAGATACTATGAAAGGCATGATTCTGAGAGCCAAGAAATCATTGAAGATACTATCATTGAGTATCTATTGGATTTTAAGAAAAATCTGTTAGAAATAGAAGGGAGTATCCCTAAGGAACTATATAGTAAACTGGAGATCAAAAAGAAGTTGGCGCAATTAGAAGATTAGAACAAAATGAACAAAGCTATTGAGGACATGTTATCTATTGTCTCAATACAAGAAAGGGAGAGGATAATAAATGAATTGAAACCCCTATTGAGGACCAAGGCTAGATTGGTAAAAATCATGGCTAGGAAATATGATAAAGTAATTGAGGACACTCAAAAGGAACTGGATCAAATCATTATGAGTGATATGCCAAAGAAGACCTCACCTCCCAAGGTAACCAAGCCTACACCTTTAGGATTGGGGAAAGTTCCAAGATTGCAAAAGTAAGTGAACAAGCAAGCGTGACTAGCATGCAACAAGAATTCTTTATCTTTGGTGTGCCTGTAACCCTTGACACTTCGCATGATGTAAATGATCCATTTATAGAAAATTTGGATAGTGCGATGGAAGTTGTAGTAGAATAATAGATAGAGGAGGAGAAAATAGAGGATAAACATGAAGAGAAGATACAGGAGAAGGAAATACATTAGGAAGAAAAGAGGGTAGAAGAGACTAGAAATTAGAAAGTAGTTGAGGTTAGAATGGAGCAAAAATAAGAATTTGACACCTCTTATACTCTATTGTTGGAAAGTATGGCCAAACCGGTGAGTGCTTATGTAGATAGCATGGATGAGGATGAGCTCATGAGGCTATCCTTCATGGCCTTCGTTAAGGATAAGGAAAGGTTAGTACAGAAAGGAGACAAAAGAATAAAAGTGATGACTAGAGATGTAGAGACAGTAAATAAATTACTTCCTACATCGATTATCTTTCAAGGAAAGGATGAAGCATAGAACCTAGGCATGGCAATGGATAGCTAGGTATGTGTAGGATCATGGTATGCCAAACTAGGCCCTTAAGTGGCAATGAAAATTCATAAAATTAGGTTTAGACAAGTTGACATAAAAAATTGATAAAGTTATAAATATTATATCAAAAATATGTAAGAAGAGAATGTGTAGAATATTGAATTTAGTTTCTAATATACTAGACATTTGTTGAAAAATAATTATTCTATATGTTGAAAATTTCAAATTTTAATGTAGTAGTACTAAAATTTCAAGAAAAAATAAGAAGTAGGTGTATGTTTGACCACCTTAAACACAATCAAATGATACATTTTTTTTACAAGAATATAGATATAAGTAGTAGACTCATGTCTGAATGTGAAACATATAATTTTGTAATTTATTTCCACGTAAATAATTAATTATGATTTTTCTCATGTACAACTTTTCCAGAATACAAAAAATCTCATGTCTGACCACATTAACTTAGTCTAAACTTTATCAAATTGAAATTTTTTTAAATTTTTCTTGTAGTAGGAAAATCATAGAATGTGACACATGTTTTGAATTTCAAAAATTTTATACAGTTTGAAAGTTATAGCTATTTTTCAATAAGTCTATCAATCAGGACTAGAAAGATTAAAAGTAGGTGTATGTATGACCACGTTAAACAAAATCAAATGATAATATTTTTTTATAAGATTATAGATAAAAGTAGTAGACTCATGTCTGGATGCGATGTATATTTTTTTGTATTTTTTTTCCAAGTAAATAATTAATTATGATTTTTCTGCTACAAATTTTCCTAAATATAAAAACTCTCATGTCTGATCACCTTAACTTGGTCTAGAATTCATCAAATTGAAAGAATTATTTATTATTGTTGTATTAGGTGAAGCATAGAATGTGATGTATATTTCAGATTTAAAAAATGTTATATTGTTTGAAATTTATAGTTTTTTTTGAAAGAGTCTATCAATCAAGACTTCTTTTTCACATCGCCACTTTTTGGCATACCATGATCCTGCACATACCCAGATTTGACAGTCACTTTGATTCATTGTTGAAGATTGCAGAAGCTATGGTAGAGAAGATGTTCTTGGAGAAGGAATTGAGAGAAGTATATTAGTTCATCTCATGGGACTTAGACATTCTCAAAGCTACTACTCTTAAGGCTAAGAGTTGTGTAGCACAATGTAGAAAGATTTATAGTTACTGCATAAGTCCTTGCAAACATATGAAAAATATTAAAGACATTATAGCCAAGGATAGGGCTACTCTTGACAGTCTGATGGACAGTTGTGAAACATCTTCACTAACTATGATTGAAATGGATAAACAAACATCCAAGATGTTGGATAAAATTAGTGCTTTGGAAATAGAGAAAGGGAGAGTGGTAGACAAATTTGGCTTGTTGAAGATCCTAACAACCCATAAGCTTTCGATGCTTGAAAATCAACTAAAAAAGATGGAAAAGGTAGCAGGATCAATGTCTAAAGCTATACCTACTGAGCTTAAGGCAGCAAAGAAAGCATCATATCAACTGAATGGATTGATCCATGTCAATGACCTTTTGATCAATTCATGGGGTGAGGAAGTGAAGACCTTGGAAAACTCTTTCCAAGATATCTTAAAACTGGTGGGTAAGAACTAAGTCTTTTTGTGCTTCTAGAAAGTTTTGAAATTTTGAAAGTACCTTTTCCATTGATGTCAAAGAGAGAGGAAGAGAAGAGAAAAATGAGGACAGGAAGAGTAGAGAGGAGAGGAAGAGAAGAGAAGAGGAAGAGAATAGAAAAAAAAAGAATTAAAAAAAAGAGAAAAAGAACAAAAAAAAAGATCTGTCTATAAGTAGAAGAGAGATAGTGCTTAAACACTTAGTCATTTTTTGCTAAGTGTTTCCATCAATGCCAAAGGGAGAGATTGTTGGCAAGTAATGTTTTGGGGCACTAGGGATCACTTAAGGGTTTCCATTTATGAAAAAACTTATGCTAGAGTGATCACATGCAGAGAACTTTGGTACTAGAGGCACAGTCATGAAAATGACTAAGTACAAAATCAAGATAACACTGTACTATGGTACAATTTTGGTTAGTGATGACAATGTATGATGCATTATGGCTTGCAAAGTTAGTAGAAGGTATTTTAGGATATTTATATGTTACAGTTAACATCACATGTGTTTTGGTGATCAGATCAATGAGATACATCGATTTGAAGGTATGCGAAGACAAAGAATCAGTGTAATAGGGCACACAAATAGTTGCAATGATTAAGAGAAGGATAGTTGATATGGTAACATGCTAATTTAGATGGATGAAGTATATTTCTGACACTTTGGTAATATAAGATCACCGACTCTATGTTTATCATTTACAAAATTTATTATTATGTTTTGTATGGTATTTGTGAAGTCGTCTGGATTGAAGATTTTGTATAAGTATAGGGTGTTTTGTGGAAGTGATAGGAAGTATTGTAGAGAATATGATGATGATGGGATAATTTGAATCTGAGAGAAGAGAGCACATGTGAGATCAATATTTGATAGAGCTATAACTGGAACTATCTATGCAAAGGAAGTGCTTGTATTGTTCATTTTTTAGAACTCTTTTGAGATAGTATTTTGATTGTAAGAGTTGTATGTTGACCACCTTTAACCAGGTGTTTGTATTCCCTAATAGGGTTTTGTAGTCCTCTAACACTTGGAAATGTACTATGTAATAATCAACTCGTAATAGGGATAGATCTCCTAAGAGGGATATAATATTTTAGTGCATAGTTGTGGGTACCATCCCCACCGGGGTTTTCCCTTGGCCAGGGTTTCCTCAAGAAAAAATCATGGTGTCATGAGTTATGTGTTGTTCTTATATGTTCTTTTCATTTTAGCATTGTTATGGTTTATTTATAATTGGTTGAAGTTTAAATTAAATTGCAGTAATACTGATTCACCCCCCCTCTCAGTATTACCTAATCCTAACATATCATCCTACACCAATGGAGCAATATGGGCCATCCAAAGAAATATAAAAAACACATATATCAAGCAACACATCAGAGGGGAAGTATATTAAAATAGAAAAACATAAATAATCTTTTAGAAACAAGGTGACCCACACAACTAAGAGGGGGTGGGGGTGAATCTGTGGTGCACAAAACATAAAAATTTAATCCACACTTAACCTCAAAACTTACATCATAAAGATAAGAAATAATGCATTGAATCACAAAGCATAAGAACACATAACACTAGAATTTTTGTGTGGAAACCTAGTTAAGGAAAAAACTACGGTGGGGATCAAACCAACTAGATGATGTACTAGAATAATAGCCTTGTTAAAGGTACAAAGAGAATGCATATGCATTCACTCTAAATTCCTAGAGCTCACTACTTAAGTACAAATAAGAGAAATAAATATGAGGGTAATAACCCTAAGATTACAACAAGGAAAACAACCCAAGGTTGACTACAATTAACTGTCGACAAAAATCCACTAAATCATGAACTAACTGCTAGCATCTTTGATATGCCAATATAGATATAATGAACTGCAACCAATCTTTGTCTCAATTATATATTCCACTCATACCTCTTATCTTATGCATCAATATTTCATTCTCACAAACTATCTCTCTCCATCCATCACTTTGCATATACAATTGATTACATATTTGTATACATTACATCAATTTATCTTCACAAGGTCGACGAGGTGCTGAATTAAAAAATATTACATCAAATATGATATAAACTTGAATGCAATCCAAGACATGTTGGAAAAGACATAGATAGGACCCAAATCTATATCTATGAACATGCTACAATCCACCAATCATGCCATGATCCATCGCAACACACTATCTCAATAAGTTGTCCAAGAACAAATAGGAATATCAATACACCACAATAAAACCTATGGATATAAACACACAATCCAATGTGATCCAAAAAAATGAATGGGACACAATATAGAAATATCATCAAGAAACTTTAAATGCCATAACAACAACATGAACAACTCTATCTCAGAATTCATCATTATCTTTGCACTATTCATTAGGAACACTAAACAATAATATTTTTTACTCTAAAAGAAAAAGTTTCCAGCATCTAAATCATGAACCATTCAAGATGATGACACACATCATTTTCCTAAACTCTCCACCATATTAGCAACCCAATATATTACTCAACCTATGCATACCAATCCAAAAACTACAACATTGTCACATCCTAAATAACTAGATAATATTTCTTCGATAAATCAATTGTAACTCAGACAAATGATAATTCTAACCTCTATAAGTTGACATAGACCAACTATAGACATCTCAAAACATATCTACAACTACACAAAATATAATTCTCAATCTAGTAGCCACACCAATCCAAACTCTTCTCTAAAAAAATAAAGAAAACAAACAGACATAAAAAAATATGAAGAAATATGTTGACATCAATGTCAAAACATATATGCATGAAATATCCAATACAATCCACTACACAAAAGGAGCTAGTGAAGCATATTTCCTTCTACTCTATCTCAATTTGTAGTGATTAGGGAATGTGGGAAACATGCCATAGGAGAAACATCAAGCACAGTAGATGGAAAAATAGCCAGTTCTAAACAAGGACCATGCTACGAAGATGATTCACTTTGTTTGTTACTGGGACTAAGAGGTAATTGTTGTGAAAATATAGCTAGTACATCATGATTAACATCAATAAGATCATACATATCATTAGAATAAATCGCATGAATATCATTTTTAGTTACATTATGAACACCAAAAGAATCATCATCAAGAGTACCTTCTTCATCCAAACTAATTATAATAGAATCCAAGATACGAATAGCATTATCATGTTTGTTGAATCTCATATTTTTCAAATTAACTTCCTCTTTTGGTTCAAGCATAGGTTGGTCAAACGGAATCAAAACATCCGTAGGCATTTTGGGTGAAGAAAGTGTTAATATGATTTAGAACAATAGAGGGGGGGGGGGGGTGAATTAGTTTTTCTCAGGTCCTAATGTATAAAAAAATCTCAAAATTTTTTTCTTAAATCAGATCCAATAACCAAAATAAACTCAGTCAATACTGATTCAATAATAGAAACATATAACAATGCAGTCCATTACCCAGTTGTAGCTTAACTTGTAAAACACATAAATGTTCAAACCAAAACATTCAAACAAGTATTAACATTAGGATTTATAGTGGAAACCCAATGTGGGAAAAACCACTTTGTAACATGCTACTATTATTTTCACTCTTTTGAAGTGAGCTCGGTTAAAAGCCAACCCTGTCAAAGGTTACAATACACACTGTCAGGTGTGACCTAGTTAAAGGATTTCAATCTCCCTGTTAAAAGTGAGCCTAGTCATAGGACTTACATACACTCCTTTAGAATGCAACCTTGTTCAAAGGATTTAACATATGACTGTTAGGTCAACCTCTATTAAAAGGATTTTGATTGTTACAATGGTTAGAAAGTAGCAACAATATTTATCTGAAAAATATACAACTCACTTTGCAAATATAAAATCTAATTTCGTACACTAATGCTGGTTTACTGACTTTGAAACTTTTCCATCTCCATCCCTAATCTGCTTGGAACTTTTCTTCAAGAAATCACCACAATTCTCCTTCAGCCTTTTCTACTTATACAGTCAATAAAACTTTACTGATCTTCCAGCATTCTTTGTTCACCCATGCACCTGCATATCCAAATGCTCAAGTTCCCTTTATACTTTCCTCAATTAGGTTAACTCATCTTATGCTGCTCAATCTCATTCATAGATCTTAGGATTAGGTTAGATTCATTGAATCTACCCGTTTCATGTTCTTCGGCTCCTTTTCTAGAATCATCTCAATTCTCTTAAAGATTTACAATAAAATATTTTATAGTGCATTTAATGCTTTCAAACAATCAATAAATAAAGTCAACACATTTTACATAGTCCAAGAATTCAACAATGTCGGCTCCAAAACTAAATTCTCTTCAAATATAAAATTGTTGATGCTCAGTTAATACTATGATCAACTACTCGGTCTTCATGTAGAAAGCTCGGTCATTACTAAAAATGTTTCCTCAGCTTACACTGTCTTCCTCGGCAATTAATTGTTGTTCGGTCGACACCAAAAATTTTCTCGGCATACACTAACTCGGTCAACACTAACATTACTCAGCTTAAACATGATTTCTCCATTCTTTTCTCGGTCAAGCCTACCAGTTTAGTCTTTAGTCCTACTAGTATAAACACTACATTGTCTCATCATTGTACAACATAGTCAAGTACACTTTGTAGTATCAAGATAACTCAACCTTTCCCTAGGTACTATTGTTACCAATCTTCCCTATCCCCTTAGAAGCACTCAAATAGATATAGTACTTTCCTAAGTAGCAACAATTTTGCTAGTTAAGGTTTGACATCAATGACAATACAATAATTGTTTCAATTGCAGTTTCCAACAATCTCTCTCTTTGGCATTGATGACAACACCATATGATATCACTTGAATAACACATAGATTACCAACCAATCCAAAACTTATCTGTTCATCAAAGAATTATTTATAATATCCTTAGCTTCATTCTGATTTAGAATCCTATAAGCCTCACTTCTGTGACTGTCAGAAGTATTCAGATCTCCCTCTATCTTGATCCTTCATTTCAGTTCATCACCCTTACTTTTCAGTGTCATGTGTTATCATATCAGTTCATCTCCCTCTTTGACAAAAATGCCAAAGCAGCAACTCAAACATACATCCATCAGATGTAGATAATATCTATGCAACTCAGTGTGTTCTCCCTCTGTAATATTTCTTATGACCGATTCCTTGTCTTTGCTCCTTTTCACAACTCTAGGCCAGCCCTAAAGTGCTCCTAGCTTGTCTAGGTAGCCTCACTTAGGGGAAGGACCCCTAATTGACTTCTCAAATACTCATGAGCTTCTCTAGGTAAAGCATTAGTGAATATTGTGTGTGTGAATTTTGTACCTAATCTGTAGACACAACACTTCAGTAAAACATTAGAGGTTAGCAATAATCAAAATCGTGCAATAAATTGAAAGCTCAACTAACCAGGCAATTTACTGCCTTCTAGTAGGTGTGAGTATGATGTTCTCAGATTATTATCAAGATCAGTGACCTTGACGACACCTAAATGAAGGATTTGAGTGCAAAATTGATATGAAATATGAATGCAATTAATCTTTTTTTTTTTGGCTTTTCTATGCAATTATGATAATGAAATATTGATATGAATCTATGATATGTAAAAACTGATATGCTATGATACGCTAAATGATCTAACAAATGAAAACTAATATGATATGAAAAACTATGCAATAGTGATCTCACAATAGCTTGGATTCGCAAAGATGATTCTTCAGTCTCCAATTTGGCAGTGTGATTATGCAATTCTTGTGGATGATTTGTGAAGAGTTGAGGCCTTAATTTATAGAAATCCAGGGCTTTGAAGGTACATGAAAGAAAGCCATAAATCACTCAAATTAACTCAGCTTGATTTTTGAGTTATCTGATTATAAAGAATAATTAACTCACAAAAACATGCAAAAGCAAAGTTGAACTCAAAATAGAGTTTTTGATTTAATTAATAATTGATAGTTGTCTGCTTTTCTTGATTGTGCATGTTTTATTTATGAATTAATTAATAATACAGTGATTTATTTCCAACTTAACTGATTTTGAAAAATAAAAGAATTGATTTATGGGTTAATCAACTATTTTTCAAACTTTTATTCAAAAACAATATTATTAAAAATTGAAAACTTGCTTTAATTAATTAAATAAGAATTTAATCAATTAATGATAGGAATTGTGATTTATTGTCAAAATTAAATAATACAATTTAGGAATAAATATAATTAACTTCAATTAAATAATTAAGTGGCAGAATTAAATCTAATTAATTAAATATTGAGAATATTCAATTAATCAAACTTTAGGATAAATAGGATTTATCACCAAATAATCATTAAATCAAAGATAATTATGAAGAATAGGAATATTCCCTGATGCAGAATTTAGGATAATTAATTAAGATTCGATAATGTGCCGATGTGCCTTAGGTTAGGACTTTGATGTTGATTTCGTTTGATTTGAAGATGTAGGAGGTTAATGAACCTATAGCCCATTTTTGGGGTATTACATTTTGCCCCTCTTTGAATTGTTGTGTGAAGCGCAGTGGTTCAAAGACAGTTTGTGTATGATATTGAAAGTGATGTTTGTAATTGATATTGATATGAGACAGAAGCTGATTGAAAGATTTGATATGAAGATAATAGGTCCTGAATGACCAAAGATAATGTTAACTATAACAGCAATGAACCAATGAAACAAAAGCGTCAAAATGCCTAATTCTAAACCTTATGATTGCGAAGAAGTGAGTGACCGATTTCAGACTTGATTGTCCTTAGAAGAATCACATAGGTATCACATTCGAACCCTTCAGTTACCGAAGAACCAAGGAAATAACACTAATGAACCAATGGTTATGGAAAACTGATATAGTTTACAAGATTAGGAGAATATCAAATTGATACGGATCTCAATGAATCTGATATGCCCCAAGCAATGATAGATTTGCCCCAAGCGATGAGGACTTTTGATGAATTAGTAACTAGACATGGTTGTTGTCTTGATTACTAAGGAAAGATATGATTTTAATAAAGATATGATTATAGACTTTGAATGATGTGCAATACCATGCCCCCTTTGGGATTAAAATTGAAATCTGACAAGAAAAGCCAGTGTTGATAGTTTAGAAGCATGTTAATTGATTTGAGAAGTGGTTAAACATGTTTGAGAACACATTCTGCATCATTTGGAGATCCAAAAGACCAAGTTTGACTAGGTTTGACCATGAGTTGACCATGGTTGACCAATTTGAAATTTTGATAGTTTGATATAAGATAATTAGTTAAGTTGAATTCTAGATTTTAATGATGATTGAAGGTTGAATATGCAAGCAGTAGACCATCTTGGGCCCAAAATTTTAAATCATGATTTTGACATAACAAATGATCTCATATTTGAATTTTGATCCCGAAAATGAATTGAGAATGGTGAAATTAGCTAGGGGTGCAATTTTCATGGAAAATGAAGCACTTTTGAAAATTAGGTCAAAAGCTATATAAGGGCCGGAAGGGTCATTTTCAAATCATTTCAACCATTTGACTTTGGAGATCTTGTGGAGCCCTTTGAGTGAGAAAATGGTAGAACAGAGAGAACCAAAGGTACCTATGAGTTTGCATTGATTTGAGTGCAGCCGGAGACATCAGAGACCTCGACAGTACGGACATCCAGTATGTGGACCTCGATGCCTCTCTGAAATTTCAAAATTTTCATGTTTTATAGCATTTTAAAAAAATTTCATACGCGTTTTACTTTTCAATTGTCGCATGTATGAAAACTCATACAAGTCCTCTCCCAGACTCGTACGACATTTGAATTTCATTTCCTTTGTCATTTCATGACCTACCCAGTGTCGTATGAGAGGGACCCATGAGTCATACGACATTTCATCGTGTCCCTCGAAACTCATATGATGAAGTGTCCAGTGTCGTATGACTATGGTTTGTCATTTGGTCTATTGTGGAAAGTCGTATGACTTTTCACGCCAGTCTGGACTGTCGTATGAAAAAAAGTGAGTGCAAAACTCCATCTTAGGTCAAATTTTTTGCTTTTTTGATTGCTCTGCCTGATTGCTGACTCTTTGACCTACCTTCTAAAATACCAAACCGTTCAATTTCTGCACTAATAGCCTATTTTTTAACCCAATTTTTAATAGAATTTCTTGTTTCTATATAATATAGGTCACATATCCAGATATACATGTCCATCATTCATATCCAGCGACACAAACACTATGTGTTTCGCTTCCTGACCCTATGAGGGTACATCTTGTTGCCTGTGGGTTTGAGCACCTGATCCATTTACCCAATATTAGGGTAAATCATGGCTTGCTGACTGCATTGATCAAGAGGTTCCACCCAGAGACACAGACTTTTCATTTACCGATTGGAGAGATGACTGTGACTCCAAAGGATGTATATAGGATATTACACATTCCTTTCCATAGTAGTCGGCGTCCTGAGTATGTGAGTACCAGCCAGATAGGTCTTCATGCTTTTAGGCATCTGTTTGGTGGTGATACATAGTTGGCTGGGTCCATTTCATGGGAGACCCTTGTATAGAGATATGGTCAAACACACCGCTTAGAGTGCATTATTGCTGGGATGATTGGTGAGCTCATCATGTCGGGTTGTCAGCAGAATGGTTTCTTAATGGGATGGGCCCCAATGGTAGCACTTCTTATGGTGACTCCCACTGAGCTTGCTTAGGGTCAGTGTCTTTTGGCACATATGTTTTCAGAGATGCACAAGGTTGTGTATCAAGATTGCAAGAGTTTCACTTGTGGAGCTCTTATGTTACAAATATGGGCCTAGGAGCATATCCCAATTTTGAGACCAGTTTTTCAGACACAGCGTCAACCACAGGAGCCAGTGATATACACATATGCTAGTTATGTCACATAGGTCCACATGGGCCATACTGAGTATTTTAGACAATGCTTGGATGATATGACTTTTGTAGTATGGAGACCATACTTGCAGATAGAGGTCTGGCCTACTGCGAGAGAGCAGTACAACTTTCTATTCCAGAGTCATGTACTTATTGGTTGGTCTTCCACCATTTTGGAGAGATTTTTGATTACCAGAGTCTGGCATCAGTATGGATGCATTCAGGATGTCCTGTAGGAGTATACTACTTATGCTCACATTGTTTGTGAGATTGGGCTTGGATGGACACAGAGGCTCACTTATTCTTTATGTTCAGATGAGTATAGTAGGATCATAGGTAGAGACTGGGACTACCGTCCATAGGTTGTTGATGCAGGGGTCACAAATGGATACATCTCTTGGCTTGTAGATCACCCTATCCCTAGATTCTTGGATCCCATTGATTTGATACCCTCCATGGAGGAGGTGATGGATGTGACAGGAGCTCCTATGAGACCGGTTCTAAGATCACAAGTAGTACATCCTACACCACCCAGACTGAGAGTGATGGCTCCACTACAAAGACCAGTAGGACATATGAGGCCTCCTCATCCTTCCACTTCTACAATAGGTACATCCACAGGTTCATAGAGATGGACTAGGGGTGAGAGTGGCACTTTGGGCGGTTCAGTTCTGCAGATGATGTATTAGCAGTTGAGCAGGTTGTAGGTACTGGCATAGATATGGGTATAGATGATCCCTTTGATCTAGGTGCTAAGATTAGACACCATAAGGCATGTAGAGCAGGTACCACATAGTAGGTAGAGAAACTAGCATAGCCATCACAGGACACAAATATGCCAGTAGCAGAGGATGAGCCTAGTGTACCTCTTACTTCATCAGAGATTATTAGACGGTGCAGAGCTTAGGTCCGGGACCTGAAGGTACAGAGTGCTAGGTGGGAGGAGAGGTATCTAGAGGCAGATAGGTAGCGCACAAAGCTTCATCTAGAGTTTCATTCAGAGGCTCAGAGATTACAGATAGAGGTGACCCATCAGACCTCATGGGCTTCATATTATGTGTCTTCATATTATGTTGATGTCCCTGCTGCGTAGAGAGTACCCACATATTTAGATTATATGGCAGCCTCAGAGGGACCTAGGGCACCGAGAGTATATGTGATACTAGATGCACCACCCTCTCCTCCACCAAATGCTGAGGAGCATGCCGATAGTTGATTCTTGTTCTTAGTTTTGATATACTCTATTCTTTTTTATCATTGATATACTATTCTGACTCTGATAGCTCTCAGGAGCTCATTCTTTTGTATATTGTGCCAGTAGTGCACCCTTGACACATTTCGAGCTGATGATATATATGAGATTGATATTTTGGGTTGTGAATTCATTTGTACTTGTCATGTTTTGATTTATGATGATATAATGAATGTTTATGCTATCAGTAGTGTAGAATCTATGTATGGATCCATGCAATGCAATGATTTTTGTCATATGTATGGATGTTATGAAAATGTAATGGATTATGAAAAGATGTATGTATGATTTATGCTTATGCACTGGATGTAATGTAATGCAAAAAATGGTAATGATATGGGATGTAAATGTAGCGATACACATGATATGCTTTTGTAGGTTGATGAAGACAAGTACTCAGTCTTATGTCAAAATGATGTTTAACCCAGGGGGGTTATTGCTTGTGGTTTGGTGAAGAGACCTTTGAGTGAGACTCAGCTCTCATTGGATGTGAAGAATTGATATGAAGAATTGTTTAAGCTTTGGAGTGTTTCCAAACATTTGTGAGGTCATGCAGACATGCAAAAATGCAAAGAAACATGCAAAATGAAATGCAACCTAGGACCTAGAACCTAATCACTGATCATATGTCAATTTGTTATCATCATTGAACTTTTAGGTAACTGGATAAATCAATACAATGCCCACTAGCTATGAAACCATAGACATATGAATATCAATTTGTATGTGCAAGAATCAATACAACACCCACTAGTCAACAACCATGGATATATGAATATTGATTTTGTTTTCAGAATGTCGGATTAAATATAAGCACCAAGGCACAAGCGCCAGGATGACCTAAATATCATGTCCATTTTGATATAGCAATCTGTATAAGCATCAAAACATAAATGCCGTGATGACTTGAATATGCCTTTCATTTCAAACACATCAAGCAATCAAGAGATCATTCAAAATCCCATGTGAATTACCCATAGTGACCCTTTATCATTCACATCCTTAGGTAAGATTGCATTTCACAATAGGAGAAAGAACTCACTCAAAAAGACAATAGTTAGATCAAACTTCCTTGAATTTTTTGGGTATCAATGGTCAAGGTATGCATGGCCATCCAATTCGAGATTGAGGCTCTTATAGTCGAATACCATTTCAATCCAGAATTTCCAAAGTTGTTAGATTTTCACATACAAGCAGAAAATAAAGAAAAGATTATGCCCCTAGTCATCACTCTCTAAATCCTATAAAGGACATCATCGAAGAGCTCGAAAGGACATAATATGAAAAAAAATCTCCATGCGAATCAGTAAGCATACAAGGAGATAAAAGCATGAAAAGCATAGATTGTTTTTAGTTTGATGTTTGATTGCATTTTTGTAGATGCAAAATCCTTTCTGGAGACAAGACTGACTGACTGACTGACATGAAGCTTCAAAGGACTCTGACTGGATATGATACGTCTAAAGTCTACTAGAGACCATAGGATTTGACATTGATTGCCCCCAAGTTTGAACATTGATAGGATACAGACACTTGAGCTGATTGGTGTACAAACCAACTTATTGAAAACAAACTGGGAGATATGTACAAACTAAAGCAAGATTGAAAGCTGGGAAAGACCAAGATTGTGCTGATAGATGGAGTGTTGTGAAACAAGTGGCACCCATTTGCCAGGTTTTCACCATCTTGGTAGAGATTCTATTTTTGCTACCAAGGTGACTGTTTCCAGGTTTTCACCAAGACACTTTTTCTTTTTCTCATTTTTTTGTATTTTTCATTTTTAAATTTTTTTTTTATTTTTGATATTTTTTACTTTTTTTGTGAATCATCAAGGCGCCCATTGCTAGGTTTTCACCAAGATGTTCATTTTTTCAGGACTTTTTCCAATTTTTAAGATTTTCTCAAGACATTTTACCATACACTGAATGCCTTAGGCATAGAATTTCTTTAGATGAATAACATTGATCGGTTCATGGAGCTGTTCTCCTTCAGTCGTTGAGAGTTGATAGGCACCAGAGCCAAAAGTAGCAGTGATAACCAAGGGACCCAGCCAGTTGGGTTCAAACTTCCCCTTGCATTCTCGATGTGATTGATTTTTAGGATTCTCTCTCAAGACTAGATCATCAACCTGAAATTCTCTGTGTCTAACTTTCATGTTGTAACCTCTAGAAATTCTCTTCTGATATACTCTGAGATGATCATACGCTACTTGTCTATGCTCATCTAGTAGTTCAAGTTCTTGCAACCTAGACACTCTGTAGTCATCATCAATTACTAGACCATGCATTCTGATTCTTAGTGATGGGATTTCAACCTCAATAGGCAGTACCGCTTCAAACCCATAAACTAAAGCGAAAGGTGTAGCCCCAGTGGGCATTTTGATACTTGTTTTGTAGGCCTAGAGAGCTGGATTGATCATAAGATGCCAGTCTCTTCCTATTTTATTAACTGTACGATGCAAGATTTTCAATAAATTCTTATTAGAAGCCTCTGCTTGTCCATTCCCTTTAGGATAGTAGATAGAAGACCAATGTTGTGTGATCTTGAATTTGGCACATAGATCATCTAGGTCTTTGTTCTTGAATTGTCCACTGTTATATGTGATTATGGAATAAGGTATCCCATATCTGCATATGATATAGTTCAATATGAACATAGATATTTTCTTTCCAATTGCTTGTGTCAAAGGGACTACTTCTACCCATTTTGTAAAATAATCTGTAGCTGTGATTATATGGGTATGTCCATTAGAAGAATGAGGATGTATAGCTCCTATAAGATCAAATGCCCATTGGTGAAAAGTCCATTGTGTAGTAAAGGGAATTAGATCTCTCCCTGGAGCATGAATTAGGTTTCCATGCACTTGGCATTTTTGATAGTTCTTGGCAAACTTGATAGACTCTTTCTCCATTTTAGGCCAATAGTACCTAGCCCTAATAATTTTTCGAGCTAGTGTTAAACCGTTTGAGTGTGACCAACAAATACCATCATGGAATTCCTCTAACACACATTGAGACTCTTCTCATTCTAAACATCTAAGTAGTGTACCATCTAGACCTTGTTTGTATAGATTGTGACCAATGATGACATATCAGGAGGCATTACGAATAAGGTATATCTTCTCATGGCAGTTGAAGGTATCGGGAATGATTTGGTCTTGGAGATAGGAGAATAGGTTTTTGTATCTGGATGAATCATGATGAACAAGTGTGTAGATCACACAGGTTTTAGGGGAATCATATGCAGGATAAGATAGTGCTTCCACCAGGAACTCGTAGCATAGCTCATGTTCAAGCTATTGTAATAAAGTAGATAGTGTTGCCATTGCATCGGCAACCTTGTTCTTTGTTTTAGGAATTTGTGCAAATGTAATAGATATGAAATATTTCTTAAGATCATCTACCATTCTCTTGTAAGGAATGAGCTTTTCATCTTTAGTTTGGTACACATCATTGACTTGATGAATAACAAGTTGAGAGTCTCCATGAATGTGTAGCTCTATCACTCTCCACTCAATTGCTAGTTTCATGCCATTCAAAAGGGCTTCATATTTTGCAATATTTTTTGTGCAAGGAAACTTTAATCTGAATGCTTTTGGGATTGAGTATCCTTGAGGAGTTATGAACAATATGCCTACTCTAGATCCATTCTATGTATAGGATCCATCAAAGAATAACTACCATTCTCTAGAAGAAAGAGTCATGATAGAGGAATCTGGAAATTCCATTTGCATTGGTGTATTATCAATCATAGGTGCATCTTCTAATTGATTAGCAATAACCTATCCTTTTATAGATTTTCTTTCTACATATTCAATGTCAAATTCACTTAAGAGCATGACCCATTTAGCTAATCTACCTGTGAAGGCAGCTTTTCTTAGTAGGTACTTGAGTGGATCAATCTTAGCTACCAATTGTGTTGTATGAGCTAACATGTAGTGTCTCAATTTCTAGGATGCAAAAATCATAGCTAGACAAGCTTTCTTAATCATTGAATAGTTCTTCTCATACGCAACCACTGTCCTACTGATATAGTATATAGCTCTTTCCTTTTTGTTCTCATCATGTTGTGCTAGCAATGCCCCCAGTGATGTATCTATAGCAAAGACATATAAGATCAAAGGGTTCCCATGAATAGGAGGCATCAAGATAGGTAGATTTGAGAGATACTTCTTGATATAGTTAAATTTGTTCTCACATTCTTCATTCCATGCAAAGGTCACACCTTTATGTAATGTTTTTGTGAAAGGTTGTGATATGTCCGCTAGCTGTGATATAAATCTTTTGATAGATTGAAATCTTCCCTGCAACATCCTCATTTGACTGATATTCTTTGGAGGTTGCATCTCTATTATAGCCTTGACTTTAGCTGGATCAACTTCAATGCCCTTCTTTGAAACTATATATCCTAAGAGCTTTCTAGAAGTGACACCAAAGGCACACTTCTTAGGATTTAGTCGGAGACTAAACTTTTCCATTCTGTCTAGGATCATGCTCAAGTCCTTTAGATGTTTAGTTCTAATCATAGATTTTGCTAAAGTATCATCAACATAATCTTCCATAGTTCGATGCATTATGTCATGGAAAATAGATGTCATTGCTCTTTGATATGTAGCACCAGCATTTTTAAGCCCAAATGGAATGACATTCCAATAGAAGGTACCCCATGCACATGTGAAAGTAGTTTTCTCTTGATCCTCTAGAGCAATTTTTATTTGGTTGTATCCAGAGAAACCATCCATTAAGGAATACATCTCGAAACCCATAGTAATTTCCACTATCATATCAATGTTAGGTAGTGGAAAATCATCCTTAGGGCATGCTCTATTCACATCTCGAAAGTCTGTGCACACTCTGATTGAACCATCTAGTTTAAAAATAGGTACAATATTAGAGATCCACTCTGCATAATCAATAACTTAGATGAATTTGGCTTTCAAGAGCTTCTCTAATTTATCTTTTACCAAGAGTGCAACATGAGGATGCATCTTTCTCAACATTTGTTTAACAGGTTTGACATTTGGAGCTATAGATAAATGATGCATTATAAGATTAGGATCCAATCCTAGCATATATGAATATTTCTATGCAAAGTTGATCTTCTTCTCTGTTAGGAATGTTGTAAATTTTTTCTTCTCTTCTTCTAATAATGATTGTGCTACATGTCCCAATTGTGGTTCCTCTGTTGTACCCAAATTGATAGATTGAGTGGACTCAATTAGAACTGGAGATCTGTCTTATAAATGACTTGGAAGGACATCAAATATCTCATCCTTAGGAACCTCAGAGAGGTTTTCACCTCAAGATACATCTTTTATTTTTACTTTTGTAGGTTTTGAGACTACCACAAAGTGGTTTTCACCCTCAGAACTCTTTCTTTTTCTTTTTATTCTTTTTTTCTGATTGAGATATTTGATGTCCAACTCCATCATGCTAACACTTGGTTCACTAATGTAAGTACTCATAGGCTCAATTGCATTGAGGTAGAAAGCAAGGGCATAATCATTTGGGAAGGTATAAATACCATGGCTCAGATTTGTGGAGGTTTGATCAATAAGTTTTGGACATTGGATAGTCAAAGTGGGGAAAGATTAGGAGATAGTGTTCACGGATATGGATATGTCATCATTGGTCCTAACCTGATGCTCGAGTTCAAAGGTGATATTACAACTTAAGACATTCAATTCATGAATAGGTTCAATGTCATTGTGGGAGTCCAATTCAGCCATAGGTGGATCAGACTCGATAGGTTCATCATTTTTCTCTAGACTTACATTGGGTTGAGGTGCATATTGGTGAATAACATCAACATGCTTCTCAGTGATAAGCTCATATAGTTCTAGAATGACTCCCTATTCATAGTCATTAGATTCATCTTCTGATTCAAGATCTCTAGTAAATCTTAGAACATGAGTAAAGTTAGGGTGAATACCCCAAGAAGGGTTACCCTCAGATTCTGATTTGAATTTGTACTCATGATAATTTGTCTCAGAGTGACTACCACCTTCCTCTTCTTGATTGTTTTCGAGATTAGTTGGTTCTTGTGTTGCAACTATCACTTGATTGATAGTAGGTTCTTGTGTTTCTACTACATTAATTCTTTTGATAGGATCATATTCTGCATCAAGAAGGTCTTTGATCTCTTTAGGCAATTTTTCATAGGGGATGAGTTCTGAGCTATCTGAATCACTATCTGATGGTTCTGTTTCTTCTCTCTTAAGAAGAGGTTCTCCTAGTGTGATCTGCTCTATGACATGAGAACAATTACCTTTGAGGTGATAGGGTTTCTTCTTAAATCCTAAGCCAACCTTATCTTTATTTTCTCTACCAGTATGTGGAAGAGGTGCCTAAAGACCTTTTCCACTAACTCCTAGAGGTCCTTGACCTAGATATCCCATTTTAGCTATCAATTTATTTCCTGGACTATATGACTTAGAAGGGATTTGCGGTGCTGTAGAGTTGTTAGTTTGAACATTGTGGGATTTAGAGTCATCTTTGTATAGCCATGATAGCACAACTTCATCCTCTTCAAAATCTTTCTTGGATACTTGTTTTGCCACAAAATTCTTTTTATATGCTTCAAGAGGTTCCTTAGGTTCGAGCTTGGACTATTTCAAAGATTGTCCATAAGACTTAGGTGAGATAGGGAGAGATGTCAAAGATAAGACTAGCTTTATAATATATTCTCCCATCCCATTTTCTTTGATATTGACCTCTTTAGAAATGTCTTCCATTTTGGATGTTGAAGCAACATTTAGTTGTTCAGTAGAAGATTCTATGTTATTGGGAACAAGCTTATCAACACTTTCCTTTAATGTATTGCAAGTTGTATTTATATCTGTGGGGATAGTAACCTTTACTCCTTCATAAGGAAACTTCAAAAATTGATGGTATGTAGAAGGAATAGCTTGCATTTCATGTATCCATGGTCTCCCTAGAAGAATGTTGTAGGCCAAAGGTAGATCAAGAACTTGACATATAGTATCTCTAATAACTCGACCTACTCTGATAGGTAAGACAATGGTGCCTTTAGAAGATCTTTCTTGTTCATCATAGGCTTTGATAGTTATTTTCTTTCTAGGATCAATAGCCAATTCTGAAAATCCCAATTGTGTGATCAAGCTGTAAGAACAAATGTTTAGGCTAGTGCCCCCATCTATCAAGACACGTTTGACTCTATGGTTCTGGATCAAGACTTCTATATGCAAAGGTTGATTATGTGGGTGACTCAAGGAGTTGTCATCTTCCTCTGAAAAGGAGATATATTGCAGAGATGTAAGATGTCCAACCATAGTCTAGAACCTATCTAAATCAAGGTCATTAGGAACATTGGAACCGAGAAAAGCTTTGTCTAGGATAGCTCTATGAGCTGGAGATATTCGAAGCAACTCAAACATGGAGATTTTGGCATTAGTGTGATGGAGTTTTTGAACAATGCTATAAGATGTAGACCTTGTATCCTTTGGATTGGAAGATTTGGAAGCAGACTTCCGTTTGGAAGCAGATGAAAGATTGAAGGGTATCTTAGGGACATTAGATGAATCTGGGATTTGTCCTTTCAGATGTGCCTAAGCTTGTGATCAAGTAACTGCATTAGCTGAGGAATGATCTCTTTCTCTTCTTAAAATTATGATGACATTGCAACTTTAAGAGAGACATGGTTCAACCATATTGATGACAACATTATTTCTAGGGTAGGCATAATTGACTTTTGCCCCCATATTAGGCTGAGAAGTTGAAACTCCTTGACCATGTTGCAGAAATGGTTTTGTAAATGTCATATGATCATTATTGCTCTTAGGATTGTCAATTGTGATGTCTCCACTATCGATCAGATCTTGAATGGTGTGTTTCAACCGTAAGCAGTGATTAGTTTTGTGACCTTTACCTTGATGGAAATCACAAAATTCATTTTGTTTCCACCAATGTGGCTTAGGGTCTGGATCAGATTGTCAGATTGTTGGCAAAGAGATGATGTTATCAGCCAGTAGAGTTCTCATAGCTAATTCTAAAGATTCTCCACGAGGAGTGAACTTTCACTTTTTATCCCAACATTTGTATTTTGGCTTCTTTTGGAATGGTTCAGATGAATTTTGTTCTGAAGCTTTAATGGCTTGGGAACCAAGAGTTAGGTTGTAGGCTGGTGCCTTTGATGGGGTATGGATAGTGTCTACAACACCATCTACGATGATGCCTTTATTCTTGTTCCAGTTTTTGTTCTTGCCTTTAGAACTGGATCCTGATTCATACTTGTCCTTTTGAAGTGTGATCTCTCCTTTCTTAACAAGTACTTTCTCAATTTTAATTGCATTATCTACCATTTTATTAAAAGATGTATGATCTTTCATTTGGAAAGGATAGTTGATCTCTGGAACAAGGTTGCACAGAGATCCCTCACACCAGTAGCAAGGGGTTCCGCTATCTTGTCCCCTCAGTGGGATTACCCTTCCATGGAGGATGGTGTAGTGGGTGAGACTGGAGGTGATGGACAGAGAGTAGAGCCAGGGGCAGCTGAGGAGTTGGCATAGATAGGGAAACCAGTTGAAGAGATGATGGAAGAGGATTTGAGAGATTACATGCATACTCTCAAGTTGATGATTGGTAAGGGTTGGCGGTTGGTGCAAATGGTGATTACACCATGGGAAATCGAAGGGGCTCGGGAGAGAGCTCAGGAGGTAGTAGAGAGAGCTTAGGAGGCAGTAGAGAGATCTCGAGAGGAGATAGCTACCCAGTTAGCAGTAGAGTGATGTGCCTGGCAGGAAGAATGAGCACAACTGTTGGCACAGTTGGAGGCAGCCAACACCGCCAAGAGTCTTGCAGACAACCAATTTTCCCAGAAGGATACTAAGTTTTAGGAGGCTGCTTTGATGCTTAAGGAGGTGGTTGAGATTAATTCATAGCTCCAGATAGATCTGAACATTCAGATGCAGCAAGTCTACCAATTGAGGCAAAGGACTTCTTTGTCAGTGTCCCAACCGTCGGTTCCAGGGATGCCCCCTTCTACTTAGCTATCTTTTTGTGTCTTCTTTGTACTAGACATTATCTCCATTTGTTGTAAGTCATCAGAGACAACTTGTTTTTTTGGGGGGGGATGATGTTGTCGGCATAAATGTTATATGGGTGTAATAAAGTTATGTGTTAATCTTGACAGTTAGTAACCAAGACTGTTACGACGTGATGTTTGGTCATGACCCTTCAGGGATTATATGTATACACTTGTCCCTATGTTGTAGAGATGGATTGAATGTACAAGCTCTTATGTTTATGAATGAAATAGCTTATTGTCTTCTATGCTATGTATTTGAATATCTGGTTGTGTTTATGTATCTATCTATTACCCCACGAGGGTAAACAAAGGTTATTGATGAAGATCTCTAGTTTCTCAATCTCTAGAATAGGTCTAGCATATAGAGAGAACTTCTTTCGCCACCTCTTGAGGAATGTTAGGAATGGTTCTCCTAGATATTGCTTTAGATTGCAAATATCAATCATGGTGACAGGATGTTGAATATTGTAGGAGTATTTTTGATAAAACAATTTAATCAACTCCTCAAAAGTTTTGATAGTAGAAGGTAATTGAGAAAACCAATGAATGGAAGCTCCTCCTAGAGATCTAGGAAAGAGATGCATCAGATAGGTGGGTTCATGCATGAACTCCATGGATTATGTGCAGAATTATTTGACGTGATCTTGGGGGTCAGACTATCCATCATATTTATCATACTTCAGCATCTCCACTCTTTTTGGAAATGGCAGCATGTACAAGTCTTTGTCAAATGGAAAAGGACATAGGGCCTCCATGGAGAACTCCTTTGGTTCCTTCTCTTTTTCGAGTTTATTCAGTTTGACTTGTAAAGCATGCATCTGTTTCATCATGGCCATTATCGGAGTTTCTTCCTCATGTGTGACAATATCTTTGACATTAAAATTAGGAGGAAGCTTAGCTCCTTGATGAACTAACTCCAAAAAGTATGTTTCTCTATTTTCTTTCGAGAAATACCTCATCATTTTCTTGAATTCATCATCATTTTGATATCGGGCAATTTCTTCAGGTGTGGGTTCTTGATCTGCACCATGTTGGGAATGAGCTCCTTGAGAGCCATGATTCATCCCTGCTTGAGACATGGTAGGAGTTTTGGGACTCCCTGAGATAGATCGAGGAGGAGTTTGTTGATTACCTCCGTGGGTTGATGGAGGAGGTATGTAACTAGTTTTCAATCGAAAGTTGCCAAGACCGTCGTCCTTGTAAAGACTAGAATTGATGAGTTGCTCAAGAGTTGGACCCTAAATATTAGTCAAAGGTAAGGTTTGAGATGTCTCTCCTAATTTCTTATGTGAGGAAGCTCTGGTTTCCACCATTAACCTTAGGTGAAGCGAAGAGAATAGGATGAAGACAACTGAAGAATGATTTGATGCAAGAAAATTAGATGACGCAACCTTGTCAAGATTATGATTGGTTTGAAGATTCAATTAGACATGGGTGAAGGATACTATGCCCTGGATGTATGGGTAGATTGCCCAAAAGATAGCGGACATGAGTTCACAACACTTAGTCTATTTTTGAAGATTTGATAGAAGATTGATAGATCTGACAAGGTTTTGACACAAGATGAAAATGACTCAAATTGATTAAACAGAAGGCCAAATCAAATTCAAAAGGCCACTTTTGGAAAATGATAGGATTCTCAATAGCTACTAATCTATTCCTAACACAATGATTTGTTCGACAGATTCTGGAAATAGGCTGAAAAAGATAAGCATCTGGCAATTCTGACAATTTCTGACAACTCTTCAAAATTTTCCCAAACGACACTCTACAGACTCATACGGCAGTGGGTATGCTATGAAATGACAGTTGAAAAGCTTGTACGACAGTGGGTATGCTATGAAATGATAGTTGAAAGGATTGTATGACAGTTGCTAGCAGGATTTGACTTTTTGAATTTGACTAGTAGAAAGACTCGTATGACACTGGGTTCTTTACCATACGATTTAACTGGGTAGTAATGAAATGACATTTGGTAAAAACTCGTATGATTTTCTGACTGACTGAGATGACAGTGGACTCTAGAAAATAATTTTACTTCAGATTTTGCAAATTTTGAGTTTTCAGAATCAGATTGATTGCAAATTTTAACATCCAGATTTGAGGATGGTAACAGATTTGTTTTTTTTCAATAACCAGATAGATAAACAAGCATGCAAAATAGCAAGCAAGTGATTTTAAGCATGTTTGAAAAAAATGAACAAGGGAAAAAGCAACCTTGCGCATGAACAATCAAGTGATTTTATTTGTTGTAATCCTCAGAAATGCTAATTGTGTATGTTCCAAAAATGTTTTGCAATAATGCACATATACCCTAGAAAATGAAAATTTGGCCTCACTAGGGTTTTTAGTAATGGTTTGACTCTGCAACTTTTATGATCCAAGAGGGTGAACTCTAATCTAGGCGCATCGGGGTTTTGACACAGTCCAAGAACTTAATCTTCAGGATCTGCTAGGGAGATTAATAGCCTAACAAGAGACCACACCTATGGAGATTTCTTCCAACAGGACATTTATATAGTGGTTGTCACTACCATGGTGAAAGTGGCTATTACCACTTGAGGTTCTATCAACATGGTTTACCTAATTAAGGGAATGTCCACTACGGTTAACCCTCTCTAAAGGTGACTCACAAAATATACCACATGGAGACTGGTTCCAGATTCAAGGATTTAGGTTTTTGGTACTATCCAAAAAGGAAGTAGAGCATAATCCCCTAGCCTTTTCACTTTTAACCCAAACAAAGTAGATAGATTAATCTGACATGCTAAGATCAAGATTATCTCACAAAGATCTATGAGGTCAATCCTTATGATCTATCAACCTCTTCGAAGAGAGAATGCCTTGATCAAAAGTTGAAGACACACGGATCTAGTGAAATGTGAGACTCCCTTAGTATCCTCCCCACCTACAAGGGATCCTTCATTGAGAAGAGTTTCACTGGAAACCCACTCTCTCAAGATCCACAAATAGTGTTCATGGGGCCTAATTACTATGTGTAACAAAGATGCTAAAAGAAAACTATGTTCATTTTTATAGCCCAAATGAAGTCTGTGATAGGAAAGTAATAAAAGTCACTCAAGCTAGACACATGAGATGTTCGTTTTAGATCCAAAATCAAAGTCTTATCAGGTGAGAAGATTACTTGAATCCCTCACAACACGCTTAGTAAATTTTTACCACTTTTTAGCAATTCTTGCGCTTTTCCCAATCAAAATTAGTAGGAGTCAATCAAAAATAGAGAATTTCAATTGTTAAGATTAGCCGTTAGTCAAAATCTAAGAACCAAATATGACAAACTACCCTAAAAAATGAAGAAATAATGAAAACCTGGTGCCAAAACTCGTATGACACTAGGTCTGCTTCCAGACAACAGTCCAAAAACTCGTATGACACTAGGTGTATGATGATACGATAGTTGAACTTCCAAATGATAGTGTGTACAATTTGGCATGACTCTTGATCTAATAGACTATCGTACGACAATGGGTATAGTGTGAAATGACTTTTGTCAGAAACTCATATGAAAATTGTACAGATAGAAATTAAAAATTGTAGTTTCAGCTCAAAAATCAAGAAGAAAAGATAGAAATTGATAGAATTGAATTGGAAACCCATATCAGGGCCCCACGGTGGGTGCCAGAAATGTGTGTGTGAATTTTGTAACTGATCTGTAGACACAACACTTCAGTAAAACATTAGAGGTTAGCAATAATCAAAATTGTGCAATAAATTGAAAGCTAAACTAACCAGGTGTTTTACTACCTTCTAATAGGTGCGAGTATGATGTTCTCAGATTGTTATTGAGATCAGTGACCTTGACGACACTTAAACGAAGGATTTGAATGCAAAATTGATATGAAATATGAATGCAATTAATCTATTTTTTTTTTGGTTTTTCTATGCAATTATGATAATGAAAAATTGATATGAATCTATGCTATGTAAAAAATGATATGCTATGATATGATAAATGATCTAACAAATGAAAACTAATATGATATGAAAAACTATGCAATATTGATCTCATAATAGCTTGGATTCGCAAAGATGATTCTTCAGTCTCCAATTTGGTAGCGTGATTATGCAATTCTTGTGGATGATTTGTGAAGAGCTGAGGCCTTAATTTATAGAAATCCAGGGCTTTGGAGGTACATGAAAGAAAGCCATAAATCACTCAAATTAACTCAACTTGATTTTTGAGTTATCTGATTATAAAGAATAATTAACTCACAAAAACATGCAAAAGCAGAGTTGAACTTAAAATAGAGTTTTTGATTTAATTGATAATTGATAGTTGTATGCTTTTCTTGATTGTGCATGTTTTATTTATGAATTAATTAATAATAAAGTGATTTATTTCCAACTTAACTAATTTTGAAAAATAAAAGAATTGATTTATGGGTTAATCAACTATTTTTCAAATTTTTATTCAAAAATAATATTATTAAAAATTGACAACTTGCTTTAATTAATTAAATAAGAATTTAATCAATTGATGATAGGAATTTTGATTTATTGTCAAAATTAAATAATACAATTTAGGAATAAATATAATTAACTTCAATTAAATAATTAAGTGGCAGAATTAAATCTAATTAATTAAATATTGAGAATATTCAATTAATCAAACTTTAGGATAAATAGGATTTATCACCAAATAATCATTAAATCAAAGATAATCATGAAGAATAGGAATATTCCCTGATGCGGAATTTAGGATAATCAATTAAGATTCAATAATGTGCCGATGTGCCTTAGGTTAGGACTTTGATGTTGATTTCCTTCAATTTGAAAATGTAGGAGGTTAATGAACCTATAGCCCATTTTTGGGGTATTACAAATATGTCTATTAATTGTTATTTTGTATTCACATATTCCATTTAGACTTCTTTATCTTGTACTAATTCTCTCAAGTACTGATACTTGATTGCTATGTGCTTGGTCTTAGTGTGCATCACTGAATTCTTAGAAATATTGATAGCACTTGTGTTGTCACAGAAAATAACAACAAGTTCAGTGATTTCTTCTTTCATGCCTATCAACAATTGTTTTATCCATACCAGATTTGAATAGTTTACTGTGGTAGCAACATACTTGGCCTCGGCAGTAGATTGGGAAATGCAATTTTGTTTCTTGCTCATCCAGGAGACTAATCTCTATCCAAGAAAGAAATCTCCACCACTAGTACTCTTTCTATCATCTACATTTCCTACTCAATCAAAATTTGTATAAACTTTGAGTTCAAATTTGTCATCCTTATTATAATATAGACCATAGTTAGCAGTTCCTTTCAAGTATCTCATAATTCTTTTCATAGCCATCATTTGTGTTTCCTTAGGATTGGCAGAGAATCTTGCCACAATCCCAACAACTAGTGCAATGTCTGGTCTACTATGTACAACATACTATAATTTTCTAATCATGGATCTATACAAAGTCTGATTTACTTCTGCAGCATCATCATTCTTAAATAACTTTTGTCCAGTTACCATAGGAGTACTCACTGATTTAGCATCTTCCATCCCAAAATTTTTTAGTATTTCATTATCATACTTAGACTGTGTAATGAAAATTCCATTCTTCCTTTGATATACTTGTAAACCAACAAAGAATTTGATCTCACCAAACATACTCATTTCAAATTCAGTTTGCATTTCATTTGAAAATATTTTACACAATGCATCTTGTCCACCAAAAATAATGTCATCCACATAAATTTTTGCCAACAGGATACCTTTACCATCTTCATCTTTCATGTATAGATTGCTTGTGTCATTTGTTCTTGAAAATCCAATTTGTATCAAGTAGTTGTGCAACCTCTCATACCATGCTCTAGGAGCTTGTTTCAATCCATATAGTACTTTGTTCAATTTGCACACCATGTGTCTTTTGTTTGGATCAATAAAACCTTCTGGCTATTCTATGTAAACTTCTTCTTCTAGTATACCATTCAAAAATGCAGACTTGACATCCATTTGATATACCTTGAAATCTTTATATGCAGCATATGCAAGCAGAGTTCTTGCTCCTTCCAATCTAGCTACAGGGGCAAATGTCTCCCCATAATCTATTCCTTCTTCTTGTGCATAGCCTTTGCATACCAACCTAGCTTTGTTCCTAGTGATTTCACCATTTTCATTCATCTTATTACGAAACACCCACTTTGTTCCTATAACATTTTTGTTTTCAGGTCTCGGCACCAAAGTCCAAGTATCATTCTTCTCAATCTGGTCAATTTCTTCATTCATTTCTTGTATCCAGTCTTCATTCTCCAATGCCTCTCTAGTTGACTTGGGTTCAAATTCACATAGTAGGCATGTTGGATCCTTAGTCTTACTGCTGGTCTGAATTCCAGTTTTTTTGTCTCCAATTATCTATTTAGGCTTGTGATGTCTTCTTACATATTTTGACAAAACAGGTTTAGCTCCTCTCTCCTCTATTTCATCAAGTTCCCCAACAAGATTGTCAGATTCAACTTCTGAATGCTCGGGAACCTCTTCCTGATACTCAACAACATTTTCTTGTAGCTCAACATGTTCTTGTTCTCTTTCGACACTATTTTTCTGATGCTCAACAACATCTTTCTGTTGCTCGACATTTCTTACCTGAGACTCGGCATCAGGTGCAAGTCTGTTACTTGCCTCTTATTCTTCCTCAATGTACACAAATGATCTATAATCTTTTGGTTCTCTTTTGTTGTCAGCTTCATTTCTTTCTACATACTCATCAATTTTGACATTCACACTTTCCACAATTTTGTTAGTGTTAGAGTTCAAATACTTATAAGCTTTACTTTTTGTGAAATATCCTAGGAATATGCCTTCATCACTCTTAGCATCAAACTTTCCATTCCTAGTGTCTTTTAATATATAGCACTTACTTCCAAATATTCTAAAGTATTTAACACTCGGTCAATGCCCATGCCATAATTCATAGGGTGTCAGATTTGTACCTTTCTTTATTTGTACATGATTAAGAGTGTAAACAACAGTGCTTATACTTTCTTTCCAGTATTTCTATGCCACATTATTTTCAATCAGCAATGTCCCTGTACAATCCAAGATAGATCTATTTCTTCTTTCTACTATACCATTCTATGGAGGTGTTCTAGGTGTAGACATCTATCTTTTAATTCCTCTATCATTGCAAAATAGATTAAATTCATTTTATGTAAATTCTCCACCTCAGTCAGATCTAAGACATTTCAGGTTCCTACCTGTTTCCTTCTCAACCTTAGCCAAATACCACTTAAAGAATTGAAAAGCTTCAGATTTTTCTTTTAGAAACATTACATGCATCATCCTAGTGTGATCATCAACAAATAAGATAAAGTATCTAGCACCACAGTAACTTTGTACACCCATAGGTCCACAAAGGTCAGTATGAACCAAATCTAAAATATTTTCAGAAGTAAAGGATTTTCTCTTAAAACTTGACTTTGTCATTTTTCCTAACTGGAATTCCTTGCACATCATATTCTCAGGTTTTTTCAATCTAGGTAGACCTCTTACCTTTTTCTTCTTACTTATCTCTACTAGATTGTCAAAGTTAACATGACATAGCCTTTTGTGTCATAACCAAATATCAGCAAGTTGTGTAATTAAACATGTTTCTTTAGATAGGTCAAGATAGAACAAATTACCTCTAGTCCGATCTCCACTTCCATTTAGTTCTCCAGTAGCATTAAATATTTTAGCTTTCTTGTGATGAAATTCCACTCGATAACCAATTTTGTTAAGCTGAGCAACACTTAACAAATTATAACTAAGACCTTCAACCCAATATGCATTTTCACAAGATATCTTATCAGTTGGTTTAATCAAACCTTTTCCTCTAATAGGACATGGTGCATCATTACCAAATTTTACACTTTTACCTCTGTAATGATGTAATGTCTCAAACTTATTTTTGTCACCAATCATGTGATGTGAACAACCACTATCAATAATCTATTTATCATTCTTATTCACATAGGATATCAATGCAGTTTTCTCATCCTCATCAGATTCATCTTTCATTGCAACATAGACTACCTCAATTTCAAAATCATCACTATCAGTGTCAGTTTCATTTTCAGCAATGTAACAAGTTTTCTTACCTTTTCCTTTGTAGTCTTTGTTCGATCGATAGCTTCTGTCAGCTCTTTTGTCTTTGTGTTTTCTTTTTCTTTCATCATCTTTATCCTTCCTGTCAGGACATCTAGCAGTTATATGACCAACTTTATTACATGCAAAACATATAATAGGGAGTTTACCTTTATACTTTCCTTTTCCTCTTCTCAATCTTTTAGCCATAAGAGCTTCTAGATCTTCCAGTTCTTCATCATAAGTGTCACTGTCACTTTCACTTTCACTATCACTTTCACTTTCACTTATGCATCTTTCTTTTTCTTTCTTTGGGTTATTCAGAACTAATTGTGACTTGAAAGAAGATTCAACATTACCAATGCTTCCAACAGTGAAATTATCATAGTTAGAGAGTTCAAAAGTAGTCAGCTTACCAATCAAACTTTCCAAAGTAAGCACATTAGTAGAGTTGCATCTAGATTCATGAATAGTTGAGATCTTAATAGCATATATAGGATGCAGTGTTCTTAGTACTTTCCCAATTAGAGTTTCATCATCAGTAGCCCCATTTTCTCCTCTAATAGCATTCACAACTTTTATTCTACCACAATATTGTGCAATGTTTTCACCTTCTTGCATTTCATTTCATCAAAATTACCTCTAAGACTCTTGGCCTTTGCTTTCAGTACATTTAATTCTCCACCATAGATTCTTGGAAGAGTGTTCCACATATCCTTAGCAGTTGTGCAATCCTTAATGTCCTCAAATTCTGGATAGCTTAGGGCAGATGCAATTTCTAGCATTGCCTGATTATGTTCTTTCTTAGCTCTCATTTCTTCGACAGTCAAAGGTGCGACAGGTGAGACATAGCTATTCTCAATGTAGTACTTTGCAGAGTCACCAATACCATCTAGATACAGCTTCATCAAACTTTGCCATGCAGGAAACTTTTCCTTATTCAACTTCGGTACCTCCTTATACATCCTAATCATTTGCTTCAAGCCGCTTTAAACTTGATTTCTATAAACACTAATAATAAGAAACGAAGCTATCATACCAATTGTTAATATGATTTAAAACAATAGAGAGGGGGGGTGAATCAGTTGTTCTTAGGTCCTGATGTATAAAATAATCTCAAAAACTTTTCCTTAAATCAGATCCAATAACCAGAACAAACTCAGTCATCACAGATTCAATAATAGAAACATATAACAATGCAGTCCATTACCCAGCTGTAACTTAACTTTTAAAACACATAAATGTTCAAACCAAAACATTCACATAAGTATTAACACCAAGATTTATAGTGGAAACCCAATGTGAGAAAATCCACTTTGTAACATGCTACTATTATTTTCACTCTTCTGAAGTGAGCGTGGTTAAAAGCCAACCCTGTCAAAGGTTACAATACACACCATCAAGTGTGACCTGGTTAAAGGATTTCAATCACCCTATTAAAAGTGAGCCTAGTCATAGGACTTACGTACACTCCTTTAGAATGGAACCTTGTTCAAAATATTTAACATATGATTGTTAGGTCAACCTCTGTTAAAAGGATTTTGACTGTTAGAATAGTTAGAAAGTAGCAGCAATATTTATCTAAAAATTATACAACTCACTTTGCAAATATCAAATCTGATTCCATACACTAATGTTGGTTTACTAACTTTGAAACTTTTCCATCTCCATCTCTGATCTGCTCAGAACTTTTCTTCAAGCAATCACCACAATTCTCCTTCAGCCTTTTCTGCTTATACAGTCAATAAAACTTTACTGATCTTCTAGCATTCACTGTTCACCCATCCACTTGCATATCCAAATGCTCAGGTTCCCTTTATACTTTCCTCAATTAGGTTAACTCATCTTATGCTGCTCAATCTCATTCATAGATCTTAGGGTTAGGTCAGATTCATTGAATCTACCCACTTCATGTTCTTTGGCTCCTTTTCTAGAATCATCTCAATTCTCTTAAAGATTTACAATAAAACATTTTACAATGCATTTAATGCTTTCAAACAATCAATAAATAAAGTCAACATCTTTTACATAATCCAAGAATTCAACAATGTCGGCTCCAAAACTAAATTCTCTTCAAATATAAAATTACTGATGCTCAGTCAATACTGTGATAAACTACTCAGTCTTCATGTAGAAAGCTCGGTCATTACTAAAAATGTTTCCTTAGCTTACACTGTCTTCATCGGCAATTAATTGTTGTTCGGTCAACACTAGAATTTTTCTCGGCATACACTTACTCGGTCGACACTAACATTACTTGACTTAAACATGATTTCTCCATTCTTTTCTCGGTCAAGCCTACTAGTTTATTCTTCAGTCTTACTAGTATAAACACTACATTGTCTCATCATTGTACAACATAGTCAAGTACACTTTTTAGTATCAAGATAACTCAACCTTTCCCTAGGTACTATTGTTACCAACCTTGCCTATCCCCTTAGCAACACTCAAATAGATATAGTACTTTCCTAAGTAGCAACAGTCTTATCAGTTAAGGTTTGACATCAATGACAATACAATAATTGTTTCAATTGCAGTTTCCAACAAAAAGGGTTTAGTAAAAATGTTTACGATAGCAGTCATGGGCACAATGATTACACTTGGTTTTTATAGAAATTTGGTTTTCTTTAGGATCATTCAACATTGGTCCCTTCCCTTCTTTAGGAGGAGGAATGGAAGGAACCATAGTAGGTTGAGACATAAAATGAGAAGATCATTTATAAGATATTGGAGGTATATTTGAAGCATATATAGGAGGTGTATGTGGTGTAGGAAAAATTCTAGGTCTAGGGAAATGAGATGGATCATCCTTGGGATTGCTAAGATTGAGAATATTTTGGATCTAGTAGCTCTGATATGATCAAAAGAGATTATATCTATAGGGATGAGTTGGTTAAGGAATAAAAGGCCCAAATAAATCAAGATCAATAGACTTTCTAGGCACTGAAGGATGATATAGATTATGGTTAATAGTCATCATTTTTCCATTATGGAGAAATATAAAACACTTATGGATAGGATAAGCTAAAAATTTCATGGAGCTAAGCCAAGGAAAACCAAGTTTTTGACATAATTTTGTATTGGTTACTATGTACCAGCAACTTGGCATATTAGTTGGATCATTTGGCATGTTCACCGATAGCTTCTAATTCCTAGGTCAATGCACAAAGTTGGGTACCAATTCCATGGAAGTCTTGTAGAAATGAAAGATGTCATTCGAAATGGCCGCCCTTTTTCAAAAAATAGCCACCTGTTTTAGGTTCGGGCACTTGATCCTAAATTCAAATAACAGGTGCCCATTTCTAAATTTTATTTTTTTATTTTTTTTAGAATTACAAATGCATTTTAACACTTTGAGTTTTTTTTTAAAAAATGGGCACCGAATTTTTGAATTCAAAGAACGAGCGCCCATTTCTTAAGACATGAGCAGGAAGCACACATCCCTCTTGGATTTTGTTCCAAAATCAGTTTGGTTTAGGCTTGCTAGAACCAAGCCTATGCCTTGACATCCAAAAATTTGGTTAAGGCACTGGAATGTCAGATTTCTGCCTTGCTGTAATTTTTTGAGAGCCTTCTTGATCATATCTTTTTACGAAACAAAACCCATTAGAGTTCTCACTGTCCTGATTTTGAAAATGAAAATTTCATAGTGATGTGATTATTTTTACTATTTTTGAATTATTTATTAGTTAAAAGTGGTATCTAAACATAAAATAGCGAGGTTCACTAAAATATTAATAACTTTTTTGTTTTTAGGTTTTTTGGAAAACAAATTATATGACATCAATCTAGATACAATTCTCTTGAAGATAAAAAAAGAACTTTGAAAAAATATGAAATTCTCATCAAATTATAGTAGCCGTACACTAGAAGTTTTGAAAATGTACTTTATAGTCAATTAAAAATTAATGAAAAAAAATATATTCCATAAAAAAATAAGGAAAAATATGCTCATCAATATTTGGTGTCTTAGGTATATTTACCCAGAAGGATTTTCAAAAATTTATTTATTTAAGTCAAAATATGGTGGTCGTACATGGCTATGGTATGGTCCTAAAATAAGCATTTTGAAAATATGGTTTTTAAAAATTCCTACTAAAAAGAAATTTATACCATGTGGGTATTTAAATAAATTACATATTTGAAAAGTACACTCTGAGAACTAATGTTTTTTGAGATTTAATCTCTAATTGCTTGAAATTTAGACATCAATTGAGAGGAAACTTGAAAAAAGGGAAACACTACCACTTTTTTCCCAAAAGTGGGACTCAACTTCTTGCAGCCACCCTCCTATAATCTACATGATGGTAGATTATATATTTTTGGTTTAATATTATATGCATGTGTTTTAGTCAAAACCTTTTTTTGTAATGTCTTGTTTATATTTGTTGGAGCCATGTGTTACCTATTTTTCTTGCTGAATCCTAATACAAGCCTTGGATGCTTAAATGGAACTCTATGATTCCTAAACTCCTTACTCAAGAAAGAAAATACTAATTAACAAGGACCAAGTCCTTCTTCTCTTTGAGCTCCATAGACTCAGGCGAGTGTACCTCTTGTGATTCACTGCTTCACAGTGAATCTTCCAGTGGCTTAAGTGTCTTGAACACAGATATTTAACATTCAAAACAAAAGAACTATAAAGTAAAAGAACTTATTTAATTTTGATTCATGGTGAAAACTACTAAGCAAGTAGAGACCAGTGCCAAATCCAGGACAAAGAATCAAGTAAACATACATTCATAGAAAAATATCAACAAAAACACATGATGAACCCAAGTGAAATGCCTTACAAGTCACTCTTTCATTCCCATATCGAGACATCAAATTCTTATGAAAATACTGAATCTTCTGAAACTACCCTCAAGAATTACCCTTGCCTTAAAAGAAACTCAAGAACAATTTCATAGCTACCTTATAACCAGTGTACTTAATTTTCCTTACAAACTCAATACACAAAGATTCAAATAAAAACACATGAAGACATTAAATAGACATGCAAATGGAATCCAATTGTTCTCTCATTAAAATTTCTCTATTGAACAATATATTTACAATGACAAAGAGCTATGAAAGTAGACAAGAATTAGACAACTTCTTGCAGTCCTCAATTCACCATCCCTGTAACAATGAAGAAAAACTGAGATATAGGAGAATGAGGTCAGTTACAGCCCCCTGATAGCTATCCATTCTTTGCACAAAATATCTCTCAAATTCTCCTGCAATTTTGATCTCCATTTGATCTTCTTCAACTGCCTCAACCTATAATCATTTCTACTCAACTAATTTGATTCCAAAATAAAAATCCCTCACTGCTCTTTCCCACCAAGTAGAAACTAAAACCAATCATCATCATTGGATTCTTCATTTCCTACCATTTCTGATGATATACTATATGCCTATATTTGGACAAAAATGAAGACTCCAAGTAGCATTTTCATTTTTAGTGAGCAACTGCAACATTATTATAATTTTGAAATTATCCTATAGTTTAACTTTGATATCCTTTTTAAATCTTTCTGCAACTTTTAAATCTAAGCGGGCCCCACATATGCCACATGGCATCAGCTGATTGGCTTGTTGATCCACCTCATCTGTAGTACCCTTCTCGTAGTTCACTTTTAGGATTCTTTATGTTTCAGTGTTTGACTGAATTCTTTTAGGTCACTTTTGATGTGATCAAGTATTATGATTAATGATGATGATTATAGATTTATGTTCATTGAATGTGTATCAGGTTATTGCATAGTTTAGATAATGATATCATTTGATGTTGTATTTATGTTTTATATTGATTTATGGTACTGATCCCATACTTGCATGTGTATGGTTATCTTGTGTTTGCATCTGTTTGACCTGTTTGGTTGGTAGAGGACGGAGGCGTAGTTACTCGCATAGTCGAGATCTACACAACCAAATGTACCCTATCATTGTCTGTTATATATTATTGTATGTACATGCTTCATCTTTTGGTGATAGGTTCACAGGTACATAGCATCATCTTCCCTAAATTGGCAGGAGTGAGCGTGATCACAAACATTCATCTCAATGGTAAAGAGGGGAGATATTACATAGACCCAAAACCCTAACCTAAGCCAAATTGTCCTAGGATAGGACAAGTGTCATTTTGACTTCCCTACCCAAATTCACCTGGTTGGAATGAATTCATTGATCCCTTCTCCTGTGTTTGTTTGATTTATTGTGTTTGATTTTTACTCTAGACGATTCAGTTGATTTATGATTATGTAGGTGATTAATAATTTGTTGATTATAGTTAAATTATGTTAATTTAGATTATTTTATGTGAATGTCAATGTTAGGTGCATAGTTGAATTTAATGATTAATTATGTTCCTAGGATTTAATTGAGGGAATTAAATTAAAGTTAATTATTTTAGTATTGGAAATTAATATTGATTATGTTCGAGGTTTATTATGATGAAATTTAATTAAAATCAAATAATTGATTATTTGGATTTAATTGAGTATTTAATTGAGAATTGGATTTTATTATGTTTTTGAGTATTATTAAATGATTAAGTAATTAATTGCATGAATTCATGATGCATTAAATATTTAATTTATTTAATAATAGATTTAAATTATTAACATGTGCATATTTGAAAAGTGATTTGTTTGAAAAAGTGACAACTTGTCTTTAGGAGACTAAGTTGAGTGGTGCACAATTATATTTATTTTTAATTGTTAATTAGTAATTTCTCTCAACAAAAGTGGGAGAGTTTGATTAGGAGCTCTTTGTGAGTCATCTAGGGTTTTGCTTGATTGGTGGAATGGATTTCCAAATAGAGGGAGTTTGCATTCATTTCGCATTCAATCAGGTTGTGGGAGCATTTTTGGAGAGAGAGCTTTTGGAGATTTTTGTGATTCTTTGTGTTCTTGAGCTTTTGGTGTGTGTGCTTGAATTCTGGGTGAAGGTTGCTTGCATTTGGATTTGGGATTTGCATGCATTGTGATTTAGATTCTACAGGTTGAGCTTTCCTATTGTTAGAATTGGGAGATTCAACATTCTACAGACAATCTTAATCAGTTTCTAGCATTCGAATTGAGGTAGGGTTTTGAGGAACTTTCTTGTGTTTTTGTCTATATACTTTAAGCAATTTTCTATGTTTGATTTGGTATATAGATTTAGATCAGTTTGTTGTTTATGCTTTCAAAATTGAGGATTAGAAAACTCATTAGTTTGTCATTATATATTTTTATACAAACTTGGCATAGTAGGGTTATGCTGTCGAAATTTTAGGGGAAAATTCATTCTAGAACACCTAGAAAATGAAAAATTAATCTCTCTATAGTTAGTTCTATAGTATGACTGAATTAATTAAATGGGTTGTTTAGGAAAAACAATTTTGGTAAAAAAAAATGCATTCTGGGTAAAAAATATACTTCTCTATGAAAAATGACAGTTAGAAAATAAATTACTACAGTAAATTATTTTTGTGTACAAATGGTAAGAAATAAATTAACATTAGTCAATGTTAAAGTATTAATACGATAGTCTAGAAAAGACAAATTATAAAGGAGACAAGATTCTCATGTGTGATGAAAAGGACTCAAATTTCCATTTCTAGAAACAAATTGTCAGGCCTGTACAATTTCATTTTCAGAAAGAGTGCCTTTTCTATTTAAAATATATAGATATTCTATTCTGGTCTTGATGTTTCCATAATTAAATTTTGTTAAAAAAAATTATATATTTGAAAAGTTAATGTTTGTTAAAAACTATTATTGAAAAGTTTGTTATTGAAAAATAAAATATATTGGAAAAAATTTTAACAAGGTTTTTTTTTAATAAAAAAAATTAATGTAAAGATTTTTGGGGGCGGGCCTGGCCCCACCACCCCCTGCCACGCAACACAAGGGAGCTGCCGACGGCAGTCTATAGGGACTGTCGACGACAATCCTTTGGACTGTCGACGACAGCCCTAGGGACTACCGCGACAAGCCCTCACACTGTCGCATGCAGGTGTGGGACCGGCGAGTCCCAATGAAATTTGTATGTTTAAAAATTTTGTTTTTGTATATTATAAATTCATTTCAGTTAGTATTAATTTTTTATATTAGTTTTTTTTAAAAAAAATTTATTATAAGTTTTGTTATTAATTAATAAATTGATTTATATTTTGTTAATTAAATTTTAATTAATATTAAATTTGTTAGTTAATTTTAATTAAATATAAAAAAAAAATTGTCAGATTATTAATATGAAGTTAGTTTTATATTTAATTCATAGTTTTATTTATGTAATTAAATTTGAAACATGTGTATGATTCAATTTTATTATGTATTATATAATGTCTTGGCTCATATAGTCATTATGATAATTAATTTAGTTTAAAAATACATTATGGGTTTAGTTATTTGTATTGAAAACTCATAATCTAGATTTTTATATAAATCTAAAATTTGATTAGAACTAAATGATTTAGTCATTATTTATTGATCTTGTTTGATAGTTGGTTTGGTTAGATGGGGTACATGTATTTTGTGGATTATGATATATCTAATTACGAATCATATTGGAAAATGAACTTAACAAGTGTTTAGTTTTGTACTGAAATTGGGCGTTTTCATTATGTTGGAAACTTAGGTACTCTGTAGGGATTTCATTTTACTTATATTATTATACGAAATGATTGATTTCATAATTTCCTAGTAGACCTTGTATTTGAATTAAATTGTGATAATTATGGAACGTATTAGATTATGATCTTTATTTCAGTTCAAATTAATGTGAATGTGTATTCTTTGTGTTCTCATTTACATTATAGGTTGTCAGGTTCTAGATGACCTAGGGCAATACAGAGGCTGGGGTTTGAGTCAGATGTTCATGTTATTAGTTATGTTTGGTGTGTGTGTACTTTATCTGATTATCACTCTTGTTTGACCATTGGACTCATGTTCTATTGTATTCTATTTGTGGTATCTCTGTAACCATATCTAGTTCTTTTGTGTGAAAATCAATATGAGGTTACGTAGTTGTATACTTGTTTATGTCTAGGAGAGATCTGTGAGCCTAGGGTAGTTTACCTAGACATGTAGTAGGAGGTGGCTTGCAATAAGTGTCGGGGCCCACAAGTGGCTGCCAGGATCACTTATTGTAAAGTTTCAGTAATCAAGTGATAACCTAATATAATTAAGGGGTATTTAATTGAACCTAATAAGATATAAGTCATCACCCATGCTTGAGTGCTAGTACAGACTAAGGTGGTGTTGAGAAGATGACTAGCCCCCTTTTAAGGGATGAGTTGGCATAGTTGATGACTTCGTCAGTATGAGAGGTAATTGATACCATGTATGGTCACTTGGGTGCTGGGATCCAGAGAGATTACCATTACAAAACTCAAGGGTTAGATGTACATTGTGACACCTTCCTATGCATAGTCTGGATATTCTACATGTGTCGGTTGCCTCTGGAATAGTGAGTTGTACCTATATCTTTATTATGTTTATCTTGAATTAGAGTTCTTTCAAGATCCTTCTACTTAGGGTTTTATTCTTGTTTTGTATTGGCTATCCAATTGGGGTTTGTGGTTATCTCCTCAGCACGGTGGGGTAGGCCTTTGTGGTTCTACACGGACAGGTGGTAGTGATTCTTTAGCATTTGAGATTCAACATCCTGGTGTCAATGCTTGGTGGTGATTCTGTAGATGGATTCCTTTTGATGCTTCTTTATTGATGTTTCTTTCATCTCTTCATTATTTGTAATCCTGTATTGGTTTATCACATGTGATACCTAATCTGGACATTGTATTATCATAGTTAGATTTATTACTAGATACCCTATGACATGTGTAGTGGATGTCAGTTTATTTGGATATCATGGAAGTCCATGAGAATTGTATTTATTGTTATTTCATGTAATTTTAATTTATAAGTTATGGAATCTTTTGTGGATGTTAGTTCTAGTTGTGTTTTATTCTTATGTAATTCTACATCATGGAACCCTTGAGTCTTGTAATCTATGTTGGAGGTTGTCTCAATGTGAGTAAATGGTAATTGCTTCCACACTGTTGTTTATCTTGTATGTTAACTTTAGAAAAAAAAAATTATTCACCAAACTTAGTAGCATGTTTTAGGATTAAATTCTCTTGGGTTTCCTAGTGGGGCATTACATCCGGTATAAGAGCAGAGTTTGTACACTGAGAACTCTGGGTATGTACGCCTATTAGGTTTTGTGTAGTTTAAACTTGAAACTAAACATAGACATATAACATTTTGTTTTCAGACCATTGCTTTATGATTATGTTTTCTTTTGATTTGATTCAAGCTTTGTTGAGTGTTGTTGTTGGATCTCTATATGTTGCAGGAATTATGGCTATGACTAGATCCACTAGAGGTTGAGGTAGAAGTTGTGCTGGTAACCTTGGAAGGGGTAGACAACCTAGTCCTTCTACAAGTGTCAGTTAGGAGAGTCACCAGTAGCAGTCTAGGGGTCAACAGGGAGAGGACTGTCAGGATGATCTTGATATGAGGCAGCTCTTACAGGTGATTCTTAATCATCTTGGTCCTGAGCAGGTCAGAGTAGAGCAGGCTAGAGAGAGGTCTAGGAGTCCTCCCAGGAGGGACTTCATAGTTGATGCTACAATGGTGGCAGCTAACCACATGAGGGATCTGATGAGAGGGTGACCCATTCCTTTTGATGGGAAAGGCACTAATTTAGAGGCAGAGACATGGTTGATAGCCTTAGAGTGGAATTTTTCAATGCATCCATTTAGTAGTAATACTAAAGCCAGGTATGCGATTAGGTAGCTTACAGATTTTGCAGCTATATGGTAGAGGTTAGAGGAGGAGAAGCTAGGGTTCCGGATAGATACTGTCACTTGGGAGTTGTTTGTAGAACACTTTCAAGAGCGCTTCCTATCAGATCAGTAGATTTGTCAAAGAGTAGATGAGTTTCATGAGCTAAGACAATTGACCTTGTCAGTAGGAGAGTATGAGCGTCAGTTTTTCAAGCTCAAATAGTATGCTAGCTTCGGACAGGATACATTTCTCCTAGTACAACACTTTGTGAGGGGACTAAATGCATGGATCATTGGAGAGGTCCTACTATTTGAGCCTAAGACCCTTCAGGAGGCGGTCATTAAGGCCACTCTTACAAAGATGAATCTTGCTTTAGGTCATGGTAGTCAGAGAGGTGTTCAGCATAGTGGTTCCAAGGGGAATCGGTCTCAGAGGAATAGGAATTTTTAGGATCCTCTTACCTTTTCGAAAGGTAATCAGAACCAATAGAATAAGGATTTTTCTCATGGTTACGATGGTGGTTCTCGATCAGAGAACTATTACAATTGGCAGCATAGTGTGCACAATCAGGATGATCAGCCCACATAGAATTCACATCAGGATTTTGGCGGGGGTAGTTTTCAGTAGCCTAGTACTCCTAGAGCAAGGAGAGTCTTCAGGGGGGATTGTTTCACTTGTGGTCAACAGGGTCATAAGTCATATGATTGTCCCTAGTTTTCAGCTCAGCATCTAGGACAGAGGCTGTTGGTTTCTAAGCCTACAGTGGGAGATGTAGGTAGATCTCATGGAGCTTTTGCAATAGGCAATGATCCTCAGTGTTCGAACCCTAAGGTAGGAAAGGGTCCGATGGGGCCTACTCAGTGATCTTTTGTTTTAGTTTTCTTTTCAGAGCAGTGAAGTTTATGGGACTTACATCCCTACTTGATCCAGGCTTCTAGGAGTAAGCCAAGTTCTAGGGGGGGTGGATGTAGTAACCTGCCCATTGTTCTCTTTTAGGATTCTTTATGTTTTAGTGTTTGACAGAATTATTTTAGGTCACTTTTGATGTGATCGAGTATTATGATTAATAATGATGATTATAGATTTATGTTCATCGAATGTGTATCAGGTTATTGCATAATTTAGATGATGATATCATTTGATGTTGTATTTATGTTTTATATTGATTTATGGTACTGATCCCATACTGGCATGTGTATGGTTATCTTGTTTTTGCATCTGTTTGATGTGTTTGGTTGGTAGAGGATGGAGGCATAGTTACTCGCATACTCGAGATCCACACGACCAACCGTACCCTATCATTATCTATTATATATTATTATATGTACATCCTTCATCTTGTGGTGATGGGTTCACAGGTACAGGGCATCATCTTCCCTAAATTGGTAGGAGTAAGCGTGCCCACAAACATTCATCTCAATGGTAAAGAGGGGAGATATTACACAGACCCAAAACCCTAACCTAAGCCAAATTGCCCTAGGATAGGACAAGTGTCAGTTTGACTTCCCTACCCAAATTCACCTGGTTGGCATGAATTCATGGATCCCTTCTCCTGTGTTTGTTTGATTTATTGTGTTTAATTTTTACTCTACGTGATTCAGTTGATTTATGATTATGTAGGTGATTAATAATTTGTTGATTATAGTTGAATTATGTTAATTTAGATTATTTTATGTGAATGTCAATGTTAGGTGCATAGTTGAATTTAATGATTAATTATGTTCCTAGGATTTAATTGAGGGAATTAAATTAAAGTTAATTATTTTAGTATTGGAAATTAGTATTGATTATGTTCTAGGTATATTATGATGAAATTTAATTAAAATCAAATAATTGATTATTTGGATTTAATTGAGTATTTAATTGAGAATTGGATTTTATTATGTTTGTGAGTATTATTAAATGATTAAGTAATTAATTACATGAATTCATGATGCATTGAGTATTTAATTTATTTAATAATAGATTTAAATTATTAACATGTGCATATTTGAAAAGTGATTTGTTTGAAAAAGTGACAACTTGTCTTTAGGAGACTAAGTTGAGTGGTGCACAATTATATTTATTTTTAATTATTAATTAGTAATTTCTCTCAACAAAAGTGGGAGAGTTTGATTAGGAGTTCTTTGTGAGTCATCTAGGGTTTTGCTTGATTGGTGGAATGGATTTCCAAATAGAGGGAGTTTGCATTCATTTTGCATTCAATCAGGTTGTGGGAGCATTTTTGGAGATAGAGCTTTTGGAGATTTTTGTGATTCTTTGTGTTCTTGAGCTTTTGGTATGTGTGCTTGAATTTTGGGTGAAGGTTGCTTGCGTTTGGATTTGGGATTTGCATGCACTGTGATTCAAATTCTGCAGGTTGAGCTTTCTTATTGTCAAAACTAGGAGATTCAACATTCTATAGACAATCTTAATCAATTTCTAGCATTGGAATTGAGGTAGGGTTTTGAGGAACCTTCCTGTGTTTTTGTCTGTATACTTTAAGCAATTTTCAATGTTTGATTTGGTATATAGATTTAGATCAATTTTTTGTTTATGCTTTCAAAATTGAGGATTAGAAAACTCATTAGTTTTTCATTCTATATTTTTATACAAACTTGGCATAGTAGGGTTATGCTTTCGAAATTTCGGGGGAAAATTCATTCTAGAACACCTAGAAAATGAAAAATTAATCTCTCTATAGTTAGTTCTATAGTATGACTGAATTAATTAAATGGGTTGTTTAGGAAAAACAATTTTGGTTAAAAAAAATGCATTTTGGGTAAAAAATATGCTTCTCTGTGAAAAATGACAGTTAGAAAATAAATTACTCCAGTAAATTATTTTTGTGTACAAATGGTAAGAAATAAATTAACATTAGTCAATGTTAAAGTATTAATACCATAGTCTAGAAAAGACAAATTATAAAGGAGGCAAAATTCTCATGTGTGATGAAAAAGACTCAAATTTCCATTTTTGGAAACAAATTGTCAAGCTTGTACATTTCCATTTTCAGAAAGAGTGCCTTTTATTTTTAAAATATATAGATATTCTATTCTGGTCTTGATGTTTCCAGAATTAAATTTTGTTAAACAAAATTATATATTTGAAAAGTTAATGTTTGTTAAAAAATATTATTGAAAAATAAAATATATTGGAAAAAATATTAACAAGTTTTTTTTTTATTAAAAAAAATTAATGAAAAGTTTTTGGGGGGCAGGCCTGGCCCCACCACCCCCTGCCCAGCACAAGGGAGCTGCCGATGGCAGCCTGTAGGGATTGTCGTCGGTAGTCCTTTGGACTGTCGATAGTAGCCCTAGGGACTACCACGTCAGGCCCTCACAATGTCACGTGCAGGTGTGGGACCCATGGGTCCCAATGAAATTTGTATGTTTAAAAATTTTGTTTTTGTATATTATAAATTCGTTTCAGTTAGTATTAATTTTTTATATTAGTTTTTTTTTTAAAAAAAAATTATTATAAGTTTTTTTATTAATTTCTAAATTGATTTATATTTTGTTAATTAAATTTTAATTAATATTAAATTTTTTAATTAATTATAATTAAACATAAAAATATTTTTGTTAGATTATTAATATGAAGTTAGTTTTATATTTAATTCATAGTTTTATTTATGTAATTAAATTTGAAATGTGTGTATGATTCAATTTTATTATGTATTATATAATGTCTTGGCTCATATAGTCATTATGATAATTAATTTTGTTTAAAAATAGATTATGGGTTTAGTTATTTGTATTGAAAACTCATAATCTAGAAGTTTATATAAATCTAAAATTTGATTAGAACTAAATGATTTAGTCATTATTTATTGATCTTGTTTGATAGTTGGTTTAGTTAAATGGGGTACATATATTTTGTGGATTATGATATATCTAATTATGAATCATATTGGAAAATGAACTTAACAAGTGTTTAGTTTTGTACTGAAATTGGGCATTTTCATTATGTTGGAAACTTAGGTACTCTGTAGGGATTTTGATTTACTTATATTATTATATGAAATGATTGATTTCAAAATTTCCTAGTAGACCTTGTATTTGAATTAAATTGTGATAATTATGGAACGTATTAGATTATGATCTTTATTTCAGTTCAAATTAATGTGAATGTGTATTCTTCGTGTTCTCATTTACATTATGGGTTGTCAGGTTCTAGATGACCTAGGGGAATACAGAGGGGAGGGTTTGAGTTAGATGTTCATGTTATCAGTTATGTTTGGTGTGTGTGTACTTTATCTAATTATCACTCCTGTTTGACCATTGGGCTCATGTTTTACTGTATTCTGTTTGTGGTATCTCTATAACCATATCTAGTTCTTTTGTGTGAACATGGATATGAAGTTACGTAGTTGTATACCTATTTAGATCTAGGAGAGATCTGTGAGCCTAGGGTAGTTTACCTAGACATGTAGTAGGAGGTGGCTTGCAATAAGCACCGGGGCCCACAAGTGGCTGCCAGGATCACGTATAGTAAATTTTTAATAATCAAGTGATAACTTAATATAATTAAGGGGTATTTAATTGAACCTAATAAGATATAAGTCATCACCCATGCTTGAGTGCTAGTACAGACTAAGGTGGTGTTGAGAAGATGACTAGCCCCCTTTTAAGGGATGAGTTGGCATAGTTGATGACTTCGTTAGTATGAGAGGTCATTGATACCATGTATGGTCACTTGGGTGTCAGGATCTAGAGAGAGTACCAAGACAAAACTCAAGGGTTAGACGTACATGATGACACCTTCCTATGCATAGTCTAGTTATTCTACATGTGTCAGTTGCCTCTGGAATAGTGAGTTGTACCTATATCTTTATTATGTTTATCTTGATTTAGAGTTCTTTCAGGATCCTTCTGCTTAGGGTTTTATCCTTGTTTTGTATTGGTTATCCGATTGGGGTTTGTGGTTATCTCCTTAGCACGGTGGGGTAGGCCTTTGTGGTTCTACACAAACAGGTGGTAGTGATTCTTTACCATTTGAGATTTGACGTCCTTGTGTCAGTGCTTGATGGTGATTCTGTAGATGGATTCCTTTTGATGCTTGTTTATTGATGTTTGTTTCATATCTTCATTATTTGTAATCATGTATTAGTTTATCACATGTGATACCTAATCTGGACATTGTATTATCATAGTTAGATTTATTACTACATACCCTATGACATGTGTAGTGGATGTCAGTTTATTTGGATATCATGGAAGTCCATGAGAATTGTATTTATTGTTATTTCATGTAATTGTAATTTATAAGTTATGGAATCTTTTGTGCATGTTAGTTCTAGTTGTGTTTTATTCTTATGTAATTCTACGTCATGGAACCCTTGAGTCTTGTAATCTATGTTGGAGTTTGTCTCAATGTGAGTAAATGGTAATTGCTTCCACACTGTTGTTTATCTTGTATGTTAACTTTAGAAAAAAAAAATTATTCACCAAACTTAGTAGTATGTTTTAGGATTAAATTCTCTCGGGTTTTCTGGTGGGGCATTACCTAACCCAAGCCTTGACCACCTTTGTTTGGAGATTAGGTGAAAGCTTATTCTCTGAATCTCCAGATGAAGTCCTTAACCCTGGTCAGACTTGAAGATCAAGTGAATCCCTTTGTTCTCTAAATCTCTGAATCCATTTCTAACCATGGGTTACATTTGGAAACCTCACGACTACACCTTAGTCTCTTGATCTCTGAATGAATTCTCTTAACTGCCAAGAATTAGGAGAATGGGTGACTAAGCAATTCTCCAAGTCGCTTGATGTGAGAACTTAACCTTCAGCTATCTAGTGATCACGTAAACACTGTAGCGTCTAAATCTCATGATGTCTCTTCAAATAGTGAACTCATCTGGCAATTAGGCGACTACATGATCTTTGAATCTCCAGATTGTCAAATGTTATCACTAGCTGCCCTCCAATCTGGTGACTACATGACTAATCGCCACATGCCCCATCTTTTTTCTGCTCACCACCAGCTGTTTGGAAAATAATGTGGTCATTGGTTGACCAACACACTTCTCGAGGCATCTCTGGAGCACTAACGCATGTATAGCCTCTAGCTCCATCTTCAAACTATCATGTGTGCATTGGATCTTATAAACACTTTAAATCTCCTTATCATGGAAAATGTGGGACTAAATCCTCTAGAATTTTTTAATACTCCATTAAAATATTGCATATGTGCCAAGATGGCATGCAAATCTAAGTGGGCCCACCATGCTAAGAGGCCACACAACTACTTCTTCACCTCACAATTTACTTTCATTCTAGGTGCCAATGCATTTAAATATCTTTAAAAACCAATTTGGGGTGCATGTGGGATAAACCCACATGCACAACCATTACATTTTACCTTTTCTCCTTGCCTGTGCATGCTCATGCTTCCTTCATTTACCCTGGCTTATGCTCCTCTTTACTAGTGAGAAACATCCTTGTGTGGTGTGCATAGCCTCTTTCCATGGCTCATGCACTCTAGCATTTCTCATATGCAGTCATCCCCTTTCAGATTCATGCACCATATACTTTATTTGGTGTGTAGAGTTTTGATTGAATGTGTAGCCTATCCAAAGTCTATGCTACCTCTTTCCATCTTTGTACTCACATGCTAGTGCTTTGCATTCTCTCATGCACTAGCATTCACAAAAGCACTCTTTCATTGGTGCGTGAGTCCTTCCTTTAAAAAAAATCCAGCCACTTCCATACTCACGCAACCTCCTACCTCTATGGAGACCCTTTGCTTAGCGTACAACCTCAAACTTTGGTGCACACACATCCCTTTATTTAACTTCTTAAATTTCATGTGCTCCCTTTTCAGATTACAATACATTCAATTTTATTCTTTGAATAGAGAGCGTTCAGATAGAAGCTTTGAGCTATGTTTCATGTGCATCTTTTGAAGGAGACTTCAAAATGAATAAACATCTCTTAAAATTCAAACTTGGTTGAAATTTTGAATGTGCTACCACTCCTTGAATGCTCATGCACATGGTTTGGATTTCTTACACACTAGCATGTGCTATTTAAAACTTGATGCACCACTCTTTCTTGCCTTGTTTTGTGTGCACATATTCAACACAATATGCAGCCTCTTGAAAATGGCTTCTTCAACAAACATTTAAACGAAGGCATGAATAGCATCTTATAAAAACATAAGCTTGTTTACAATGGTGTGCACAACACTTCACAAAATACAACACATTCATCACACCAACCAAACAAGTGTGCACCAAATCTTAAAAGAAAATGACATGCACACACTGAAAGACACACATCACCAGCTCAATTTGTGCATAAAAAGAACATCATTCTGGGAGCACAATTTGAGGGCCAACACATTTAAACTCCACATTTACCTTTGATTACGCAAAATGCAATCACTATGTGAAATTCGACCATGGTGCATCGAAGACTTGAATCACACCATTCATTTCTTTGTGCCTTTGTCAATCTGTCCAAAAATATTAATTGGCCTCCAGGATTGGCCTCAAAAATTGAGCAAAATCCCTCACAGGAACATGCCATTAGGAATACAAGTTCATTTCCATCATTATAGTACTCTTGCCAAAGGATATTGCACCTAGAGACCCAGGTCACAAGATATTAATGACCAAACATAGCACTTCACAAACATTTATCTATCTGCATTGCCAAATCTACATAAATCACCTCCAGAAACTGGCTCGAAAAAATTTCCAATTGAGACCTTCATGAACCAACAACTTGGGCACTAATTCACCTCCACATAAGGAAAATGAATCCACAATTATCACATTTAGATGATCACTTGGAGAAATGCAATTAAACACCAAAGTCAACCTATTAGAAATATTCAAGATTAAAATAGCGAAATATGCAGAAATTGGGTTTAGAATAGGCTTAGGAAAGTGATCGAACGAATTGGTAGAGACCTAAAAATATTTAGGAAAGTACACTTCCAGGTTTACAATGTAGGAAAATATACAATTATACTTGATCTCCAACCGGGTGCAAATTGCAAAGCCTCAAAGTAGGCCACTTAGAAATCTAGACAATGCACTCTTGGTGACACTTAAGAATCTGCAAATGAAATGGCTTTGACAAATAGGTCAAACAAACACATAGGGAGCTAAAATGGGTATTAATACTCTCTCTCATTCCTATAGCATGATGCAACAACTCTCATGTTATGACAATCAATCTGGGAAAAAGGTGCACTCTTCCGAAGTGGGCTACTTAGTGAAATCCTGGAAACACACTTTATGCAGATTTTGGGAAACACCTTCAAATAGCCACTTCTAAAAATGTCAGAACTGAAAACTAGGACCTCAAACCTATTACATATGTCAAATGATAGGTGAAAAACACCCTATTCAAGTGACTCATCATGAAAAACAATAGGCCCCATTTTCAATGCACCCGAACTAGGCACCTTTTAAAGACTTTCAAGGCATAAATCTGACACTTCAAAATTTTTTGCAAAATATGGACTCAAAACATATTCAGAATTTATGAGCTCCAACACCATGTACCTTGGAGAAGGTGTTGTGAAGTGTGGCATGTTTTATTGGCCAAGGTGATCTTAATTTCATTCCTTCCCCTTACAAGAGTATTGTGGTGTGACCTATTTCAAATTGTGTAGTCAACCTTGTGGATCTGAAGGTGCTCTTTAAATTTAAGAATGTGTGTATGTGAAAATAAATATACAAGTGTATGCATGTGTAGCTTATGTGTGGAATATATGTGAAGTGAGTACAAATTCAAGCGAAGGAGATCCTTTTTTGTGTAGAGAATTCTGAAAATATTAGAGGTGGATTCTATTCATTTTCATATTTTAGTAGTGAGCCCCTGTATATTGATAGTGAGCCCTTTTGTATCGGCAATGAGTCTCTTTATCAACATTAAGCCAACCAACAATGAGCCTTCTTGTAGTGATAATTTGTAGGAAGTGACCTTTATATCAAATCACCTATCAGTGTCACCTTAATAGGTGTTTTCTCATTTCATGAGAATTAGCTTCCCTACGAGTTTACCCATCTTGGGGTTTCCATGTAAAATTTGGTGTTCTCTATTTCAGTGTTCCTATGCATTTCATGTTTATATTTATTATGGATGTTTAATGTGCTAAACCAAAAAATATTAAGTTGATAATAGAGTTTTTTAAGTGTTAACCAGTAAAGAGATTTTTTTGTAAAGTTGTGTGGGAATAACTGATTCACCCCCCTCTCAATTATTCGATCTATTTAAAAATTGGTATCAGAGCCTGGTTCTACGGTGAAGAAATTTGTCGTTTGAAGTGGATCCAATGGCAGAAAAATGGAATATTCCTATGTTTGATGGATAAAACTATAATTAATGGAAATATCAGATGAAAGGATACCTAGTATCAGTTGGTTATGAGACATAGAAGCATGTTGAATCAAAGTATGTTTCTCTATAGAATGGACTAACTACTCCCAAGGAGATTGAGGAATGTGTGGAAAATGAAAAGGCAAGGTATGATATTACTATTTCTTAATCAAAGACTAAATAGAATAAGGTTATTCAATTCAAGATAGCTTATGAAGTTTGGGAAAAGTTGAAGGAAATCTATGAAGGAAATGACATAGTTAAATTGTTTAAGAAGTTGACAGCTAAGAGACATTATGATAACCTAAGAATGGAAGATAGTGAATATATCAAAATCTATTTTAAAAGAGTTGAGAATGAAAATTTAGAAAATTAGGTTTAGGGAAGTTGACATAAAAATTTGAACAAGTTATAAATATTATATAAAAAATATGTAGCAAGAGAATTTGTAGAAAATTGAATTTAGTTTCTAAGATACTAGGCCTTTTTTGAAAAATAATTATTCTATATCTTGAAAATTTCAAATTTCAATGTAGTAGTACGATAATTTCAAGAAAAAAATAAGAAGTAGGTGTATGTCTGACCACCTTAAACACAATCAAATGATAATTTTTTTGAACAATATTCTAGATATAAGTATTAGAATCATGTCCGAATGTGAAACATATAATTTTGTAATTTTTTTCTAATTAAATAATTAATTACAATTTTTCTTCTACAACTTTTCCAGAATACAAAAACTCTCATGTCTGACCACCTTAACTTAGTCTAAACTTTATCAAATTGATTTTTTAATTTATTTTTCTTGTAGTAGGAAAAACATAAAATGTGACACACATTTTGGATTTCAAAAATGTTATACAGTTTGAAAGTTATAGTTATTTTTTAATAAGTCTATCAATCAAGACTAGAAAGATAACAAGTAGGTGTATGTCTGACCACATTAAACAAAATCAAGTGATAATATTTTTTTTATAAGATTCTAGATACAAGTAGTAGACTCATGTCCAAATGTGATGTATATTATTTGGTATTTTTTTCCAAGTAAATAATTAATTATGATTTTTTTGCTACAAATTTTCTTGAATATAAAAACTCTCATGTCTGACCACAATAACTTAGTCTAAAATTCATCAAATTGGAATAATTATTTATTATTATTGTATTAGGTGAAGCATAGATGTGATGTATATTTCAGATTTAAAGAATGTTATATTGTTTGAAAGTTATAGTTGTTTTTCAAAGAGTCTATCAATCAGGACTTCTTTTTCACATCACCATTTTTTGGCATACCATGATCCTACACATAACCAACCAAGGAGAAACTATTACTGATGATGACTTCATGGAGAAGACCTTGATGACACTACTAGATATTTACAATGACAAAATTTTAGAAATTGAAGAGGTGTATGATCCAAATAAGTTTACCAAAGAATAGTTGTTTGGTACCTAGACCAAATTTGAGCTAAGGAAGTTTGGAAGAGACTAGAATAGATCAGAGACAATATTCAAAGCAACCAAATCTGAAGATGAACCTAATGGTGATGATGGAGAAGAATTGGAGGCTGAATTTGCAATAAGATTGAAGAAAGGTAACGACAAGTACAAAGGTTTGTTACCCCTAAAATTCTTTAGGTGTGGTAAGATTGGTCATTTGTCTACTAGATGTCCTCATAAATCTCCTAGATAGAAGTTCAAAAGGTTCAATAAAAAGTCTTACTATGTGAATGGAGATGTTAGTATCTTAGATGATGAGTTAGAGACTAAGGACTTATTGTTTTATGCTAAGGAAGATGATAAATCTAAAATTGACATCACTAATATCTGTGCTAAATTTGATGATAATGTTGAAACTACTTTATATGCTAGAAGGAACACGAATGCATGGCTAATTGATAGTGGTTTCTCACATCATATGATTGGAGATAAAATTAAGTTTTTGTCACTTGGAAAATATGATGGTGGTGTTGTTATATTTGGTGATGATAAGGTAGCATGAATTTTTGGTAAAGGATCTATTACTTTTGATGGAAAGAATAACATTAAAAATGTATACTATGTGAAAGGTTTGTATCACTTGATATGTTGATATGTTATGTGGTAGAAACATCAAGTGTTTAAGATCTAATAAAGGTAGGGAATTTACATATTATTCTATTGATTAATACAAAGATTATTTGGACAGTGTGTTTAGTGATCTTACCCTGAAGCTGTTTGGACAGTGGGTCCTTCTTTCTTCCATAACTCTTAACAGGGTTAGAATCTTTTAACAGGGATTCAAAATCTCCTAATAGGGATTCATATGTACCGAATGTATTTCATAAGACTCCTAACAGAGTCCATCCTTTCACAAGGAATATTCATATTAGTGCATCTTTTGTGGGCATCATTCCCACAGGGATTTACTCTTTGATCAAGAGGTTCCCTAGTCAACATATCTTGTCTCATTATGTTATTGTGTATGAATATCTTTCTATGGTTGGTAATTATATTGCTTGCATGGTTTAATGGTGTTGAAGTTGATAAAAGTTATAATTATCTGATAACTGATTCACCCCCCCCCCCTCTCAGTTATCTTGGTGGACTTTACTTTCTAACAATTGGTATTAGAGTAGTAGGTCCTTGAAAAAGAAGTTTAACAGCTTAAGGAGATCCATGGAAAATTTCAAGAAAGAAAGCCCTAAGTTTGATGAAGTAAATTTTGATAGTTGGAAAGAAAATATGGAGACACACCTACTATGTTTAGGACTAGGTTATTGGATGATTACAAAGAATGATAAGACTATCATTGAAGAGGACAATCTTGAAACATGTACTATTGATGAGAGAGATCTATTCATGTGTAACTTACTTGCAAGAGAAGCACTTTTGACAGCCCTTCCAGAGAATGAGTACAATCAGGTAAAATTTTTGAAAAAATCTCATGAAATTTGGAATGCTTTACACTCTACTTTTGAAGGTGATGAACATGCAAAAAGAGTTAGATTACATAATTGAATATGTGCATTTGAAGATATAAGAATTTTGGAAGATGAATCTATTAGAAGCTATATTGGTAGAATGTTAGAAATTGTTATAGGCATAAAATATTGTGGAGGAACAAAGATAGAGAATGAAGTGATATGGAAAATTTTGAGGAAATTGACTCCTGTGTTTAAGTAGACAACATAGATGATTGAACAAGTTATACCTTGTACTACAAACTTTACAACAGAGACTCTTCTTGGAAGATTGGAAGCAACAGAGATGAACCTAAGGTTATCAGGAGACTTACCTAGAATGGAGATAGCATTTGGTGCTCTTAGTTTTTGCCCTACTTTGTCAAGAAGCATCAGTGTGAGCGGAGATTATGCTAGCAACAATAGATCTAGAAATGAAGAAGACAAGAAGATTGAAGAAGGTATTGCCTTGCTTGTGATGAGAGAACCAGACAGTAAGAAAATTTTTAAATGTTGGACTTGTCAAGAATATGGTCATTTTGCATCTAAATGTCCCAAGAGAGTTAAAAAGTACAGAAAAAATTTCAAACCTAGAAGATCTAAGGAATGTTATTATGCTAATGATGAAGATCTTGAAGCTAGTATAGAGAGAACTCTAAGTGAAAGTGATACTGAGAATAATGATGACATAGGATTTGTAGCAATTAAAGAAGAGAATCCTAAAACTGATGTTAAGGAAGAAAAAGCCTTAGTTTCTCAAGTTGAAAAGAAATATGATTGGATTATAGATAGTGGTTGTTCACATCATATGACTGGAGACATGAAAAAGTTCATAAAGTTTAACGAATATGATGGAGGAGTTGTTAGAGTTGGAAACAATGCACCTTGCTTGATTAAAGGTATAGGATCTATTACTCTTGATGGAAAGACTAATACTAATGATGTTTATTTGTGGATGGATTGAAACATAATCTTTTGAGTTTTGGATAGTTAGTTGATAAGGGATATCAAGTTTGGTTTACTGAAAAAACTTGTGTGATAAAGGATAAAGATGAAAATTTGATTGGAATTGGATCTAGAAGTAGAGGTAATGTATTTCAATTGAATCCTCCTGAGATGACATGTTTGATTACTAAAATTGATGACAGTTGGTTATGGCATAGAAGGTTTTGTCATATAAACTTTGACAACATTGTGAAAGTAAGTACTACACTTGCGGTAAGAGATTTGCCTAAAATTATGAAGCCTACTAACATGATTTGCAAAGAATGTGTGATGGCTAAAGAGAAGAGAAGTTCTTTTCCCAGTAAGAAGTTTACATCTGCAAAAAAGCTGGAGATTGTTCATACAGGCTTGAGCGGTCCTTCCAGGACTAGAGGATTCTATGGAGAAAGGTATTTTATGATTCTTGTTGATGATTTTACAAGAATGATGTGGATTGCATTTCTTAAAGAAAAGTCTGAAGCATTTGATAAGTTTAAGATCGTTAAGAATAAAGTTGAGAATGAATTTGGAATGAAGATTAAATGTTTGAGATCTTATAGAGGTGGATAATTTATTTCTAGAGAGTTTAACACCTTTTGTGAAAAAAATGGCATTAAGAGACAGTTTTCAGCCCCTAGAACACCTGAACAAAATGGTATTGCAGAAAGAAGGAACTTATCAGTGACTGAAGTAGCAAGAGCTATGTTATTTGAGAATGATTTGGCGAAGATATTCTGGAGAGAAGCAATGAACATCGTAGTGTCTACAATGAACAGAGTACAAATCAGAGAAGACACAGACAAGACACAGACAAGACACCCTATGAATTATGGTTTGGACATGCACCTTCAGTTAAGTATTTTAGAATTTTTGGAAGAAAATGTTATATAAAGAGAGATGATGATATTGGAAAGTTTGATCCTAGAAGTGATGAAGTTATATTTCTTGGATATTCTTTGAAAAGAAAAGAATAATATAGATGTTACAATAAAAGAACTAAGACTATTGTTGAAAGCGCAAATATTAAAGTTGATGAAAAGTTCAAAATTCAAGAAAGAATGCTTGATTATGAATCAGATGAAGAAGCTCATCCTAAACCTAACACTGGATCTATTGAATTTTTTTATGAGACTGATAGCGATTTGTTGAATGAAAGCCATAGTGAAGTCATTGAAGAACCTACACTTGAAGTGAGATCTAAGACAGTGACACCTAACAAGAGTTTATCAAGAAATCATCCTATTGGGAAAATTAATGGAAGCATCAAAAGAGGAGTTCTAACTTAGAATAAGGTACAAGAAAAGTTATGTTTGATTTCTCAAATTGAACCTAAAACTACTAGTGAAGCTTGTGAAGATGAAAGTTGGACTAATGCTATGAAAGAAGAACTAGATCAGATTGAAAAGAACAAGACATGGGAATTGGTCCCTAGACCTAAAGACAAGAATGTTATTGGAACTAAATGGGTATTCAGAAACAAGATGAATGAACAAGGAGAAGTAGTAAGAAACAAAGCAAGATTGGTATGTAAGGGATACTCACAGCAAGAAGGAATTGACTATGAAGAAACCTTTGCACCTATTGCAAGAATTGAAGCAATAAGAATGTTTTTGGCTTATGCAGCTTACAAGAAATTCAAAGTATATCAGATGGAAGTGAAGTCAGCATTTTTGAATGGAGAATTGGAAGAAGTCTACATTGAGCAACCTGAAGGTTTTCCTTTGGCTCAAGAAGGAGACGTGGTATGTAAACTAAAGAAAGACTTATATGGACTAAAACAAGCACCTAGAACTTGGTATGCAAGATAGGACAAGTATTTGTTAAAGTTGGGATTTAAAAAAGGAACAGCTAATATCAATCTGTACACAAAAGAAATTGAAAATGGTTTGTTGGTTATAGTTATTTTTGTTGATGACATTATTTTTGGAGGAGAAGATGAAGCTAGTGACAAATTTGCTGATGAAATGAAGACTGAATTTGAAATGAGTATGATTGGTGAAATGAAATACTTTTTGGGATTGCAGATAACACAGAACAATGATGGTAGCTTTGTAAGTCAGACAAAGTACCTGAATGACTTGTTGAAAAGATTTGGAATGGATAATTGTAAACCAGTTGGAACACCTATGGTAACTAGACATAAATTATCTAGCATAGATGAAACACTGACAGTTGAACAAAAGACATATAGATCTATGATTGGAGGGTTGTAGTATTTGACACATACAAGACCTGATATAGCACATTCAATTAGAATTGTAGCAAGATTTCAAGCTGAACCTAGAGAATCACATTATGCAGCAATAAAGAGGATACTGAGATATTTAAGAGGCACAATGGACTATGGATTATGGTATGAAAAATATGATGATTTTACCCTATGTGGATATATAGATGCTGATTGGGGAGGCAATGTTGATGATAAGAATAGCACCAGTGGTGGAGCATTTTTCCCTGGAGGAAGATTGCTTTCTTGGTTAAGCAAGAAGTAAAATATGTAGCAGTAGCAAACAATTGTAACCAGATAATTTGGATGAAGCAAATGTTGAAGGATATTGCAATAAAGTTTGTTGAACCTATTGTCATACATTACGACAACACCAGCATAGTTAGTATGTCTAAGAATCCTGTATTACATTCTAAGACAAAACATATAGAGATTAAATATCATGTTGTAAGAGAGAAATTTGTTGAGAAGGAAGTCAGACTTGAGTACATAAGTACAAAGGAGTAGATATGATGAAGGGTGCTCCCCTTAATACCACAAACACTTAACAGAAATAGAGAAACAACAACAATAATATGCAAGAACAGAAAATTGGCTTCTTATTATCTCCACAAATGTGGAATTACAAACATTTAGAATTACAATATGCAAAGCCACATGGGCATTCCCTTACAATATTTTGTAGGAAAAAGCCTCGAATCAATACCCAGATCTACTACCCCGAACTGCCCTAAACAACACTACAGGCCTTCTTTATATAGGCAATTTCCACCGCCCGAGAAGGTTCTAGAAATTTAGCCCTTAGGGCCGACCAAACTTAGAATTATTTTATTTTACAATTTATTACATCAAAGTCGACTCAAAATGAGTTTTGAAACCCAAACATAAATTTTGAAGAAAAATTATTTTTCGCCATTTCAGGTGGCCTGACTTCTGGAGACCATAAGTCATCACCAGTTGACCCAATTGACTATTATAACCCCATTTTGGAAATGCCATGAAGCACTCTACAAGCTTGACCCATGCAAAGCACCCATCATCCAAATTTTCAACCTCATCCAGGGCCTCTAAAGCCTTCAAAACTGAGTTTGAAGTTTCTGTACCCTGCTGCCAATACCGAAAATTTTCAATATCTTCAAAACTACACCTGATCTAGCCATGAAACTTTTCTGGTAGGCTGATATGACTGAGATGAACCTCCATATGTAAAATCAGGCATTTTGAGATCATAAGACCAACTTACTAAAAATAGCAAGTTTCCATAAATAGCAACTCTGCACAAGGTAGCCCTTATTGAATACAAAAAATAGAAATATTTTTGGGTGATGCAAGATTGCTCTTACACCCAGGATGCTCTTGCATCAAGATAGAGGATATATTTACAAAGCCTTTGCCTAAGGATACATTTGAGTATCTAAGAGGTATGCTTTGGGTTATGCCCCAGCCTACTTTTGAGAAGTGATGTAGTTGGTTGCATTTGTCCAGTGGTATATGAGCCTTATCTTTCTTCTGGACTAGATGTTGGTACTTCCTCTATGGGGGAGTATGTGTATATGAGCTGAGTCTATTGGCAATTTGGCTGAGATATGTACATAGATGTTGTCATTATGGAAACATATGTTCCCTATGAAGATCGCATAAGCTAGAAAGTAAGTATGGAAGATCATAGACTAAAATTGTCTAAGTACAAAACAGTGTTTTTGACAAAGCACAAGATACAGTTTGTTTTGGTGACGTTCACTAGAGCATGATCAGAGTTTGTGTAGTTGAACATAGACTCTATGGTGTCTAAGGATACCCCATCTTAGTGTGCAAAAGAGTATGGATAGTACAAACAAAGTTATGATTGTTTTACCGATGACATAGTACAGCTAATAGAGCAGTTTTGAAGACAGAACTAGTAAATGAATTAAGGGATTATTTTGCTTGTCAAAATAATGACTTTATATTATAAAGAGATGACATCCTATATGTTTACTCTTGGATAAAAATATGCAAGCTGAAAGGAAAAAGATATTATGTTTGTATCTTGTATAAATAAAGATGTACCGATCATACTTGAAATGTAATGTGTAATATATGTAACTTGTGATAGCAGCGAAAGTTGTCGATGTGAAGTTGTAAGCAGTACCATATTGTAATCAGTAAACATTTGTATTACTTTTTTGGGCAATGAGCTCATCTTGTAATCAGGTTTTGTATCTACAACTCCTAACAGGGTTGAGGCTTCTAATAAGGCCTATAGTCCCTTAACCAGGACCGATACACTATATGATTGTAACAGGCTCCTAATAGGGTCAACATCCTTAACTGAATATCTTTTGATTAGTGGATCTTTGTGGGTACCATCCCCACTGGAGTTTTCCCTTGGCCAGGGTTTCCTCAAGAACATATCATGTGTTATGAGTTCTTTACATTTACTGTTATGTATGCTATTTAGCTTCTTATGCTTTGTATGCACTAAAGTAATCTGTTATATCCATAAGTGGGCAAAAGTAAAAGTTTGTGAAATACTGAGTCACCCCCCCCCCCTCTTAGTATTTCCTATTTCTAACAATTGGTATCAGAGCATAGTTACTCGGAGAAGAAACATTCAAGGAAAGCCTAGCAGCCTGAGTAAGATCTCTATGGATATGGATCAATTACAGAAAAATCTTGAAGAATCTCTTGAGCAAATTGATATGCTTACTAATGAAAGAAACCCTTTGAAAAGAATTATGATGATGCAAAGAATCTTATTGACAAATTGAAAGGTAAGATAGAAGATCTGAAATCTGAGAAGGAATCTGAAATTCTTGTTGAAGATTGTGATGATTTAGAAAAAGAAAATGTGATCCTTAAACATGAATTGAAGATAGCAAATCTGAAGCTTAGCTTGAAAGATGGAAATGACAATTTAAGAACTAAGAATGAAAACTTGAAGAATGAGAATGAAGATTTGAAATCTAAACTTGGCAAGGTAACATCTAAATTTGATAAAGTCAAACTGCAGTATGATGAACTTGAGAAATACAACAAAATTGTGAAAGGTGAATTGACTCAATCCAAACAACAACTTGAGAGGCTATATTCAAATAGTGAAAAGATTAATAAGCAAGTATCTTATGGAAAACCATTCTATGAAAAAACTAGTCTTGGATTTAACATATTGAAGATAGTTAGTGAAAGCAAGAAACCAGATCTCAACAAATGTGAAAGCAATGAAGAAAAGAAGTTAGATGAGAACAAATCTGAAGAATCACCAAAGCAAGAAGAATCACCAAAGCAAGAAGATACACCAAAGAAAGAAGAACCACCAAAGCAAGATGAATCATCCAAATGTATGCAAAGAGAATTCAAAGGTAGATGTTTTTCTTGTAATACTATTGGTCATATGAAGAGAGATTGTATAGGTAAACAATTCAAACCTCTTAATGGTTATTGTTATAATTGTCATGGTTTTGGACATAGAGCTATTGAATGTAGAAGATCTAAAATTATTGAGAATAATTACAATAGTAGAATGCCTAGAAATACTAACAATGCAGATCATAGATCAATTGAAGACATTAAAAGAGGAAATGGAATAGTATGTTTCAGATGCAACAAAATTGGACATATTGATAGAAATTGCAGGACACAAATCAATCAGCAAACACCTAGATATGGAACCAATGGAATCACTTGTCAGATATGTAACAAGATTGGACACACATCAAGATTTTGTAGAATGAATAATGGAGGTTATCATCATAACCCTAACCCTAGAAACTATGCAAGAAGGAATGAAAATGCAAGAAACAAAGAGAAACGTTGTTGTAGCAATGAAGATGAAGTAAATTTTTTTAAAGGCACAGATCAAGAAGGTATATTCAGAATTGAAGGTAATTAGGACGGTAATGTATCTGATGGTAAGAATGAGTCTTTACCTAACCCTTCTTTAAGCACTTAAATTATGTAAATTTTTGTAGTTTAGGAACTTAGAATTAGTATAGAATTAGATTTTGAATGAGTTAAGTTTTGCGCAGTTAGATGAAGGTTTGTTATGTTATACTAATGCTATGGTTAAGTGCACAAAAATAAATATTGTGTTTTGCGAGGTCGCAAGAAGATTTATGGTTGCAAGTTTACAGAATTAGCTTTTTGGCATTTTAGTGGCAAAATAATTGAATGCGATGTCAGATCGAGTAAATGCTAAGCATTAAAAGATTGAAATCAAAGTTAATGTGATTATCAAGTGATTAGAAGTGATTTGGAAGCAAAGAAAGAAGTTTGAAAGTGATTTGCAGAATTTTGAAGCGTCGATCTAGTGAAAGCCCTAATTTTGTGAATTTAAGGTATTTATCTGACTAAGATCTTGAATCAGCTTAAAGTAATCAGATATAATCATGGATGTGTCGTTGATTCACAACATTAAGGATAAAAATAGACCTAGAACTAAGAAAGATCTAGTTGAACCCTCAGAAAGAGATGCTAGTTTAGCCTTATCATATGTACTAGATGGAGTTCTTCATTTAGAGAATTTTAAAAGTTATCTTGGATGCAAGTATGAAACCCTAATGGAGAGTGATTTTAATGGTGAATATAAGAAATTTTACAACTTAGATATGTCAGTAAAACAAGGTTATGAACATCTAGAAAACAATGAAATCATTGAGTACTCTATGAAATATGAATTTGATGATGAGGAGTGTACTAAGATTATTTTGAGTAGGATACATAATGGTAAATTTTGGTTAGAAGATAGAGTTATAGACATAACTACAGACCTAATTCATGATGTGACTAGATTATCAAAAGTTGGTGCAATTCCACTAAATGAGAAAAACATGAGAAAAATTGTGATTGAAAACACCGGTTCAGTATACAATGGCAGAGGTATAGTCATTAGTAAGATTAAGCAAGATGATGTAAAATACTTGTGTAAGATTTTGACAACAAAGTTCTGTGGAAGCTCTAGAGAAGATGATATGCCAGCAAGTATGGTACACATTGCTTATTTGATGTGTGTGGAGAAGAAGCCTATGGATATGTGTGAAATTCTGAGAATACAGTTGTTTGAGAATTTGGAAAAGATAAAGAAAGCTAAATACACTCACTTTAGATTTTCCTCATTGGTTACTTACATGTTCTTCCACTTGCTAAGAAGATTTCCTTACACTATTGAATGGAATGATGGTGAAAATACTATGGAAAGAATCAATAAAGTTTACATCAAACATTTTATTGAGAAGGTTAATGACAGTGTAAAGTTAGTGTTGAAAACTTTTCAGAACATTGTGGTAAATAGATCAAGAATTCCTCCATACCTAGTTGAGAAATACAAAGATGATATATGTTTTATGGTTGATACTGATTTCACTTACATTGAGGCAGTAGAACCTAGACATGAATTTATAGGCCCTCTTGGCTATGAAATCTCTAAAGTTGAAACATAAGGATATGTTAGTAGATTGTTGAAAAGTAAAGTTGATGCTCATAGCAACAAATTTGGAACATATGATGAAAACTTTGATTTAGCAAAGACACTTAAGGAAGAAAAAAAATCAAAGAAGAGAGTGGAGTCTACAATAAAGAAAATTCTAAAAGAATCAGGTATGAGTGAGCAGGAATTTGATATTGCAAGAAAGACTATAGAAGCAATAAGGAAAAGTGAGATACTATTAGTCCCACCTTTGGCATCAAGTGAAAAACCTATTCAAGTTAAGGTAAAGGTTGAAGAACCTGAGAAGGAACAAGAAATTAGTCAGATAGAGAAACCCTTTTCTTCAACACCAAGCAAAAGAATGAAGGCAAGTGCTTCAGGACCAGGTAAAAGACAAAAAACAATTGTTCCACTAGTACCTAGAAGAGTTGTAGAGATAAAAGATGATGAAGTGACAATAAAGAAGAAATCATGGAAACCAAGGATAGAAAGAGTTAATGAAGATATAATGCAGCATGGAGACTTTACCAAAATGAACAAATACTATGATTTATATGGATCCTCTAACAGATTAAATCTAGAGAATGCAATGGTTACACATATGATTTTGACAAACAAGAAATTTGATACTATTCATGGAAAGATACCAAAAGATTTCTACAACAAACTTGTGAGAAGAAAGATGAGAGCACAAGAAGAAGATACTAAAATGAGAGAGAATGTGATTAGACAGTTCTATGAGATAAGAGATGATGGCCACCTTAAAGAGATCCTCAAGCCACTAGAAACCCTATTAAGAACCAAAAGAAGAATTGTACAAATAATGGGAGGTTAGTATGAACAAGTAAAGACTGAAACTGAACAGGCAGTTGTGCAAGTGCTAGAAAACTTGGTAGCAGGAAAAGATAGCAAAGATCAATCAGTTGCAGAACCAGTAGAGAAACAGAGTTCAGAACAAGCAGAGGCAGCAATAGAGGTAGTTGAAGCTGAAGATATTCCCTCTTCTTCTATAAACATTGGCACAGAATCTATGGACATTGAAGGAACAAAAGTTACTTTAGATTCAGATGATGTGGTACTCAATAGTTTGGACAACATTGTTGACAATTTGGTTTTGGGAGAGCAAGAAAAGAATATTGAAATAGAGACTACTCAAATTGAAGTGCAAATGGAAACAGAGGCCCATACACCTATTGAACCACAAGAAGACATCAGTCTTACTCCTAAGACTAGAAAGGAGAAATGAATATGAACATTGATTGAAGATTTGAGCAAGGAAGTTGATGATGATGATCAATTAGAGTTGATCACCTCTTTGAACAAAATTATTGGAAAGAACAAGAAAGTTAAGAATTTGGAAGGTAATCTGAAAGATCTGACTAAGAAGCTAGAAAGTGTTATATCTACAAAAGTCTTTGATTCAGATCCACTTGAAAGAGAAAAGATGGTAATTAAATCTTTTGATGTTGAGTTCACTAATTTGACTGATATTGCTAAGGTTAAGGCTCAGGTAGCTTATGAAGCTGAGATGTTGTAGAATATAAGCTAGAATATCAAAAATGACATTGACAGCCTTGATAAAAGAAAATATTTTAATTGAGGAAGAGAAGAAGATAAAAGAGAAGCAAGATGAAATTGCAGCAGAGACAAACTCTTTGGCTAGCCTAAACATAAAGATCAGTATAGTTGAGAAAAAGATCAGAAAATTATGTGATGAGATAAGGATTTTGAATGATGAGAAGATCAAGAAAATTATCAAAATAAACATCTTGAGAGAGCATGTCTCAATCAAGTTGACTATAATAGAAGAGCAGCTAGAAGAATGTCTTACTACTAAGACAACATTTTAGAAGTTCAATTTTGAATCTCTTCAAGCCTGTCAGATTGCAGCATACGGATTGAGTACTTTACTCAATGTAGCAGAATCAATTAAGAAGGCATGGGAGAAAGATTTTGAGACTTGGAAGATAGATTTTGCAGATTGTGTTGCAAGCCTACCGTCTTTGCAATAAGACAGTAAGGTAAAAGTTTTGACACAATTTTCTATATCCCTTTCCACCCCTTTATTTTGTCATTGTTGTCAAAGGGGGAGAGATACTTAGAAAATTGTCTATATATGATAAGGAAGGATACTCATAGGGGGAGTTCTATGGATTATTATGAAGCGTTATAGATTATGTGTATATTTTGAGGAGATATAAGGATAGTATACTTGTTTTATACCATGGCCACAATTTTGATACAAATTTTGAGATTTTGACTTGTACACTTAGCCAATTTTCTCATATGTTGCCACCAATGACAAAGGGGGAGATTGTTGGCAATTTGGCTGAGGTATGTACATAGATGTTGTTATTATGGCAACATATGTTCCCTATGAAGATCGCATAAGCTGGAAAGTAAGTATGGAAGATTGCAGACTAAAATTGTCTAAGTATGAAATAGTGTTTTTGACAGAGCACCAGATACAGTTTGTTTTGGCGATGTTCGCTGGAGCATGATCAAAGTTTGTGTAGTTGAACATAGACTCTATGGTGTCTAAGGATACCCCATCTCAATGCACAAAAGAGTACAGATAGTACAGACAAAGTTATGATTGTTTTACTGATGACAAAGTACAGCCAACAGAGCAATTTTGAAGACAAAACTAGTAAATGAATTAAGGGATTATTTTTCTTGTCAAAATAATGACTTTATATTATAAAGAGATGAAATCCTAGATGTTTACTCTTGGATAAAGATATGCAAGTTGATAGGAGAAAGATATTATGTGTGTATCTTGTATAAATAAAGATGTGTCGATCATACTTGAAATGTAACATGTAATATATGTAACTTGTGATAGCAACAAAATTTGTTGATGCGAAGTTGTAAGTAGTACCATATTATAATTAGTAAACATTTGTATTTGTTTTTTGGGTAGTGAGCTCATCTGGTAATCAAGTTTTGTATCTAAAACTCCTAACAGGGTTCAGGCTTCTAACAAGGCCTATAGTCCCTTGACTAGGATTGATACACTATATGATTGTAATAGGCTCCTAACAGGGTCGACATCCTTAACCGAATATCTTTTGATTAGTGGATCTTTGTGGGTACCATCCCCACTAGGGTTTTCCCTTGGCCAGGGTTTCCTCAAGAACATATCATGTGTTATGAGTTCTTTACATTTACTATTATGTATGCTATTTAGTTTCTTATGCTTTGTATGCACTAAAGTAATATGTTATATCCATAAGTGGGCAAAAATAAAAGTTTTTGAAATACTGATTCACCCCCCCCCCCTCTCTCAGTATTTCCTATTTCTAACAGAGTCATGAGGACTCTAGTGAATGTATTTTGTGAATAGTGTCTTTTGACATTGGAGTTGTTGTTGACATAATGATGAGATTTCTATCATTAATGTCAATGGGGGAGAAGTGTACATGAAAAAACTATTTGTACTATCTAAATAGGAAAATGAAGCAAGATTTGATTGATGAAGAGGACTTGAAGCAGCAGTGTTGTAGTATTGGATTTTTGGAACATTGGATATTTTTTCATCTATGTTGCCATCAATGCTAATGGGGGAGATTGTTAGGAATGAATGTTGAATGTTTGGTAGTCATTCTATTGCAGTTGTTGTTGCATGCATGACTATGATTGTCATTGATGTCAACATAGTGATTTACTGGAGACTTGTAGAGAAGCAGACAGAGTTTGAATTAGTGCACATGGGATATTGTAGTTGGAGCTATGTGATGTTGAAGATATACTCTTTGATATGTTATATGTCTATGGTTAAGAGCACAGATAGTAATTCATTTATTCATGGAAGTTATGAGCATTTTGGTGGAAGCAATATTCAGGCAGTGTTCCTGAGTAGCGATTTGTGGAAATCGGATGATATCTCCTAATCGAGATGGAATCTGGTTTTGCATAGTTAAAGGAAAGTTGAAGAAAAATTGATAGTGACATGGATGATAGTGCAAACTTTGAGGTCGCACGAGTGGAGAATTATTGTAGTTGGAAGTGGACAGTTTTGTGTAATTTTGATGTAGCGTGTGGAATATTTTATTTTGTAATTATATGCCGACTCATTTGTAATTATTTGAGTGTGGTATAAAGGAATGAATGTTTTTCCTTGTTGTGTAGTAGTAGATAGATATGAAGTGAAGAAAAGAGATAAATGTGAAAGCAAATTTGTGAAGGGAGACATGCGAAGTATAGAGATATGAAATTGAGATCTAGTGTAATAGTGAGTGCATTTTGGCATAGTTAGAGAAGAGGTAACATATTATACTATTGAGTAATACAAAGATTATTTTCAGAGTGTGTCCAGTGATCTTACCTTGAAGCTGTCTGGGTAGTGGGTCCTTCTCTCTTCCATAACTCTTAACAGGGTTAGAATCTTTTAACAGGGATTCGAAATCTCCTAACAAGGATTCATATGTACTAAATGTATTTCATAAGACTCCTAACAGAGTCCATCCTTTCACAAGGAATATTCATATTAGTGCATCTTTTGTGGGCATCATTCCCACCGGGGTTTACTCTTTGATCAAGAGGTTCCCTAGTCAACATATCTTGTCTCATTATGTTATTGTGTATGAATATCTTTCTATGGTTGGTAATTATATTGCTTACATGGTTTAATGGTGTTGAAGTTGATAAAATTTATAATTATCTAAAACTGATTCACCCCCCCGCCCTCTCAGTTATCTCGGTGGACTCTACTTTCTCACATAATGGTATTGTAGAAAGCATGAATTAGATTTAGGAAGCAGCTATAACTATGTCGAGAGAAGAAAATATACTAGAGATCTACTAGAAGGAAGCAGTACATAATGCTATATATATGCTCAATAGAGTTATGTAATAGAAAAATTATAGGGGTATGTGTAGGATCATGGTATGCTAAAAAGTAGTGATGTGAAAAAAACCTATTTTAATTCATCCAAAAGCACACAAATAGATTTGTTGACTTTTTAGTAGGCCTGGGTGTCAATAAACCTAGCCAAGCCAAAAGTGAAACCTGAAGCCATAATCAAATATTTGATAATATCAGATATTTGATAATAGTTGATATCTGATAATATTGAATATCTGATAATATCAGATATCCGATAATATCAAATATTGGATAATATCAGATATCTAATATTTTCCAATAGATATATATATCTCTGTACCCAGTCGCATTCAATATTTTTTCATTGTACAAATGTGAATGCAGCTAGGGTTTTCAGATATCCACTCCCAAATCCTCTATCTAATTTTTGCTAAATTGCCAGGTAAGTGAAAGCTTCTAATTTTTATTGTTTTAATTGTTTTTAATTGTTTTTAAATAGAAATATATAGTTTTTATATAAAAATTAGGGTAGCAATGAGTTTTTGTATTATTTTTTAAAATTCATTGTAATTATCTATTTGTTTTTTCATTGCTATCAGACATGGAATCAGAAAACCCTCCTAATAATCTCGCAAATAATCCATAACCACCTCCCAACAATCCTCCACCTCCAGAAGACGTACCTATCACAAACCCTCACCGTTTAGAAGATCTAATAGGAGATAATCTAAATGAACTTAGAGGATTTCAAACCACATATGCCAATATCCCCACATTGCTCCCCATGTTTACGACATTGAACTCAATTACTGAAAACATGGAGAAATTTACATAGAAACATAATGTTGCACTTCTTTGGCGTGATTCCATGCACACCCAGTTTGACAATAGGCTTGATTATGATCAAGTCATGAACCTAAATATAACAAAACATGACATAGCTAATCTTTTTGTGGATCCTAAAACTGGTCTAAAAGTAGACCATAAAAAAGCCAAGTTGTCAATTAAATGGTGCACAAATAGTGCAATATGTGACAACTTTTGGAACCATTGGTGGATGGTTTTTTATAGATGACCTCACAATAATTTGGATGTCCCATTTTATTTTATTAAAAAATTGTATGCTAAATTTGTGCTCGGTCACAAGGTGAATTATTGGAGTCTGAGACCGAACTAGGATGTAGGTTTAGGCGCTGCACGAGATAGGCCATGGGCACAATCAGTGAAATCCCACACATATGTCCCCCCTCCCAAGATTTGACCACCTCCCACAGTGCAGCATCTAGACATTATCATTGAGGCTGACTCACAGACTATTCTAGCCATTCACACCTTTACCGATCTGCTAGTTATGTAGAACAGGACATTATTGCCTCATTGTCCTTATGCTTCTAGCGCTTCCACGAGCTCACATGTTTGTGTGCTCCACACTTGCTTTATATGCAAGAATCTGTGCTTTGGTCCTCTGACTGATAGTGATTCATATAATTTCGGCTTTGATGGGGATGATTCTATATAGCACACTACAGGCACTGAAGTAGCTCATGGAGATGTGCATGAGGAGCTTATAGTGCCATGGACTCCCACTGTTATGGTAAGGGTAAACCGTTCACTTTTTATATTGTTTTTAAATTTTATTGTTCATATTTTTAGTAGAATTTCCTTATAATAATTTCCCACTTATGTCTTTTTATGTGTTACATTTATGTTCAGTTGATGATAGAGGAGATGGCACAGGTGGAGGGGTCCACGCTTTCGGCCATATCATTTGGTCTTGACTCTTCCACGGTACATATGTTTTAATGTACTCATTAGTTTCCTTTTAAATTATGATAATAGTATATGTACATTGTTTTCTAATTTTTATGATCATCTTTTACATACTGATGCAGGTGTCACCAGTTCCCACTAGGGGGTAATGTGAGGGGGTGCAGGTGTCAGCTATTGATAAAGGAAAGGTAATTAAGTAATTTAGTTTGTTTATTCTTACATGTATACTTGTCAATTGTGTGTACTCATTTTTAATTTACATGGTTTATTTGACAGAGAGTGGCATGTGATGATGCCATGAGACCCTATCCTTGCGATAGAGTTATAGGCATATCCATTCGGAGTGATAGCCCCACGGTACGTACATTTATAAAGTTATTTTTGTGTATTTTTCTATCAAGTATATATAATAGTGTCAAGTTATGATAATATGAAGTATCTATTTTACTTTTGTAGGTCACTCCTAGTTTGAGGGAGCCAAAATGGCAAGGGTTTGTATCGCTGATGACTCAGCCAACAATCCCTGAAGAAAGTTCAACACAGGTAAGTTTTAATGTTAATTCAGTTATTTTGTAAACATATATTTGCTACCAAGTTTTTAACATTAAATAGTATAACATATAGATCAATCTCATGTCCGCAAACATATACAGGTGGGAGTTGTCATTGGTAGCACTATTCCTACACTACCAAGGACATATATTAGGTCTCCTGCCCATAGGAGGAGACAGAGAGGTGAGGTATATGAGAGTTCAATTTTAGTTTAAATTTTATTTATTATTGTTGACTATGATTCTGAATTTTAATCTAACTAGGGGGTTCACTTTTGTGTTTGAATGTAGGATCCATTAGAGCCAAAGAGTACTTCAAAGAGGCTCCATTTTGATGATCCACCAGTAGAATAGGATGTCCTAGAAATATTTGTAGTTGAACTTCTTATTTTGAGTTGTCATATGACATATTTTGAGATGGTGCATGCCACATTGTATCTAGATATGTTGACATATAAATATGTACATAATTATTGTTCATTTTGATATATATATGAAACTTGATATTCAATCCAATTTGTTAATTGTGTGTTCATTTATTCATTGTTAGTATGTAAATATGCTTGTGTGTATGTACTCATGTGTATAATATAGGCCTTAAGTATATTCATGTATATTCAAGTACAATATTCATAACAGAAATTCATGTGTATGGGCTACATGCATGACTTAAGTGAATTCATGTTGTATGCTATATAATTTATATGCTACATGTATGCTTCATGACTTAAGAAAATTTATGTGTACACTTTATCTACTACATGTATCACACATGTAATTCTTCATTTGAGGTATATAAGGATATCTATTAAAGTGGTTTCAAGGTTTGTAGACTTACCCTTTACTCCCAATGGCTAAAAGACTTCAAACTGGCCTAATTACATAATCAAACACCTTTTTGGCCATATCAAAACATATTGGTCTTTTTGACAAAATATCAGTACTCTGCCTGTACCCCTACAAATACACTAGGAACACCTAAGAAATGTGGTCTTGTAGCATTTCACAGATCACCGATACCTCTCACAGGGTTCGAGTTACGAACCTCAATAGTTTGCTGACTAATTGTGCTTAGTGCACCTTGGGGATACTTTGGTCTGGCGTGGTCCAGAACATTCTACTGACTCAGTGGTCAAAATGGGGTTGTCTCTAGTGTTTACTTGCCAAACCAGAGCTAATGGCGTAGTCCATTCCATGCCGAGATGAATGGTTTGGAAGTAATCCATTGGTGCAACTTTCAACTGATCCTCACTGCAAGTTTTGGCATCGAGCGAGACTGGCGTACCAAATTCAAACAAATTTGAATATCACAGAATGGAAAGAGATTATTGTAGGCCTCAAAATTTTTATTTTATAGCATCTCATGGATCTCAAATACCTCTCATAGGGTTAGAGTTATGAGCCTTGAAAGTTGGCCTCTCAATCGTGCTTAGTGCACCTTGGGGACACTTTGGTCTAGCGTGGTCTGAAACGTTCTGCCGACTCAGTGGTAAAAATAGGGTTGTCCCTAATGTTTACCCACCCAACTAGAGCTAATGGTGTAGTCCATTCGGTGATGGGATGAATGGTTTGGAAGTAATCCATTGGTGCGACTTTCAACTGATCCTCACTGCAAGTTTTGGCATCGAGCGAGACTGGCGTGCCAAATTCAAAAAAAATTGAATCTCCTAGAATGGAGAGAGGTTATTGTAGGCCTCATAAATTCCATCTTGTAGCATCTCATGAATCTCTAATACCTCTCACAGATTTCAAGTTATTAGCCTCGAAAGTTCACTGCTCAATTTTGCTTAGTGCACATTGGGGACACTTTGGTCCGACATGGTCCGGAATGTTCTACTAATCCAGTGGTCAAAATGTGGTTGTCCCTAGAATTTACCTTCCCAACTAGAGCTAATGGCACATTCCATTTGGTGTCAAGATGAATGGTTTGGAAGTAATCCATTGGTGCAACTTTCAACTTACCCTCACTACAAGTTTTGGCATCGAGCGAGACTGGCATGCCAAATTCAAACAATTTTGAATCTCCCAGAATAGAGAGAGCTTATTATAGGCCTCAGAAACATAATCTTGTAGCATCTCATAGATCTCTGATACCTCTCATGGGGTCTGAGTTATGAGCTTGGAAATTTCGCTACCTAATCGTGCTTAATGCACCTAGGGACACTTTGGTCCGATGTGGTGCAGAACATTCTCCTGACTCAGTGGTCGAAATGGGTTTGTGCCTAGAATTCACCCACCTAACTAGAGCTAATGGTATAGTCTGTTCAGTGTTGGGATGATTGTTTTGGAAGTAATCCATTGGTGCAACTTTTAACTAACCCTCACTACAAGTTTTGGCATTGAGCAAGACTGGCATGCCAAATTCAAACAAATTTGAATCTCCCAAAATGGAGAGATTTTATTTTAGACCTCAAAAACTTTGTCCTATAGCATCTCATGGATCTCTGATACCTCTCATGGGGTCTGAGTTACGAGCCTCAAAAGTTTTCTGCCCAATCGTGCTTAGTGCACCTTGGGGACACTTTGGTCCTATGTGGCCCAGAACATTCTACTGACTCAGTGGTCAAAATGGGGTTGTCCCTAGAATTTACCCACCCCACCGGAGCTAATAGTGCATTCCATTCCATGTTGGGGCTAATGGTTTGGAAGTAATCCATTAGTGCAACTTTCAATTGACCCTCACTGCAAGTTTTGACATCGAGCGAGACTGGCGTGCCAAATTCAAACAAATTTGAATCTCCCAGAATGGAGATAGTTTATTGTTGGCCTTAGAAACACCATCCTGTAGCATCTCTTAGATCTCTAATACCTCTCATGGGGTCCAAGTTACAAGCCTCGAAAGTTCTCTACCTTATCGTGCTTAGTGCACCTTGGGGACACTTTGGTCTAGCGTGGTCCGGAACGTTCTGCTGACTTAGTGGTCAAAATGAGGTTGCCCCTCGTGTTAACCCACCCAACCGAAGCTAATGGTGTAGTCCATTTTGTGTCAGGACAAACGGTTTGAAAGTAATCCATTGGTACAACTTTCAACTAACCCTCACTGCAAGTTTTGGCATTGAGCGAGACTGGCATGCCAAATTCAAACAAATTTGAATCTCCCAGAATGAAGAGAGGTTATTTTAGGCCTCAAAAAAATTATCCTGTAGCATCTTACGAATCTCCAATACCTCTCACGGGGTCCAAGTTATGATCCTCGAAAGTTCGCTTCCCAGTTGTGCTTAGTGCACCTTAGGGACACTTTGGACCGGCGTGGTCCATAACACTCTGCTGACTCAATGATCAAAATAGGGTTGTCCCTAGGGTTTAACTACCCAACCGGAGCTAATGGCATAGTCCATTTGGTTCTGAGATGAATAGTTTGGAAGTAATCCATTGGTGCAACTTTCAACTGACCCTCACTGCAAGTTTTGGCATCGAGCGAGACTGGCATGCCAAATTCAATAAAATTTGAATCTCCCATAATGGAGAGAGGTTATTGTAGGCCTTGGAAACATAATCTTGTAGCATCTCATAGATCTTTGATACCTCTCACGGGGTCTGAGTTGCGAGCCTTGAAATTTTGCTGCCCAATCGTGCTTAGTGCACCTTGGGGACACTTTGGTCCGGCATGGTTCAGAACATTCTACTGACTCAGTGGTCGAAATAGGGTTGTTCCTAGCATTTACCTGCCCAACTTGAGCTAATGGCATAGTCCATTCAGTGCCAAGATGAAATCCTTGAACACTATCCCTTCACCTAGGGAATCATCATTTTACTTTAGACACATTTGACCAATTTTGACTCAATGACTCCAACTATTACATCATTTGATGATACAAATGTAATGGAATTAAGAAAATAGAAATGTAAGGATACAAAATTAAGATGATACAAATTATATAAGGATACAACATTCATAGTAAGGAAATACATTTTTTGCACTTTACATGGCATTAAGACGACACAAATGTGGGCTTTTAATATTTGCAAATGAACCCCATGGGCTCTTTTATATTTCCAATTTTGCATCTAATTTTTTATATACAAAATTTGGCATCTAAATATGCACATTACATTCTATTGTTGTTTTTATATATAAAATTTGGCATCTAAATATGCACATTACATTCAATTATTGTTTTTATATACAAAATTTGGCATCTAACTATGCACATTTACATTCAATTGTTGGTTTTATATACAAAATTTAGCATCTAAATATGCAAATTACACAACTACATATAAAAAATAAGTGTCATTTTCACTCCAATCCTTGCATTCAGAAGGCAAAAGAAAAGTTAATAGAGAATATAAGAAGTTCCCTTTTGGCATCTAAATATGCAAATTACATAACTATATTTTAACTTGAGTTGAACTTACCTACTGAAGTGTGCCTAAAGGGTCATCTCTATGCTTGAGAGTATTTAGTATTGCTTCATGATTGGTAGTACTAATAGTCCAAAGTTCCTTTGTCTTTGGTTTTCCTTGATGTTTCAACAACTTAACATTGGTTGCTATAACAAGGTTTGAATACATGAGAATGGTTTTGTGCTTTTCACAGTCTTCAAACGTAGGAATGCCATTATTTCCAATCATATATGTGCACAACCATGTTCCTACAACAACATGTGATCTTGTTGGATATGTGAACATATCATCATTTGTCATCGGTTCTAAAAGTTTCTTCTTTCCTCATACACAACATGCTAACCAGTAATCTGATCTCTCATCATTCCCTTCTGGTGCAACCAATGCAAAAACATGTCCTAGCTGTAGAAGATCTGAAAGATGGTCATAGTCAAGTGAAAAATCCATGTCATCATTTATTATAGAGACTGTGAGAGATAAAGGAGTAAGATAATTTGGAACCCATGTATCAACCCATTCACTTGACTCACACTAATCCCAATCACATTGAAGACAACTCAGACAATAACAAGCCAACTCTCATTTCCAAATGGTCCATGTAATAGCATCTGAGCTTCGAAATGAATGCATTTTTTAAGAATCTTTCATACTTTGACAATCCAACCTATCTCCTATTGTGCCCAACTCAACCAACCAAAAGAATCTGCACATCGCTGAATCAAAAGTCCCCTTTGTAACCATGTTGAAGTACACCAATCAATAATAGAATGGGCATTAATGAGTTCTGCACCTAAAATCCTCAATTTCTCCTTAACTAGAGCTCTCTTTATGCATGCACCTACTCCATCATGCTCCCCTTTTCCATGGCCGGCCTCAAAAAAACTCCAAATATGAGGTACACCTCTCTCTACATGCATTCTACATAACCAATAAAACATATGAGTATTTTTTAATTGACCTATGAAATTATCTAACCACTGAGACCTATGACTATGCCTTGCATACTTGTAAAAAATATTCTTCCTAAAATCTGAAATAAAATCAGCTACATTGCATTCTTTAGTAACCAACTCACATCTAGAGCCTTCACCTCCACTTTTTAATGTATATTTAATAGTTTCATATACCTTTTTGTGGACAATTGTCTTTTCAAAATCATGTTCACAACCCTCATGAAAACATTCAACAAACTTCACTAGCCCACCACACTCTGAGCACTTGTCATTTAAGCAATATTTTCTATAAAAGAAACATCCATCTTCTCTAGGACATAAAAAATGATCTAGCAAGTCTCTTGATGATTTTGGAAGAGCACTTGCACCACACTCCTCCAACATTTCACTACTATGCAAAGTAGAATGAATGGATCGTAACAATTCATGGTGCATTGAAAACTCGACATGATATTTGTAACAACAAGTATTTCAAATCTTAAGAGGCACACAAAAAAAAGGCTTCAGGGCTTCAAAAGCTCTTTGTGATATTTGCAATGTTGGATGTGCTGCACAACATTTTTTGAACAACATTGTTTGACTCGCCTCCAAATAATGTTTGGGATGCGGGGTGCAGTCTCGAATGCCAATTCTCAACTTTAAGACATCCTTCACATTTGGTGACACTTTTGAGTTAGATTGCCAAAATAGTTGAATTTGATCCTTCACAGCATCGATAAGATTCTTATCTCAACGTGAAAGTCTCCCACCATAAGCCCATGTATCAGTTTGAAGAGGATCATCAAGTCTTTCTCTTCTTGCAAGTGCTCTATCCGAAGTTTTATGATTTAGATTCAAGTCAACACAAGTTTGTCTCATCAAACGAGCCTTTCTCAAATGATGACTTACTAAGGAGGTTGTAATAACCCTCCTAGCAGCTCTCTTATCTTTTTCCTTGGTAGTATTCCCAATGGAATTGAGAGCACTAAAAATATTTCTCACAATAATAGCATTCTGCTCCTTTTTCTTGTTTACACTAATCTTCAATTTGACTAGTATACATCTCATCTTCAACATCTTTAACAATTGCACAAGCATTTGACAATGCTCAACCAACGTCTTGTGCCTAAAAAATTGATCAAAAATTTTTAAAACCCACAACCAAATGGTTCTTTTTGATCTCTTGCCATCGAAATTGCTCACTATGTTCTCATCAATTTCAAGTAACCATTTAGTTCTTCTTGAAGGTCTCAATTTTGAAGTTTGTCTTTCTTCCTCTGAAGGGACTTCATTTCTCATATAATTTGGAGATGTGTAATATTGAATTGGTTCTTTTGCACCATTATCATTGTCAATTCCTTCATATTCAATCAGTGGATTGTCATTGACAATGTCCACACTTCCATTGGCCACATCTACATGTTCATTTTAGAAACCTACATTTTCATCTTCAAAACCTAAATTCTCATTTTGAAAACCTACATTTTCATCTTCACATTCATTTTATTCACTTGAAACCACATTCAAAGGTGGGTGTATGCTGACATCTTCATTCATATTTAATTTACCTTGTCTCTTATTCTGACGAGCAACCCTATCCATTTCTCTATAAACTTCAACATCTTCATTTGTGAGTCTCCTCTTCTGTTTATGCTTTCGATGACTACTAATCCCCATAGTTAGACCAAAAAGAAGATGCAAATACCTTTGGTAATAGAGAAAATCACCCCAGAAAAAGATGAAATACCTTTGGTAATAGAGAAAATCACCCCAAAAAGTGGTTTTTTGTCTTCTTGCTAACACTCGAATCCCGTAATTCAAGAAAAACATGTGACTCTCTAGAGGGACCTAGAGAATCTTCTTTTCTTTACACCAGTAAACAAAATCGGATATCTAAAATTATCGGATATCCAAAATTATCAAATATTTGATATTATCAAAAATCCAATATCTCCCACCAAAACTTTGGAAAAATATATCACTCTCTCAAGTTTCTCTCTCCTCTCTTTCTCTCCTCTCCTCTCTCTCTCTCACCTAGAGAGAGAGAGAGGAGATAGGAGAGAGAGAGAGAGAGGAGAGAGAGAAAGGTTAGAGAGAGAGAGATGAGACAAGATGAGATGAGAGAAAGAGAGGAGAGAGAGAGGAGAGAAAGCGGTCATGAGGAATTCCAAGGGGTCCTAACACATGATAAAGCATACTAGGACCCCTAGGAAGTCCCCATGATGACCCCTTGGAACACTTGATGGTTCCAATGTGTCGAAAGGGGTCATGGGGACATCCTAGTGGTCCTAGTATACCTTATCACACGTTAGGACCCCTAGGAAGTCCTCATGACCCCTTTCGACACATTGGAACCCTCAAGTGTGCCCTACCCCTTTGGACACATTTGAACCCTCAAGTGTGTCCTCAGGGGTCCTACGACCCCTTACAACACACTTGAGGGCTCAAATGTGTCCAAAGGGGTCATGGGGACTTCCTAGGGGTCCTAGTATGCCTTATCACATGTTAGGACCCCTAGGAAGTCCTCATGACCCCTTTCGGCACATTGGAACCCTCAAGTGTGTCCTACCCTAAGGACACACTTGAGGGTTCCAATGTGCCAAAAGGGGTCATGAGGACTTCCTAGGGGTCCTAACGTGTCATTAGGCATACTAGGACCCCTAGGAAGTCCCCATGACCCCTTTGGACACATTTGAACCCTCAAGTGTGTCCTAAGTGTCATAAGGGGTTCAAATGTGTCCAAAGGGGTCATGGGGACTTCCCAGGGGTCCTAATGCATGATAAGGCATACTAGGACCCTTGGGAAGTCCCCATGACCCCTTTTGACACATTGGAACCCTCAAGTGTGTCTTAAGGGGTCCTACAACCCCTTAGGACACACTTGAGGGCTCCAATATGTTGAAAGGGGTCATGAGGACTTCCTAGGGGTCCTAACATATGATAAGGTGTACTAGGACCCCTAGGAAGTCTCCATGACCCCTTTTGACACATTTGAATGCTCAAGTGTGTCCTAAGGGGTCGTAGAACCCCTTAGGACACACTTGAGGGTTCCAATGTGTCAAAAGGGGTCATGAGGACTTCCTAGGGGTCCTAACACGTGATAAGGCATACTAGGACCCCTTGGAAGTCCCATGGCCCCTTTAGACACATTGGAACCCTCGAGGGTGTCCTAAGGGGTCGTAGGACCCCTTCAGACACACTTGAGCATTCAAATGTGTCGAAAGGGGTCAAATGTGTTGAAAGGGGTCCAAGGTGGTTTAATTATTCTAGTGGGAGCTACAGGTTTTGGTCGATCAGTCTCCAAGTGGGAGGATATTGTTGTGGAGTCTGATCAGTCTCCAAGTGGGAGATTGTTAGGTATGTGGAGCCTATTCAGACTTATCCATGGGGTCAAGGGGTGGAGCCCCTTGTGGGGTCCTGGGGTAGCACCCCAGGTGGGGTCATGGGGAAAAGCCCCTGATGGGGTCAAGGGGCAGAGCCCCTCGATGCTAAGAATGACTTAATAATATTGTAAAGTGTCAACCATCTATTTTCTATTAGTCAAAGTATTTTTTCCCTAATTTTGTTATGTCAAAAATACTTGTAAAAAGGGCTTAGGGTTTGAGATTGAATGTATGAGGGATTATTGTAGCTTCCTATAGTGGTATTGTGTTGCAGGTTTCAAATTGTAATCGTTGGATAATAATAAAGATATTGGACTCACTGTTGGTGGACGTAGCCTAGGGATTGGGTGAACCACATTAAATTTTGTGTTATTGTGTTCTCTCTTGTTTGTTAATATTTTCATTTTATGCTTATTATCCTAACACCTAGTATGCCTTTTCACACGTTAGGACCCTTAGGAAGTCCTCATGACGCCTTTTGAGACATTGGAACCCTCAAGTGTGTCCTAAGGGGTCCTACAACCCAATAAGATGTATTTGAACATTCAAATGTGTCCTAAGGGGTCCTACAACCTCTTAGGACACACTTGAGGGTTCAAATGTGTCTAAAGGGGTCATGGGGACTTCCTAGGGGTCCTAGGACATGATAGGGCATACTAGGACCCTTGGGAAGTCCCCATGACCCCTTTCAACACATTGGAACCCTCAAGTGTGTCCTAACAGGTCCTACTACCCCTTAGGACACACTTGAGGGTTCCAATGTGTCGAAATGGGTCATGAGGACTTCCTAGGGGTCCTAACATGTGATAAGGTGTACTATGACCCTGAAGATGTCCCCATGACCCCTTTTGACACATTTTAATGCTCATGTGTGTTCTAAGGGGTCGTAGGACCCCTTAGGACATACTTGAGGGTTCCAATGTGTTGAAAGGGGTCATGAGGACTTCCTAGGGGTCCTAACACATGATAAGGTGTACTAGGACCCCTTAGAAGTCCCCATGACCCCTTTCGACACATTGGAACCCTCAAATGTGTCCTAAGGGGTCCTACAACCCCTTCGTACACACTTGAGCATTCAAATGTGTCAAAAGGGGTCATGGGGCCTTGCTAGGGTTGCTAACATGTGATAAGGCATACTAGGACCCCTAGGAAGTCCTAATGACCCCTTTTGACATATTTGAATTCTCAAGTGTGTCCTAAGGGGTCATAGGACCCCTTAGGACACACTTGGGGGTTCCAATGTGTCAAAAGGGGTCACGAGTGTACACACTAAATAGTGTGCTTCTCTAAGTCATTACTTCCAAGGGAATCCATGAATGGGAAACCTTGCGAAAGCAACCTAGAGCTCCGTAGGCATGGAGTCACAAGGATGATGATGGTGCTCTCAGCTAGAGCTATTGAAGCATGCAAACTTGCTAGTAAACCACACAATGGGAGATTCAAAGAGACAAGGGCAAGAATGTCAATATCTTCAAGAATCAACACTGTGAATGCAATGCAATGCAACTATGCGAAGAATGAAGATGCAAGCTAAGATATGAAAGGAAAGTATTACAAACCCTTGCTAATTAAGGTATGTGAGCTAATCTAGAGCATAAAAGAAACTAAGATAGATGTCATGAAAAATATGATGCAAGAAATGAAACTAGAATGCAAGAATGATCTCTAAAAGCTCCAAAGTCTCCAAGAAATCCTGCAGCATAAAATTAGCATAAAAAGTTGGGATCCAAGAATGAGAAAAGAGCTCTCCTTACAAAGGAATTGAAAAGGAATGGACCATGGAGATTAAGAGGAAAAATATTTAATCAAGGGTGGAGCTTGAGAGATGAGAAATCCATGTGCACAAATATCCTCCAATGAGAAAATAAGAGTTGACTTTTGTGTCCATATGAGACAAAAAGTGTTTTTCTTCTTTTTATAAAATAAGAATAATGCTTTATTCATCCAACTTAGGATAAGAGGAAAAGTGGGGGCTTTTTATTTAATAAAAGGGGAGGAAATTCCTTTTAAATAAATAAAGACTTTAGGATAAAATGGTTAACCCAAGGCAAATAATCAAAAATGATAAAATAGGATTTGATCAAGGAAATTGATATAATTGATAAAATGCTGATTTTTTAAAATATTGATTCAGAGATTTGATAAATTGTTGAATGGGGGCCCAAAGTCTAGGTGACCATTTAAGGGTGCTTACAACGAGGACTTCCTAGGGATCCTAACGCATGATAAGGTGTACTAGGATCCCTAGGAAGTCCCCGTGACCCCTTTTGACACATTTGAATGCTCAAGTGTGTCCGAAGGAGTCATAGGACACCTTAGGACACACTTGAGGGTTCCAATGTGTTAAAAGGGGTCATGAGGACTTCCTAGGGGTCCTAACATGTGATAAGGCATACTAGGACCCCTAGGAAGTCCCCATGACCCCTTTTGACACATTTGAATTCTCAAGTGTGTTCAAAGAGTTCGTAGGACACCTTAGGACACACTTGAGGGTTCAAATGTGTCGAAAGGGGTAATGGGGACTTTCTAAGGGTCCTAACACATGATAAGGTGTACTAGGACCCCTAAGAAGTCCCCATGACCCATTTGGACACATTTGAACCCTCAAGTATGTCCTAAGGGGTCCTACAACCCCTTAGGACACACTTGAGGGTTCAAGTATGTCTAAAGGGGTCATGGGTACTTCCTAGGCATCCTAAGACATGATAAGGCATACTAGGACCCCTGGGAAGTCCCCATGACCCCTTTCAACACATTGGAACCCTCAAGTGTGTCCTAAGGGGTCCTACGACCCCTTAGGACACAATTGAGGGTTCCAATGTGTCGAAAGAGGTCACAAGGACTTCCCAAGGGTCCTAACATGTGATAAGGCGTACTAGGACCCCTAGGAAGTGCCCCTGACCCCTTTTGACACATTTGAATGCTCAAGTGTGTCTTAAGGGGTTGTAGGACTGCTTACGACACACTTGAGGGTTCCAATGTGTCGAAAGGGTTCATGAGGACTTATTAGGGGTCCTAACGCATGATAAGGCACACTAGGACCCCTAGGAAGTCCCCATGACCCATTTCGACACATTGGAACCCTCAAGTGTGTCCTAAGAGGTCCTACAAACTCTTCGGACACACTTGAGAATTCAAATGTTTCGAAAGGGGTCATGGGGACTTGCTAGGGGTGCTAACACATGATAAAGTGTACTAGGACCCCTAGGAAGTCCCCATGACCCCTTTTGACACATCTGAATGCTCAAGTGTGTCCTAAGGGGTTGTAGGACCCCTTAAGACTTACTTGAGGGTTCCAATGTGTCAAAATAGGTCATGAGGACTTCCTAGGGGTCCTCACATGAGAAGGCATACTAGGACACCTAGGAGGTCCACATGACCCCTTTTGACACATTTGAATGCTCAAGTATGTTCGAAGGAGTCATAGGACCCCTTAGGACACACTTGAGGGTTTGAATGTGTCAAAAGGAGTCATGACAACTTCCTAAGGGTCTTAACATGTGATAAGGCATACTAGGACCCCTAGGAAGTCCCCATGACCCCTTCGGAGACATTTGAACTCTCAAGTGTGTCCTAAGGGGTCGTAGGACCCCTTAGGACACACTTGAGGGTTAGTGTGTCCTAAGGGGTTGTAGGATCCCATAGGAGACACTTGAGGGTTCAAATGTGTCCAAAGGGGTCATGGGGACTTTCTAGGGGTCCTAATGCATGATTAGGCATACTGGGACCCTTGGGAAGTCCCCATGACCCCTTTTGACACATCAGAACCCTCAAGTTTGTCCTAAGGGGTTGTAGGACCCCTTAGGACACACTTGAGGGTTTGAATGTGTCGAAAGGAGTCATGAGGACTTCCTAGGGGTCCTAAGGGGTGATAAGGCATACTAAGACCCCTAGAAAGTCCTCATGATCCCTTTCGATACATTGGAACCCTAAAGTGTTCCAATCTCTCTCTCTCTCTCTCTCTCTCTCTCTCTCTCCTACTCTCTCCCCTTCCCCCCCCCGCTCTCTCTCTCTCTCTCTCTAGAGCCTTCACCTCCACTTTTTAATATATATTTAAAGGTTTCATAGACCTTTTTGTGGACAATGTACCTTAAATGTTCTTACATCAATTTTTATGCCACTGTTAGTTTCTAGAATAGTTGATGAGTGTACGGTGGTTCTACAACTGTGTATAATTTCTTTTCGAGAGTTAAAAAGTCAATTGATTGTATTCAATCAAGGGGAAGTCTATTGACATCTACTTATTCAGTATAGTTAGACAGCCGAAATTGCAAGGATTCTATAGAAAAATCCTGTGCTGGATACTTTCAAGAGAATTTGGGCTGAATTTGTCTCTCCTCAAATCAACTGTGCAAGTATTTTTTTGAAATCATTTTGTATATCAAATAATATAATACATACTAATATAAAAATTTATATTATAATATTTATGCTATGCTTTTATTATTTAATATTAATATTTAAAATGAAATTAATATTAACATAACAAAAATATAATTTAATATGAAACTTGAATTAATATTAACATAAAAAGAATATAACTTAATTTATAAGACAATTAATATTACTATTAAAAAAATACATTTATTATGAAACTTGAATTTGGGAAAAGTGGGGCAATTGAAATTTCAAAATAGGCAGGCTTTTTTGGATATCTGATATTATCGGATATCTAATCTTATTAGATATCCGATTAGGCTTGGTATTTGCTTCAGCATTACCAAACATGGGTGGTCAACCCTTCAAGCATGTTTTAGGCGATAGTTCTTGATACCTAGACTTTGACCATGTAGCCGACGACTATTTTTTCACTCGAAATTGATGAAACAAAAAGGGTTTCTTAAAGAAATTATTAGTTTTCCATCAATATAATTACTATCAAATTTTGAGTTCAGTAAGTAATTATTACTTATTTTTTAATTGAGTTATCTTTAAAGTCATAATTGACATAATGATTGAAAAAAACTATAACTTTCAAACCGTTTAACCTTTTTGAAATCCGAAACATGCGTCACATTCTATGCTTCAGCTACTATAAGAAAAAAAAGTTTTGAATTTGGTAAAATTTTGAATTAGTTAAGGTGGTCAGACATGAGAGTTTTTTATTCTAAAAAAGTTATAGTAGAAAATTCATAATTAATTATTTTTTTGACCAAAAATTACAAAAAAATGTGTCACATTCAGACATGATTCTACTACTTATATCTAGAATCTTGGCAAAATATATCATCATTTGATTGTGATTAAGGTGGTCAGACATACATGTACTTTTTATCTTTTCCCTGAAATTTTCATAGTACTGCATTGAAATCTAAAATTTTGAACAATTAGACAACAAAAGTTTCAAACAAGGGCTAGTAGTTTAGAAACTACATTCAATTTCCTATAGATTCTACTCTTACAACTTTTTCACATAAGGTTCATAAGATGTTCAACCTTTTACGTCAAGTTGACTAACCTTGATTTTCTAATTTTTCATTGCCACTTAAGGCCATAGTTTGGTATACCATGATCCTGCACATACCCATAGAAATACTTCATATGAACCATGGCATCAAAGAGTACCAATAGTTAAGTACTTCAAGATTTTTTGCACCAAGTGTTACTTATAGAAAGATGAAGACAATCACAACAAGTCTGAAAATAGGGCCGATGAAGGAATATTATTGGGTTATTCTACTAGTAGAAAGGTGTATCATTACTACAAAAAGAGAATGTACACAATTTTGGAAAGTGCTAATGTGAAAGTTGATGAAGATTTTTAGAAGGTTCTTGAAAGGAACATTGAGTATGAATTTGATGCAGAAGAACATAGAAAAGAAGATAAGAAAGAGGAAGATGGAATTCAACTAACACTGACACCAACATCCATTGCTAAGAAACCTAGATATGTATATAAGAATCATTTAGAAATAATAATAGAGGAGTTGTTACCAAATGTAAAGCAACACAAGATCATGCTTTTTTGTGTGTTTACTTTCTAAATTTGAACCTAAGTATATAGTAGAGGCTTGTAATGATCGGATTTGGATTAATGCTATCAAGGAAGAGATAAATCAGATATAGAAGAATCAAACCTCAGAGCTAGTGCCCAGACCAATATCATATAAGCAGTAGTATTGGTATCCAGATTTCAACAAGAACTCAAAGAGTCACATATTATGGTAGTAAAAATGATTTTTAGATACTTGAATGGAACATAGATATAGGAATATGGTACCCTATAGAATCAAATTTTTCACTAACAACATATACAAATGTAGAATGGGTGGTTTGTTTGGAGAAAAGAAGAAGTACAAGTGGTGAAGCATTTTTTCTTGGGTCACAGTTAGTTTCTTTTGTTGAGAAAGAAGCATAATTCTATAGCGTTATCTACTACTGAATCAACACATATTGTAGTGTCATCATGTTCCAATTATGTGTTATGGATGAAACAAACATTCTAGGATATAGGAATCAGTTTTGATGGACCAATTCCTATCATGTGTGATAATACCAGTGCGATTAGTATGTCAAATAATCAAATAATGAATTGTAGAACAAAAAAAATTAACATCAAATATCATTTCATAAGAGAAATGGTGGAAGAAGGTTCATTAAAGATGGAGTAAGTACTCATAAAAGAGCATATTGTATACATATTCACCAAACCTTTGTGCAAAGATACTTTTGAGTATCTCAGATAGAAGTTGGGGGTTCTACCCCTTCCTAATGTTCACTAGATGCAATACTGTGTGCATTGATCCAATATTTTCTATAGCTATATCTTTTTGGATTGTTATTTGGGGGATTCGTCTCAAGGGGAGAACAATTTTAGCAAGGGCGATATTTTCTTGGTCCTTTCGCATTTTTGTCAAAGGGGGAGAAGTTTATTGGTTATTTTTGTGCTTTGTTATTGATGAATGTTTCTATCAATGACAAAGGGGGAGATTGTTAGAATGTGAACTTGATACTTTCCAGTGGTATTGTCATTAATAGTTTTTATTGATGTCAACATACACATATATCAACTTCTACTATATCAGTTACTATGATTTTGGCATAGTCTTCTATTTGTTACTGTGTATTGATAGGTTGGCATATCAGTTAGAGTCTCTGGCATATTAATTGGAGCATTTTGTGTTTTCATCAATAGCTTGTGGTTCCTAGAATCTACACAAGGGTAGATTGTATGTTTTTGGTTCAATCCTATATGGATGTCTTTCAGTCCCATCATGGGTTTTGTAATGTACTGTTTATATCCTTTGGAATCGTGTACCTTGGAAAAGGTATTTTGTAGCGTGGCATGTTGTATTGGTCGAGGTGGTCCTAATTTCATTCCTTTTCATCTTGGTATAGTATACAATAATATTATGGGGTGACCTATTTAAAATTGTGTATCTAACCTTGTGGATCGCATGGTGTTGTATAAATAAGACATGTGTGCATGTGAAAATAAATATATAAGTGTGTGTATGTGTGGCTTATGTGTGGAATATATGCTAAGTGACTACGATTTCATGCAAAGGAGTTTTATGTTTTCATAGTGGAGTCCATAGATATTAGAGGTGGATTCTATTCCTTTTCATATCTTTCTATAATGATCCCTTATGTATCAATAGTGAGCCTCTTTATTGGTAATGAGATGACCAACAATGAGCCTTATTGTAGTGAGCATTTTCTGGCAGTGATATTTTGTATCAAATCACCTATTAGTGTCAGCTTAATAGGTATTTTATTATTTCATGAGAATTAGCTTCTCTTTGGTTTTACCCATATTGGGATTTCCATGTAAAATCTAGTGTTCTCTATTTTGGTGTTCCTATATATTTCATGTTTACTTTTACTGTGGATGTTTAATGTGCTAAATCAAGAAATTTGAAGTTGATATTAGAACTATTTAAGTTTTAACCAATAGAGAGAAAGTTTTGTAAAGTTGTGTGAGAAAAAATAATTCAACCCTCCTCTTAGTTATTTAGTTTTTTCAACAAGTTTAACTAATGACAACAAAGGTAATGTTATAAAGTTTTACCACCCACTTATTTAAGAAATGAAATAAAAGCATGAGTAGGATAAAGGAATCCATCACAAGTTTGGATCATAACATTATATTTATCATAGAAAGAATATTGAAATTTTCTATTTTAAATATGTTCTTTAGTTGTCACATTCACCACGTAGGTAGGGTCAATAATGAAACCATAAGAATAGAGATCATGAACCTTTACAACAATATAAAGGGGACCATCAGGTACTTTAATTGTCTCACTAAGGTCAAAGGTAATTAAGAACAATAAATAAATCATCAAGATCTAAGCCTTCTATATATTGTCATATGGCTATAGCCTTTGGAGATCCACTTTTTATGAGTATTGGGGATCTTAGCGATCAATTTATTCAATTTTTTTAATTTTCTTAGTAACTATGGTGCTTGTACTAATTCTAGTTCAAAATTACCAGCATTTAAAATTCAAATTCTAGTAGCTACAATTTAAATACCATCACTTATTCAATCTCAACTAGTGGTAATTAATAAGTTTTACAAGTACCACTACTAATGGCTTACAATTTTTCTTTTGTTGATTTTGATTCAGGGAGTCTTTTAAATATTGTAGAACATCATGATATATTCTAGTTTCTTCTATAAATAGCCTTCCATTTTTTAGAGGGGAAAATTGTGTATCATCTATTGAGCATATGAGAGATGTGTCCACTATATGTGGTTTGCATCAGGTTACACATTAGGTTGTTGCTTTTAATTTATTGAAAGCTCCATTGAAGGGTAAAGGTCTAATTTGGTTTAGGGGGTTACCGGTTAACTCCATAGCAACATGAGATGACTTGTCACCATAGCTAAACCATTAGTTTGAAGATAATTTAGATCACTTTTCACTGGTTGAAAAATTGACGACCATTAAAAGGTAGAACAATCGACATATTTATGATTTCAACTTCTATTTCTAAAAAACTTTGGACATAATTCTATTATCAGTTCAACCTTCTAATGATTATGATTTCCTATTTTACCTTAAAGATTTAAATAGTTACATTCTGTAAAGATTCAAACTATGAGAGGATGTAACCTACCACCACCTTTGATATTTCTATAAGGGAAGAAAAGAACTTTATAAAAGATGGTAAGTTGTCCCTTAGACTACTTATGCCTTATTTTATAAAAAATTAGTCAAATACATAGGTGGTTCTACCTATTATAGTTGTTCTAGCATTTCCAATATTTAATACATAGGTTGCAGCCCAAGAACACACTTCTACAAACCCATATAGAGAGCTTAAGAAATAAAATATGGAGCTTAAGGAGAAAAATGAGAGTATGTTGAGGACCCAACAAACTTATGGTAATAAAATCTCCATCTTAGAGAGGAAGAAAACTCAGAAAAATGGGCCATTTCAAGTGCAATACCAGAAAAATAGGCCTAACTATGAAGCTTCCAATCTAGGTCAAGGTAGAGGTTTCATTCAAAGAACAAGTCATCCCTATAATCCCTTGATTTTGAGTACCTTGAAAGAGATAGTGTCTGTTCCACCAACTCAAAACAATATTTCTCAAGATGAGAACTGGTTTTTTACATGTGATCAACAACATTATTGGGTAAATTATTATGCAGCCCTAGAAGCAAGGCACACTTGCATGCTTTAGAATAAAGAGGAAACACAACAAAGCATCCCTCAAGAGGGGAATGAAAAATAAAATATCCATAATCAGAAAGGTAATTATAAAACTACCTTGATGAATTTTCATGAGGATGAGGTTCTTGCTATTAACATTTATCAAAATCAAGCATGAAGACCTATGTCAGCTCAAACGACATCCAAAGTCAAGTCCACTGATGAAAATTATCAAGATGATAAAGGGAAGAAATAATAAAATACAAATTCACAAGGTCAAGCTAGACCTTCTAACACTCAAAATGTTCAATTTTTTCCTAGATTTTAGCCATTGCAGCCTATACAAGCCAAAAAACACCAATTTACCAAGTACACATGCAAAAAGAAGTTGTTCCAAAAGTACAAAAAAAATTTAGTATCAATAACTTTAATATTGTTTATCAATTGAAAAAGAACATATTCCAGTATCTATATGGGAGTTTTTGGCCCTTCTCAGGTAGAAGGATATATTATAGGAAGCCTTACAAATCCTTACCTTGTCTAATGAGATGTTGGACTAGTAAAATCCTAAAATTTTGTTGGCTTCTAACACCAAGAGAAATCAACACCAACCTAATGTAGTCAAACCAATACCTTTCTATGTAATGGTAATAATAGGACAACACCTAGTATGTAATTGTATGATTGACTCAGGTGCTAGTAGTTTTGTAATGCCCAAGTAGAGTGTAAAAGAAATGAGATGAAAATATGAGCCAATGGAGAACTAGGTAGTGCAATTGGATGAGACTACTACTGATAGTGGATTGGAGTTATCATGAACCTGGATTTAACTTTGCGTGCATGTCCCAATTTCTCAGTTCCACAGGAGACTTTAGAGAAAAAAATGGAGGGTATTTATTAACTGAGTGGAACCACATGGTTTTTAGAACTAGGCATGGGATTGAGGTCACCATTATTTATAAACCAATTGCTAAATATTTCATTGATCCATATAGTAAAAGTATTGGTAATGCATCCATAACTATACTTTTTTATCAAGAAGAAGTTCCTACTTCCTTTTAGGAAAGAACTCAAGTAGGGGATATCCTGGATATCCTCCTAGATAAGTGGGTAGCTGAAAAAATTCTTATTGGTTAAGAAGAACAGTTGAAAAATATTAGTTTACATAATTATCTAATTCATGAATGTACTAATTTATTGCCAAATGTTATGAAAAGTAGAGATCAATAGTTAGACCATCAAGATAATAGTGTTTGGAATCTTTTTTATGGTTTAGGGAGTAAGGTTGGTGTAGGGGGTAGTTGTATGGTAGTTTGATCTTCTGATGAAAAATATTGTTCCTCATTCATATTTACATTTAGTTGTGCTAACAATACAACTAAGTATGAAGCTTTAATTCAAGATCTTCAATGAGTGATCAAAAAAGAGGTATTGGTTGTTTGCACGTATTTGGAGACTTTGAATTATTGGAAAGTATTAGGTAAGGTACTAAGAGGGGGGGCAGTAAATTAGTACCATAGATTTTCACACCTATTCAACTTTCTAGGATAAATCGATAACCAGTAAATTACTGATACTCATAACTATCTTGTCTTTTAGCGATAGCTTCAGTTATGTTTAACCAATAACATGTAAATCAAACATACAACTCATAAACATTCAAACACTTAACACAATATTTTGGTGTCCCAAAAAATCCTTGTTCATAGGGAAAAACTATGGTGGGGATGATACCCACAACTTATCACTACAATAATAAGATGCCCTATTAGGAGGTTACATAAAAGTCATCTTCTGAATGACTTCACCCTATTAGGAGTGGCTAATACCCTATTAGGAGCATTGAAAGTCTAGTTAAAGACTACTCTATTAAGAGATTTTATCCCACTTATACAGTGTTCACCTAGTTAAATAATTCACAATCAATTCCAAAATAGAACTTCCAAGTCTGGTTAGAGACTACCTGGTTAAGGGATTTCACAATATTATTGCTAAAATGTTAGGAATAAATCAACAAGAAATTTGACCTATAGATTCTTTCTCCAAAAGCTTGTCAGACCCCATTTCACTCTTTAGATGTTCTAATATCCAATCCTTACACTTATCTTCACATCATTTTAGTTCTATCTCCAATTGTTCTCTTCTTTCACAATCATCATTACATCACATCTCTTTGTCTTTAATCTCTTCTTATAATTTCTTGACCTAATCAGGGTTCCACGATCTTCCAAAAACCATTTTTCTAATTTGACATCATCCTCATTCATAATTTTTTCTTGTCTTTCACCGCTAGCACTTTCTGATAAGTCTTCCTTTATGTTGATAATACTCTGTTTATATCAATATCACTTTCTAATAGTATCTTATGTCAATAAGTCTTTCCTTACTTTATCTATATACAAAATGTCATTTTCCAACAATGCCAACCTTAGCAAAATCATCATTGATTTCCTATTAATTGTATGTTGAGGATTTTTTCAATTAACAATCTCCCCCTTTGGCAGTGATGGAAAAGCCTTTATATTCATGCTCCATCATTTTGTATGAAATCTCCTAGTTAGATATTCTCTCCCTTTTCTCACTCATGTATCTCTCCTTAGATGATCTCTCCCCCTTTGACAGAAATTCCAAAGGCGAAAACAAAACTGTGTCCTTTGGGTGTCAACTGAATTATGCTTCTATTAGATTACGTTTGTGCTTCTTCTTGATAATTTCAATGATGTGCTCCATTTATTCTAAAAATTATTTATGGCCCTGATATTTCCTTTGACTCTTATTATTCTGTCAATATTGTCTCCATCATCCTTGTTTTTTGTTGTACTCAACAAATCAATCGTTGCTCATTGTTTTTTCATTAAATCCATAATTATATATATCAAGAATGATTCCTCATTTACCGTTTTACCTTTCTAATATAACGTCTTGTACATATAAATTGCTTCAGTCATTAATTCCTTTAGATTTTCAAGTTTCTCAGATAGTGTTCCTATTACTTCTACTAGCTTGTATTTTCTTATGTCAATATATAGATTATGTTGTATCTTTGCTTCTAATTCTTCTTTTCCTTTGTGATCATCTCTTATCATTTTCACATACATTTTCATCTGTTCTAAACTTTATTCTTCTCTCTCCACTGTAATTTTTGATAGTAAGCTTGAAAATGTTTTGACTATTTTCTTCATAATCTTTTTCCCTTTGCTTATCCTTCATTTGTCTTTCAAAAAATGTTCTCTCTTGTATTTTTTCTACATATAATATGTGTTCCTCATAATGCACCTTTTTAGCATATTTCTTCAATATTTCAAATTCAGGTCTTTCATCTAAGTCTTCTTCTTCTTAAAATTCCAAATTTTCTTTCCTCTTTAGGTTTTCTATTTTTTTCATTATCATATTTTGTAGTTTCCTTGCGTTTTGTACTTCCTCGGATTTTGTTTCTGTTATCTCATCCTTTTCAAAATTTATTATCTTTTCCTCAATTATTTCTTCTTCTAATATCTTACCGATAGTAGGTACCATATTGGTAGCATGTTTCACCTGTACTATTTCAGTGTATTCAATTGTAACTTTTGATGTTTTTTGTTCCTCAATTTTTTCAAGTTACTCATTACTTGTGTCATCATCTGATTCATCACATATTTCAATTGGTTGAATTGCTTGTCCTTCTTCAAACCTCATCGGGTTTTCTTCTCTTGTCAAATATATGTTCTCTTATTATTCTAACAATTGACCAATTTCTAATTTTTTCACTTTTATTAATTCTACATTAAAAATTATTTTCCACATTTTTAGTCCTTCCACTTTGACTTCATCTTGTAATCCTACCATTATCTTCATTGTCCTATTCTTTTTAGAAAATTTATTTTCATTTTTCTTCATCAGTTGATCAATCTCTTCAACATTTGTTTATGTCCTTGCAAGTTTAAGAGTTCTTTCTCTTCTTTGTCTCTCTTGATCCACACCTTCATCCCATCTTGTATTGATTTTTTCAAGTAGCTCCTTAGGAATAATCTGTCTTAAGTTTCTTGGGAATCTTAAGAACTTATGAAAATGAAATATTAATGCATCTTCTACAACTTTCTTGTCTTCTTCTGACCATGTCCTGTATTTGAATTCATGTTCTTTCTGATACTACCATATTCTCTTATTTTGTTTTCTATATTTGTATGTGTTGTTAGAATTATTACTTTTCATTTTTCTAATTGTGGTGTAGGCTCATTTTTATTTTTTGTTCCTATGTTTCCTTTTAATCATGATTGACTTCTTGTATTTCTCTTTGGTGTAGCTTGTGCTATCCTAGATCTTATTCTCTTTGTCGGTGGAAATTCTTCTTCAGCTTCATTGTTGGTAGGTTATCTCCATTTACCTATCTTGTTCTTTATTTTGGCATAAGTCTTTGGTACTATATTTGATTTCTCTCTTTTCATTGTACTACTGCTTCATTCTTTTGATTTCTTCTCATCTAATATCATCCTTCTATATAATACTGCATAGGTTCCAAACTGATTAGCTTCCATGTCCTTTGGTTGGCCTAAAATTTGCTCAATACTTGTTATTATCTCATTCTTTTTTGTTTCATATCCAAATGGTTATAACCAAGATATCTTTGTCTCTACTGATTTGATTATACAAGAGTGTGTACTAACCAAAAAATATATATCTTTCTTATATTTTTCAACAATATGAGGTGGTAACCGATAAGTAGTACACATTTTTAATTGAAATTGTTTAAAGTAACTCCACATTAATGTATTAAAATTGCTTCCCAATTATTTAATTAACCAGTTAATCTGATGTATAATTGGTTCACCTAATATCCAATTTACTTTACTGATACTAGGAAAATAGTTTTGAATATAGAAAAATATACATACCAATAGTTATCCAAAATTTAATCCTTCTTTCCTGATCTTTCTTAAATTCACCATTAGTTGATTCCGCATCATTTCTGCTAAGTCATTTATTTTACCTTCTATAACAATCTCATATGAAACTTGTAGTGCTCATCCTAATATGTTGTCCAACTAATTTGCTTAATATTTCTTGTAGCCAATAATCATTGATGCAAATTTCATTTCTTTTTCAAGGTTGTTGTTTACAACAATTTTTTTTTGATCTTGTTTGTACCTGACTACACCTTCAATTTCTATTTTAAGATCCAGCTCCTTTATGTATTTTCTTCCATTAGATGACAATCATGTGAGTGAACTTATGATTTCCGTTGTTATTTTAATTTGTGTGTCTCCTTTTAGACAAACATAGTCTCCACGTATTCGACTCAATATGCATTTGATCCATTCAGTGTCAAAGTTCTTTAGCATGTGCACAATGTGTGTTAACCCTTTTGTTTCCAAATGTTCATACTCTTCTCTATGTATTCCTTCTTCTTTGTATAGTTCCTTGTAGGATGATCTTATATCCTTATATCTGATTTCAATTTATTTGAATTGAATAAACAATCATACATCTTTTGTCAGCATGACTCTGCATGATATTATGGATAATGCTCTAGCTCCATTTACATGTGTCTTTTATGGTAGATAACTGATATTCTGATTCATCCTCTTTTAATCTATCTACTAATACCATTTTCTCTATCATTTTCACCTTTGTGTCTTCCTTCACTTATCTGAGATTTGGATTTTTAGGGATTGCAGTTCAACTGATATGTATGATAAATTCTATAGAATGAATGAACTCAATATATTGTAGTATCTCCTCAAGCTTTGTTCTTCATAATAACTTTCCAGAATGTGACTTATTCATAATAAGTGTTATATATAATGACAAAGTGTCCAATGGCTATTTGAGATAAAGCATTTATTGTAGGCAGATGGTCTCTTTCATACCTATAGTGAACTTAGTTCACCGATAGAAATCTTATACATAATATATATATTTTTAAATATCATTGCATCTATTATATGCTCTTGAATACTTTAGCTCAAATTTTGATTTAAGGGACTTTTCAAATGTTGTAAAAAATTTTGTGTCCCTAAACATTTACTTGTTTTCTTAGTTGGTAGATAAATTCCCTGTGTCATCCGACACAGGGGCCTCTTTTGGTGGTCTGTCATCTTCCTTCTTTCTTCCTATATTCTTTGACTTGATCTTAATTTATGATTGTTTTTCCTTTAACATCATTGGTAATAGTGTACCAATATCTGGAGTAATAGGTGGCATGATGAAACTTTGAGCAAATATAGCATGGTAGTGCAAATGGTCTCCATGGTACAACTTGTTCTTCCTGATTTTCCTTTCTACATTCTAATGCTCGATGTCTAGATTTCCACAATTAAAGAATGTAATCGAATTGTTTGTTTCTCTTCTTTGATAATGAGTTGATTTCCTTATTGTTAGTGTCTTAGTTCTTCATTCTTCAGCTTTGTGTCCACAATGATTACATTTGTAGCAATACCCATTAAAGCTTTTCTCAAATGTTGTACTAATGGTTTCAAATCTACACTCAATAGCTCTATGACCAAAATTATTGAAAGTACAACAGTAACCATTAGGGAATGTACTTTTAGGAACACTCACTTGTTTTCTTCTACATACATTAGTAGTATGACCATATTTTCCACATTTATAGAAGGTGGGCTTTTAATATTTCTTACCTTATGTATCACTGGATCCTTTAGAGGTTCGTTGTCTAGATTTTGATGACTCTCCAATCTCCATTGTGTTTTTACAAATATACCCCAGTCTGGTAGTGCCACCTAGTTTTATTTGACTTTTCACTTGTTCAGCATTTTTTTGGAATGTTTTGTTTGATTTTTGTGAATTTGGCATTATATTCTTTTTCAATTTTCAGGTTGTTTCTAAGTTCTTCATTTTCTTCCTTTTGCTTATGGTTTCTTAATCCTATTATTGACATCTCTTATCATGTCATTTCTTTCTGATACTTTTTCTAGTTGCACTTACATGAGTAAATCTTTGTTTACGATTGTTTCTTCAGCATTTCTCTTCTCGGTTTCTAGAATCTCTTTGACACTTTTGACAGTCCTCATTCTTTCCAGTACTTCTATCATTCTCAAGGCTTGAATTTCATGTTCCTTTTTCATTTGACTAATATTATCAAGGAATTCATTATTGGTTTCCTATAGGTCTTGTATAATTGCATCAACTTCCTCAGAATTGATACTATCTTCCAATAGTTTGTCAAGATCATCAAGGCTCATATGTAGTCTTTCTATTAGTTCCTTTCATTTTACAAATGATGTTCTTAGCTTATTCTTAAAATCTTGGATCTGTTCAATAGCACATTCTAGAGCTTCCTCCAATTCTATTTGATACTTGGAACTTCTCATTATTCTAGACTACTCTTAAGCTATTAAAATTTCCTCTAGATAACCAATACTCTGATACCAATTGTTACATAGTATTAGGTAAGGTGGAGAGGGAGGGGGCGGGGGAGGGGGTGAATAAGTACCCTAAATATTGTACACTTATTCAAATTTATAAGCATAAACTAATAACCAGTAAATTACTTATACCGATAACTGTCTTGTCTTTTACCGATAGCTTTAGTTATGCTTAACTGATAACTGATAACATGTAAATCAAAACTACAACTAATACACATTCAAACACTTAACACAATATTTTGGTGTCATAGAAAACCCTTGGTAAGAGGAAAAAACTACGGTGGGGATGATACCCACAACTTATCACTACAATAATAAGATGCCCTGTTAGGAGCTTGCATAAATATCATCTTCTAGATGACTTCACCCTATTAGGAGTGACTAATACCCTATTAGGAGTATTGAAGTTCTAGTTAAAGAATACTATGTTAATAGATTTTATCCCACTTATATCTAGTATTCTCCTCGTTAAAAGCTTGACAATAAGTTCTGAAATAGAATCTATAAGTTTGGTTAGAGACTACCAGGTTAAGGGATTTCATAGTCTTGTTGCTAAACTATTAGGAATAAATCAACAAAAAATTTGACCTATAGATTGTTTCTCCAAAAGCTTGTCAGATCTCATTTCACTCTTCCTCTATTATGATCTCTAATCCTTACACTACTCTTCGCATCCTTTTAACGGTATCTCCAATTGTTCACTACTTTCACAATCATCATCACATCATATCTCTTTTTCTTTGATCTCTTCTTATAATTTCTTGACCTAACTAGGATTCCACAATCTTCCATAAACTATTTTTTTTTCTACTTTGATGTCATCCTCATTCGTAACCTTTTCTTTTCTTTCACCACTAACACTTTCTGATAACTCATTCTTTATGTCAATAATACTCTTTTTATGCTGATATCACTTTCTGATAGTATCTTATGTCGATAAGTCTTTCCTTACTTTATCTATATATAAAATGCTATTTTCTAGTAATGAAAACCTTAGCAAAATCATCATTGATTTCTTGTTAATTGTCTGTTGAGTATTCTGTCAAGTAACAAGAACTCATTGTGAATCAAGTAAGAGGCACCCACACTACCAAATATTTCACACTTATTCAAATTTATAAGCATAAACTGATAACCAGTAAATTACTTATATCGATAACTGTCTTGTCTTTTATGGATTGCTTTAGTTATGTTTAACTGATAACTGATAACATGTAAATCAAACATACAACTAATACACATTCAAACACTTAACACAATATTTTGGTGTCACAGAAAGCCCTTGGTAAGAGGAAAAAACTACGGTGGGGATGATACCCACAACTTATCAGTACAATAATAAGATGCCCTGTTAGGAGCTTGCATAAATGTCATCTTCTAAATGACTTCACCCTATTAGGAGTGACAAATGCCCTATTAGGATTATTGAAGTTCAATTTAAAGAATACTATGTTAATAGATTTTATCCCACTTATAGAGTATTCTCTTGGTTAAAGGCTTGACAATAAGTTCTAAAATAGAATCTATAAGTTTGGTTAGAGACTACCAGGTTAAGGGATTTCACAATCTTGTTGCTAAACTGTTAGGAATAAATCAACAACAAATTTGACCTATAAATGCTTTCTCCAAAATCTTTTCAGATCTCATTTCGCTCTTCCTCTATTATGATCTCTAATCCTTACACTACTCTTCGCATCCTTTTAACTATATCTCCAATTGTTCACTACTTTCACAATCATCATCACATCATATCTCTTTTTCTTTGATCTCTTCTTATAATTTCTTGACCTAATTAGGTTTCCACAATCTTCCATAAACTTTTTTTTATAATTTGATGTCATCCTCATTTGTAACCTTTTCTTTTCTTTCACCACTAACGCTTTCTGATAACTCTTTCTTTATGTCAATAATACTCTCTTTATGTTGATATCACTTTCTGATAGTATCTTATGTTGATAAGTCTTTCCTTACCCTATCTATATACAAAATGTTATTTGCCAGTAATGAAAACCTTAGCAAAATCATCATTGATTTCTTGTTAATTGTCTATTGAGTATTTTGTCAAGTAACAAGAACTCATTGTGAATCAAGTAAGAGGCACCCACACTACCAAAAAATAATTATTGAAGTGTTATATGTATGGAGTGTGGGACCTTATTGAATATTTTCATGTGCATTTAACTTATTGTCCATACCAAGGAATAAGAATAAGCATGTTGATAGACTAACAAACATAGGTTCTCAGTATGCTATGCCTTCATAAATAAGCAAAAGTAGGGGACAACAATATGTTAACGTGATTTTTAGGTCTTTTGTGCCTAATAATGTTGAAAATTGGCAATTTTTTTATTTAGACTAGAAAATTGTGATTTTTCTAAGGGAAGAGGTTGAATTTTATAATAGTAATCAGCAAGAGTTAAAAGAGCAATATGAAGACCAAGTTATTTAGTTGAAGACAAACAAGATTCCCAATGGCATAGTAACCTTGGAATCTATTTTTTGCACTAATGACCACCTACCAAAAGAAAAACCTAGATTGCATATTAAAGAAGAACATTATGAGAACATTGAAATTTACAAGGACAAGCTACTCAATCTTGGGAAGGTATATACCTCTAAAGAAAGATAAGATTTTGTACTTCTTTATCAAGAATTTAGGGGTAGATTTTATTGGGACTATTGTGATTTAAAATGATTTGATCCTAGTATAGCCTAGCACACTAGAGAGCTTGAGCCTAATGGAAAGCCCGTTAAGAAAAATAAAAGACTTGTTAACCCAAAGTTAGAGCCCTCATGATAAAAGAGTTGAACAAGTTGATTGAAAGAAACATCATTTTTCCTATCAAACACACCTCATGGGTGTCAAATCTTGTACCAGTTAGAAGGAAAAATGGAGAAATTAGGTTATGTGTTGATTTTCATAACCCCAATAGATCCTCATTGAAGGATAGGAATCCTTTGTTTTCCATAAAGCATATTTTACAAGTGGTTTTTGTTTCATAACATTTTTCACTGTTAGATGGATTTTTAGGATATAATCAAATTCTTGTGAAGGAAGAAGATAGATATAAAATAACATTCACAACAAAATGGAGTACAATGGGTTATCACAAGATTCCATTTGCAATGTCCAATGCCGGTGCTAATTTTTAGAAGGCCATGGATATGGCATTTAAAGGTCTTATGTAAAAAAAATTGCTAGTATATTTAAATGACATCACTATTTTCAAATCTTTAGAAATATACAGGGAGTTAGGCATTTCTTTAAATCCAAAGAAAGTTGTGTTTGTTGTCCATGAGGGCAAGTTTCTTGGTTTCATTGTTTCCAAGGAGTGAATCACCATGGATCCTAAATGGGTGAGTGCAATTCTAATTGCTTTAATGTTACCAACCCATAAAAGGGGACTTTAAAGTTTCTTAGGAATGATTCATTTTTTTAGAAGGTTCATTTTTGATATTGCTGAATTATTAATTCCTTTGACTACCATGATTAAGAGAAATATTGTATTTAGTTGGACAAAGGATGGTGAAAGACATTTTTTATTTATTAAAGAAGCATTAGCTTCTATCCCTACTTTATTGAATCCAAATTTTGCAAAATATTTCACTTTATATGCATATGGAAATATAGATAATATTGCTACCATGCTGGTACAACAAAATTATCAAGGATTGGAACAACCATTATCATTTTTAAGCCAAGGTTTAAAGGACTAAGTTAAATTATTCATTTATTGAAAAGCATGTAGTTAGTTTAATTAGAAGCTTGAAAAAATTCAGGCACATGCTATCCAATAACATAATTAATTTGTTGGTTTCACATCCTTTTGTGAAGGAAGTTTTTCTAAATAAGAATTTGAACACTAAAAGGATTGGCTGGGTAAAAAAAGTCATGGAATATGATGTTGATATAAAGGTAACCAAGCTGGTTAGAGGAAAAGGGTTGTGTGTGGTTGGAAATGGTGAAAACATTGAAAATGAGGAAAAGGGGTTTGTTTTAGCTCTCCAAGTTCAACAACAAGCTATTGTCCCGAATTCAGAATCTGATTGGGTCCATGACATGACCAATTCCTTGCTTAAACTTTAGTGTCCTTATAGATTAGACATAGAAAAGTGAAGGTATTATAGGTTGCAGTCAATTCCTTTTTTTAATTGGATGGAATCCTTTTTAGGAGGGATTCACATGGTGTTTTACTAAGGTGTTTTTGAGTTGATTGAATAGATAGACTATTTGATGAGTTTCATGAAGGGTCAGTTGGAGGTCACTTCTCATCGGGAGATACAAAACTCAAGGTGATGAAAGGTGGCTATTATTGATCAATTTTATTCAAATATGCTCATGTTTGGGTGAGAAAGTGTATAGAATGTGTTTTTTTTTGTAGGAAAAGAGAAACTTGTAGCACTTCCCTCGTAGCCAATTCAAGTAGAACCATTCATGATGTGGGGTTTATACTTCATTGGAGTTATAAAACCACCTTCAATTTCTATCCATAAGTTTTTATTGACATACACTGATTATTTCACCGAGTGGATGGAAGCGGTTGCTTTAAAAGAAACAAATGAAATCGCTATTTTGATTCTTTATGATGATCAAATTTGCAAATTTGGTGTTCAAGATTCAATTATTTCAGATAATTTGTTAGCATTTATAAGAACTGGAATATCAAGATGGCTTGTTAAGAATATATTTTTTGTGAATACTTCTTCCAATTATTATCCACAGGGTAATGGACAAGCTGAATCAACCAAAAAAAATTAGATTTACATTATGAAGAGGAAAGGGGAAGAGAATCAAAGAGCTTGGCATAGAAAGTTAAAATCAACATTATGGGCTGATAGGATAACTCCTAAAAGGTCAATAGGTATGTCTCCTTACTGCTAGTTTATGGAAAAGAGGAAAGGCTTCTTATATCGGTTGAATTTCCAGCATTAGATTTGGTAAACTAGATTGATATGGTTGATGAAGAGCCTATGGCAAAAAGGTTGGCATATTTGATTGAGTTGGAAGAGGTTAGGATAGGTGTGATGAAAACATTGATTATTAAAAAGCTCAAACGAAGATAACTTTTGATAAGAACTCATCTCCTAAAATATTTCAGCAAGGACACATTGTTTTGAAATGGGATGAATTGAAGAGTATACCCGGAAAGCATACAAAGTTTGATGCTATGTGGACTGGACCTTTTGTCATAATATATTGTAATACATATAATGTTTTCCATCTATCCATCCTTGAATGAGAGGTGTTATCAATCCCTGTTAACAAAATTTACTGCAAGCACTGCTTTTGAGGTAAGGTTGATTAGGAAATAAGTTATTTTGCACATTATAATAGAGGTTTGTAGTTAGTTTTAGATTTGAATGAGTGTTGATTAGACTGTTTTTAGTTTTAGTTAGCAGTTAGTAATGATGTTTTGATGATAACACAATTGAATATGCATGTATTCTTTTAGAAATAGTCATTAATGGCTGGCTGCTACAAGAATATACATACCTACACAATAGGGTTGCCATAAAATAATATATTTCAGTTCCATTTTCCAGTTGTGTACTTGTAGAAATAAGGAGAACCTTGATTATATCCATGGTGAAGAAAGGAATAAATATCCATCACATAGGACATTATTCGTGACTTGTTTTCCTACATCATACATGCTTCGTCATTTCGTCATCAGACATAGCAACAACTTTCTCAATTTAGTTTAGTTTTCTGAGTCATTGAAATACATTTAAAATGTCCAAGGAAGACATGCTTCAGGTGAAGAAAGAGTTATGTAGCTCATTACATCAGATAAAGGACATGCACCAAGAACAACTTCAATGTTTTTTAGTAACTCAGATTTGTTTCAGGTTTGATTGGTAGTTTTCAATTTTCTAAGTTGTTGAAATAATTAATGTTGCATGAAGAAAACATTCATCACATCAATTATGAGCTAATTCAGCTCCTTATTTCATATCATAAACATTTTCCTAATATAACATTAATGGTTTCAATAGCTTAGTTGTTTCAGATTCATTTGAGGCTTGGTGTGTTTCTACTTTCAGCAGGTGTGTATTTTCAGTTCTAGTTAGGAGGTTTTGGTTTTTGTGCCCAATGGATTGCAATAAGGCAAGTGGCCTGTTTTGGTTTAGCGGGCAAACACCCGTAAGAGATCAGGAAAAATGTTACCAATTTTCATTAGATGCTCAAACTGTTAAGCTGATTTAGGTCACTAATTGTTAAGTGATTACTGTTACTTTGCCCGATTTCTTTGTTTAGTTTTTAGTTACAAAAGGAATTTTTTATTCATTACACAGTTTCTTCTTTGAAGTAAATCAGTTTTGTATTAAAGTATAAAAGAGATATTCTTTAGAAGTGAAAGACAATTTCTCATTTTAATAGTGCATAAATAGTTACAAAAGTTTCATCACTTTATAAAAGGAATAAGTGCAACTGAAATGTGTGTTTTACATTATAAATCAAGAGGGACAATTACATTTTCATTTGAAACAAAAGATGAACTCTAAAAAATGGAGACCACACAATCCATGGGAATGCTCTAAAAAGTAATGTAACTGAAATCAACAAGTGCATAAGTCAAAGACTAGAGAGGTAGGCAAAGATCTGGCATTTCCTGTTGATAGAAAACTGGTGTTGTGTATCGCATCAGTTGATCAAAGAAATTTCTCTTGCATCCTTAGTGTACCTATAAAAGGATGATGAAAAATAATGTCAGTCCAAGGATTGACCAAAGAAGAATCTAGTCCTATCTCTAATCATTGACTTCTATACTAGTACATTTTAATTACATCATATCAATATGGAAAGAAATAGAAAAGGGAGCACAAAAAAAATCAATCATGTGTTTTATTAACAAGTTTGTTTTCATGTGCAGCTATAGGTGAAGAAAATAAGTCATTAAAGGAATAGGTCATTTATAGCCTGAAACCTTTCAGCTTGATATATTTTACTCTTAGATTCATGTTGAACACAATAGACCATTGAAGGGACATATCATCTTGATATGAAACCTTTTGGTCTAGCACTTGAAGGAAGATTGAGATTAAAAGTATAAGATCAATTTTTACATATGAAGGTTAAATTGATATGGAAAACATCAGAGCTATAATTTGCAACATATTACAAAATGTGTCATCAAGAGTGTATGTTTTGACACAACAAAAAGTGATCATGGAAACTTGTGTTCCAGAAGGAAAATCTATTTTTGGAAAACATATTCATTATTATCAATAAATAAGATAGTAAGAAGTAGTAGCATGAATGCTTTAGGAATATTACGTTCAACTAGAGAATACAAAGAGTGATCAATATCTACAGGTACAATGACAATATCATGACAAAATGAAAAGAAAGGGTTTTGTTGTTATATCAAGATGGAATCATTGTTTAAAATAAATAAGGGACTTAAAGACATATATACTAGTCCAATGCATTAGCTAATGTGGAGATACTATGATCCAAATAGATGATTCCAAGGAGGTCAATATAGCTACATTAAGTCTAAGAATAAGAGAAAAACGAAAATCATATACCCCTCCTATTTAAATATGAGCATTTCCATCTAAAGGAAACATGGCAGTAGATATTGTAAAATAGAAAAAGGATCACATGTAATGAATATCATCAGCTCTTAAAGAAATAACATACACCATAGCATTATCAAATGTAACAGAGGAGGAGGATCATATTGATGATAAATACAACTTTTCTATTACAGAATAAGAGAGTCACATAACTCTATTGCATAAGGCATAGGGAAAGCAAGTAGTGTCATAGGGATGAACATGAGCTTTAACGTGCAATATGATTTAGGTTTGGAAGGATCAATATCAAATAGAAGTGACATGAGAAATCAGGGGACAAGCCACCATATAAATGCAACAGTTCTATAATCACTTGCATAGAAGTTCCAATAATTATAATAGAAGGGTGATAAAAATAGTGTTTATCCATTGTCAAAGTGTTTTATAGTTTAATCATATCAGGTAAAGACATTGATAGAAATACAGAGAATAACATTATGAGAAGATGTAATAGTAAAGATGGACATTGTCACAATAATAAAAGTAATCCTGTAGAAGTAGGGAATGCATTGAAAATCTGAGAAAAAAGATATAGAAAATAAAAAACGGAACATAAACACATTCAGCTATATTATTGATAATAAGGAAGTGGACTCATTCAAAGAATAACAGAGTTCAAAAGTTAAAAATGCATGTTGAATGAGGAAATCAATACTATTATGATAAAGGTGTAGCTAAACTACATACTTGTGGTAGGAAAGTATAGATGGGAAACATTATTGAAACAAATATCAAAGAGAAAATAGAAGCAATATAAGATACAGGATCAACTCAAAACAACTACTGGATAAGACCAGCTACAAGATTATCCATCAATAAAGTCAGAACTCTATCACTAAGATAGATGACTTGAACAAAAGGTAGTTCAATCATTTCAAATACCATTGTATTTAATAGTGAACAAGTGTGTCAAACATACAAGGAAAATCTAGGGATGAGCCATGCTATATACATAAATGAAATAGTGAAATTCGCTTTTCAGTTTAAAAAATCAAGGATTCAACTTCTGAGAATAGTATAAGTGAGGTAGTAAACATTCTTGCTCAAAGTAAAAGAGAAGCCTTTATAGTACAGACACGGTAATAGTACATATCATAGGATTTTTTGTATTGTTCAAGACATGATATTCAGAGTACAATGGTATGTTCAATCATAGCGCTAACTATCAAAATAGGTGTGTACTTTATAATCAGCAAATATTTCATTCTACAAGTGCAAAAATTAAAGAAAGATACAACAACAATTATAATCAATACCGGTACCATAGAAGCTGATCAGAGCTTTTAAATATTTATGTTGCCAAAGGAAAGCACATTCACCATAAAATATGCTTCTACAATTTATGAGGACCATGCTCAATGGTCTTCCATCAAAAGGCACTAGTAATAGTGACATCCAAACTCACTAAGGGAGATTCAAGATGCAAAGATGATTTTCCTTCCATGATAGTGACAAAAATATACAACTAGGTGCAGAACATATAAAGAAAACTCAAAATATGGCAAAGTGAACAGTGAGGGTTTCACTGTTGGTCACAAAAGAGGAGGTTTTTAAAAGTTGCAATCCAAGGCTTTCGTGAACATAGCTAAGATCACAGGGAATTATAAAAAATAACCTTTAGTTTTGAAATAGTGACTATAAAATGTGGAGAAAATGACATGGCCTAAGAGCCCTAAGGTTTTTAGAGTTTTTTTCAAAAGGACCACCAAGGAAATGAGAGATTACAGATAGACACTTTGGTCGAGTCATGTTCATCATATGTCATTCTTTTGATATTCAGAAGAGAGTCTTGTCAGTTTACAAACCCTTGAGCTCCTGTGAAAAATCAGTCAAAGAAACACATGACTTCATCAGCGATACAGAGGGTTCACAAGATTTGGTGGGATTTTTAATTTTTTCACAGAATCATGGAATGTATTCTCAAAAGAGCCGAGCTTGTTCAAACATCAAATTTCATATTATCTAAAGAAGTAAAGAAGCAAGAAAGACAAGCCAACATGAGGGGCTTGAACCCAAATTGTTAATTTTTTTAAAGATTCACCTAGATCCTCAAAATCATATGTATTACAAATAAAAACCCTCACAAAATGAAGGTACACAATATCCAACTTGAGAATTGGTGAGAAAATGTAGAAAATAACTAAATTTTTTAATCATTTTGCATAGAAAATAGAGCTTGAAAGCATGGTATGGTCACAACACTAGGGCTACTTGGAGATATGTTACTCTGTGTGGATCAATCTGTAGAAAATGTTCAAATTATTGCAAAGAAACATTCAGAATGCACCAGAGAAATCACTCAAAACACTAGTTCCCAAAGCAAACTTAGGAACTCTTGTAGGACATCTAGATGCAAACTGACCTACCTTATTGCATGAAAAATATTTCAAGGGTAACTTGCCTTAAAGTTTTCCCTTACCTCTCTTTTCTCTTCTAGCAATCAGTGCAAATAGTTGGTTATGGCATAGGATTTTTTGTCATGTAAATTTTGATAACATTTAAAAGGCAAGTATGACTAATGCTGTAATAGATCTACCGAAGATTGTGAAACCATCTAACACTATTTGCAGAGAGTGTGTCATGGGAAAACAGACTAGAAGCAATTACCAAAGCAAAGCATATACATCAAGAGAGAAGTTGGAGCTGGTACACACAAACCTATGTGGACCTACAAGGAAAAAATCATACTATGGTCAAAGGTATTTCATACTCTTTGCTGATGAATTTTATAGAATGATGTGGGTTACTTATTTAAAGGAAAAATCAGAAGCATTTGATAAATTCAAGTTGTTCAAAGAAAAAGTAGAGAATGAATTAGGTTTAAAGATTAAGTATGTAAGGTCAGATAGAGGTGGAGAGTTTACTTAAAACTTATTCAATTCATAGTAGGAAGAGCATGGAATAAAGAGACAGACATTTACTCCTAGGACTCCATAATAGATTGGGATAGCATAGCGAAGGAACATGACTATACTTGATGCTGCTAGGGCAATGTTGCTTGAAGGAAATGTATATCATATACATTGGAGAGAGGTTATTGGAACAACAGTGTATACATTGAATAGAATTCAAATCATAGAAGGTATAAGTAAGACTCCTTATGAATTATGGTTTGATCATACTCCTACTATAAAATATTTCAAAATATTTGGTAGTAAGTGGTATATCAAGGGAGATGATGAGATAGGAAAGTTTGATGCTAGAAGTGATGAAGAAATTTTTTTGGTTACTCTATTAAGAGAAAGGCTTCCAAATGTTTCAATCTGAGATTGAGGAAGATGATTGAAATTAACAATGTAAGAATAGATGAAATGTTTCAAATACAAGAAAGAATGTATGACAGTAATCAGATTATAGAGATCAAAGAAGCTACTATTGCTGCAAAAGGAGAAGAACTTGTTGAGGTAGAAAGTGAAAAAGAGGCTTGTGACTTTTTCACAAGTGAGGCTACTGAGGTTCCTAAAAGATTGAGGTATGTAAAGAATAACCATCCTAAAAATCAAATTATTGGCAATACCAATCAAGGAGTATTAACTAGATCAAATGTTAGAGTAGAAATTTGTTTGATTTCTCAAGTTGAACCAAAAACTACAGATGAAGCATGTAGAGATGAATCTTGGTTAAATGCTATGAAGGAAGAGTTAGATTAGATAAAGAATAATAACACTTGGGAATTGGTTCCTAGACCTAAAAACAAAAATGTAATAGGAACAAAATGGGTTTTTAGAAACAAAATGAAAGAAGAAGGAATTGTTGTAAGAAACAAAGAAAGACTAGTATGTAAAGGATATTCACAACAAGAAGGCATAGACTTTGAAGAAACATTTGCTCATGTTGCTAGAATAGAGGTAGTAAGATTGTTCTTGGCTTATGCTACACATAAGAACTTCAAGGTGTATCAGATGGATCTAAAATCTACATTTCTGAATGGGTATCTTGAAGAAGAAGTATATATAGAATAACCTGATGGATTTCCTCTATGCGAAGATAGAGACAGGGTGTGAAAGTTGAAGAAATCTCTATATGGGATGAGGTAAGCTTGAAGAGCTTGGTATGAAAGGTTAGACAAGTACCTACTTCAGCTTGGATTTAGAAAAGGTAATGTAGACAGTAATTTGTATTTAAGAACCAGTGAAGATGGAATATTGATAATAGAAGTCTTTGTTGATGATATTATCTTCGGAGTTAATGATGATCTATGTAAGAAATTTTCTAAGGAAATGGAAAGTGAATTTGAGATGTTCATGATAGGTGAAATGAAATTCTTTCTTGGATTTCAAATAACTCAAAATGAGAATGGTATCTTTATTTCTTAGACTAAGTATGTCAAAGAAATGATAAAGAAGTTTGGAATGGAAGACTATAAACCTATAGGAACACCCATGGTGACTGGTAATAAGCTAACAATTGATGATGAATCAAAATATGTTTTTCAGACCTTGTACAGATCAATGGTTGGAGGATTACAATATCTGACCCACACTAGATCGGATATTGCTAATGCTATTGGAATTGTGGCTAGATATCAGGCAGAACCCAAAGAAACACACCTAGATGTTGTGAAAAGGACATTGAGATATCTGAAAGGAACCTTAGACTATGGCTTATGGTATGACATAAATGATAGCTTTGAACTTCATGCTTATACTAATGCTGATAGGGTAGGAAATATTGATGACAGAAAGAGTACTAGTGGTGGTGCATTTTTCCTTGGATAAAAGTTGGTTTCTTGGCTAAGTAAGAAACAAGATTGTATAGAACAATCTACTGCTGAATTAGAGTATGTTGTTGCTGCCATAAATTACACTTAAATTGTTTGGATGAAACAAATGCTGACAGACATTGGAATAACTTTTGATGAGCCTATGGTTATCCATTGTGATAATACCATTACAATGAATATGTCAAAGAATTTGGTGATGCACTCTAAAACTAAACATATTTCTATCAAGTATCACTTCTTGAGAGACAAGGTGGTAGAGAAGGAAATTAAATTAGAACTTATTAGTACAAAAGAGCAGATATTGCAAACATATTCACAAAGCCACTTCCAAAAGATACCTTTGAATATCTCATAGGTATGCTTGGGGATCAGACCCCTCCTAGTTAGAATTAAATCATGCAGATATGCATCAGTCCAGAGGTTTTCAAATCCTTATCATATTCTGGACTGGTTGTAGGATCTACTCCTTAGGGGGAGTGATCGTGGAAGAAAGATGTTGGAAAGCAATTGACGACTCATGGCACCCTTTGCCATTGTTGTAAAAGGGGGAGTGTTACTATGAGAAAATCCCTACTATGGTTGTAGAACTTTGGATTGATATAACTTTAGGATGATGGATTTTCCTATATGTTGACATCAATGCCAAAGGGGAAGATTGTTGGATATTTCTAATGCATGAGGAGGTGATTGAGACATTTAATATGTTTAGTCACTACGTTATTGAACGGGCACTCATACTGTTGTCATCTATGTTTTGTCACTGATGTCAACATATGTTTCTGTAAGGAGATCAGGCTGGTTACCATAGTGTATAGACACTATACGAATGTTTCAGATGTTGCGAAGACAGAGGAGAGTTTAGGAAGGTGTTGTGATCTTATATCCAAGATCGCATCATGTAATGTTTCATATTGGATGAGCTACATATGTTTTGGTGAAGACTGGTCACTGTACTGTGACAATGAGAAATGCCAGAGTTAGTCTCTATGTTTCTGGTATATCTTCCTGATGATATGGATTCAGGGTATGCGAGCTTGAGGGATGACAGACAAGGTACTAAAGGATGTTCATTGGTCAGCGCAAGGTACATAATACTTGGTGATGTCATCTATGGCATGTGTTTTGGAGAAGAATTATTTGGAAGCCAACTTGGGAGATGTAGCATGTGTTATGCTTGGCGAACATGAATTTAGGATGTCGGTGGGTATGTGCAGGATCATGAGGGGCCAAACTATGCCCTTAAGTGGCAATGAAAAATCAGACAATCAGGATTAGTCAACTTGGCGTGAAAAAATAAACTAGTTATCAACCTAATATCAAAAAGTTGTAAGAATATAATTTGTAGGAAATTGAATGTAGTTTCTAAACTACTAAGCCTTTTTTGAAAAAAAATTAATATGATTGGTAAAAAGTATAGATTGCAATGCAGCACTACAAACATTTCAGCAAAAAAATAAGAAGTACATGTATGTCTGACCACCCTAATCAAAAGCAAATGATAATATTTTTTTATAATATTCTATATATAAGTAGCTGACTCATGCCCGGATGTGACGCATATTTTTTGGTATTTTTATTCCAAACAGATAATTAATTATGATTTTTTTGCTACAACGCTTTCAAAATTTAAAAACTCTCGTGTCTGACCACCTTAACTCATTGAAACCTTACCATAATTCAATTATTTTTAATTTTTTCTTATACTATATGAAGCATAGAATGTGACGCATCTTTCGGATTTCAAAAATGTTATACTGTTTGAAAGATATAGTCATTTTTCAATCAGTATCTAAATCAACACTTTAGAGGTAGCTCGATTAGAAAATAACTAATAATTACTTAACTAATTCAAAATTTGACAGCAATTATATCGATAGAAAGCTGATAATCTCCTTAAGATACCTTTTTCATTTTATCAAATTCAGGTGAAAAAAAAGTCGTCAGCTACATGGTCGAAGTCTAGAACTGAGAGAAACAGAAGAAAAACACGTTTTTGTGACACTTGAAGAGTTGACCAGGTAGGTTTGGTGCACAGACCAATACCGAGCCTAATCGGGTACCCGAATCTGGTGGCAAAATTTCAAATTTTTGCTTTGCCTCCACTTTCTCTAATTTCTAATTTCGAAATTTGGTTCCACTTTATCAATTATAGTTATATAATTGATAGTTATATATTTGATATATATTTGATAGTTATTAGTTATATATTAAATATTATATAATATCAATTATATATTAATTGTTATATATTAGTTATATATTAAATATTATATAATATGAATTATATATTAAATGTTATATTTAATATTATTTAGTATATATTAATATTAAAAACTATATATTAGATTATATATTGTATATAATATTATATATTATATATTAAATATTATATAATATAAATTTTACATTTTAAATATTATTTAATATGATTCAGAGCACGAGCATGAGTCCCTACAGTGGCATAGTAGTGCCTTTTACAGGTGCCAAAAACCCTAGCTATGTAGAAATGGAGGCTTTGAAGAATAGTTCACTGGAGGCGGATTATAGAAGCATAGGGCAAGAGAATCACTCTATTTCCACCACTTGTGGCTATGAAATGGTACCTTTCCCTGCTTTTTCAACCGAAATGCTAAATTGTAAAGGTTCTCGAAATAGATTCTAGTCATGCCAGACAATTGTACCACGCCTATTGATAATCCGATAGCTGAACAAAGTCATTGGGAGGTTAAACAAGAACAACCGGATGGATCTTTGAACCGGTCGAAGATTATGGAGAGCGGGGAAGGGTTTGGTAAAATGAGCAGTTGTACTAGAAATGATGCACGTGTCGTAGAACTGACCGTATTAATAAATTTAAAGAAGAGATCAGTGGCGACATGACATTATGAGGAAAGCCTTGTCGTTTTGATGGTGCGCCCCCCCCCCCCCCCCCCCCCCCCCGCGTGATATTATGAAGAATGTCTTACCGCTTCAATGCTGACACCACCTCTGTCTCAGACTTTCGCCATCGCTTCTCATCAGTACTCTGAAATATGGCAGGGATTGCAGGCACATTATTACCCCTAGGGATTGGGATTGAGATATCACACGTTAGGACCCCTAGGGAGTCCCCATGACCCCTTATGACACATTGGAACGCTCAAATGTGTCTTAAGAGGTCTTAGGACCCTTTCAAACACACTTGAACATTCCAATGTGTCAAAAGGGGTCATTGGGACTCCCTAGGGGTTCTATTATGTCTTATCACGTGTTAGGACCCCTAGGGAGTCCCCATGACCGCTTTTGACACATTAGAATGCTCAAGTGTGTCTTAAGGGGTCCTACGACCCCTTAAGACACACTTGAGCATTCCAATGTGTCAAAAGGAGTCATGGGGACTCCCTAGGGGTCCTAGTATGCGTTATCACGTGTTAAGATCCATAGGGAGTCCCCATGACCCCTTATGACACATTGGAACATTCAAGTGTGTCTTAAGGGGTCCTACGACCCCTTAAGACACACTTGAGCATTCCAATGTGTCAAAAGGGGTCATTGGGACTCCCTAGGGGTCCTAGTATGCCTTATCACCCGTTAGGACCCCTAGAGAGTCCTCATGACCCCTTTTGACACATTGGAATGCTCAAGTGTGTCTTAAAGGGTCCTATGACCCCTTAAGACAGACTTGAGCATTCCAATGTGTCAAAAGGGGTCATTGGGACTCCCCAGGGGTCCTAGTATGCCTTATCACGCGTTAGGACCCTTAGAGAGTCCTCATGACCCCTTTTGACACATTGGAATGCTCAAGTGTGTCTTAAAGGGTCCTACGACCCCTTAAGACACACTTGAGCATTCCAATGTGTCAAAAGGGGTCATTGGGACTCCCTAGGGGTCTTAGTATGCCTTATCATGCGTTAGGACCCCTAGAGAGTCCTCATGACCCCTTTTGACACATTGGAATGCTCAAGTGTGTCTTAAAGGGTCCTACGACCCCTTAAGACACACTTGAGCATTCCAATGTGTCAAAAGGGATCATGGGAACACCCTAGGTGTTCTAATGCATGATAAGGTGTACTAGGACCCCTAGGCAGTCCCCATGACCCCTTTTGACACATTAGAATGTTCAAGTGTGTCTTAAGGGGTATTAGGACCCCTTAAGACACACTTGAGCATTCTAATGCATCAAAAGGGTTCATGGGGACTCCCTAGGTGTCCTAATGCACCTTATCATGCATTACGACATCTAGAGAGTCCCCATGACCCCTTTTGACGCATTAGAATGCTCAAGTGTCTCTTAAGGGGTCCTAATACCCCTTAAGACACACTTGAACATACCAATGTGTCAAAAGGGGTCATGGAGACTCTCCAGGGGTCCTAACGTGTGATAAGGCATACTAGGACCCCTAGGGAGTCCCCATGACCCCTTTTGATACATTAGAATGCTCAAGTGTGTCTTAAGGGATCCTAATACCACTTAAGACACACTTGAGCATTCTAATGTGTCAAAAGGGGTTCTATGGACTCCCTAAGGGTACTAGTACACCTTATCACGCATTAGGGCACCTAAAGAGTCCCCGGGTATGTGCAGGATCATGAGGGGCCAAACTATGCCCTTAAGTGTCAATGAGAAATCAGACAATCAGGATTAGTCAACTTGGCGTGAAAAAATGAACTAGTTATCAACCTAATATCAAAAAGTTGTAAGAATATAATTTGTAGGAAATTGAATGTAGTTTCTAAACTACTAAGCCTTTTCTGAAAAAAAATTAATATGATTGGTAAAAAGTATAGAATGCAATGTAGCACTACAAACATTTCAGCAAAAAAATAAGAAGTATGTGTATGTCTGACCACCCTAATCAAAAGCAAATGATAATATTTTTTTATAATATTCTATATATAAGTAGTTGACTCATGCCCGGATGTGACGCATATTTTTTGGTATTTTTATTCGAAATAGATAATTAATTGTGATTTTTTTGCTACATCGCTTTCAGAATTTAAAAACTCTAATGTCTGACCACCTTAACTCATTGAAAACTTATCATAATTCAATTTTTTTAATTTTTCTTATACTAGATGAAGCATAGAAGTTGACGCATCTTTCGGATTTCAAAAATGTTATACGGTTTGAAAGTTATAGCTATTTTTCCATCAGTATGTCAATCAGGACTTTAGACGTAAGTGAACTAGAAAATAACTAATAAATACTTAACGAATTCAAAATCTGACAGCACTTATATCGATGGAAAGCTGACAATCATCTGAAGAAACCCTTTTTTGTTTTATCGAAATCGAGTGGAAAAAAAGTCGTCAACCTAATGGTCAAAGTGTTGACATAAGAAAAATAGAGAAAAAACACATTTTTTGCACACCTTCAGCATTGACCATGGAGCTTTGGTTTCCAAAGCTATTACCCGATTTTGCTTTAATTTCAAATTTGAAACGTTTCCCCCTCCCACTCTTTTTTTATTTCCCTTTAATTTTGATGTTTTTTCTTTCACCCTGACAATGAATAATTTATATATTTTATATTTAGGTTTTATATTTTATATTTTATATTATATAGTATATATATTATATATTATTTATTTATATTATATATTCAATAATATCAATTTAAACGGCCTAAGTATATAGTCTGTTCAAATTTATATTAAATGCAATACTTTTATATTATAATATAAATGTTACATAATATATATATGTATATATTATAAATTATTTATTAAATATTGTTGTGTATATAATATAATAAAATATAATATAATGTCTAATATATATAATATATAAAATGAATAGGACATTAATATATTGTATATTTGATAATATATATTAAATGTAATATCTAATATATCTTATAATATATATATTATATATTTAGTCTATTAAATATTGTATTTTTTCAAATATTTTATATATTATTTTAATATTTAATTTAAGTTATAACAGATCCTCTCATGAGACAAGAGGTCGAATCAGGATCACTAGACGTCTTAAGGGGTAATTAGGGTTTGTGAGGCAACTTCAGGTGTTCAGTGACCATTTGGAAGGCAATAGGGCATGTCCAAGTACCAATGTACCAATTTTTAATGACTTTTTCCTAGTCCAACTCGAAAAGGGTCCATGGGGTGCTCTTAGGAGACCACATGCCCAATCAGTGTCGCTAGGCGTCTTAAGGGGTCATTAGGGCTCGTGATACAACCTTTGATGCACGGTGACCATTTGGAATGCATTAGGACATGTCAGAGGACCTAACTCCCCAATTTAGATGAATTTTGATTAGTCAAACTCGAAAAGGGTCCATGGAGTGCTCTTGGGAGACAATTGTGCGATTCGGGGTCGATAGGTGACTTAAGGGGTCATCGGGGTTCCAAATGAAACTTTCAATGAACAGTGATCCTTTGGAACGCATTAGGACATATCAAATGACCTACGTACCAAATTTGGATAACTTTTGCCTAGTAGAACTCGAAAGGGGTCCATGGGGTGCTCTCGGGAGACCACATGTCGAATTGGGGTCGATACCTGCCTGTTAAGAGGTCATTAGGGTTCCAAATGAAACTTTGATAGAACGGTCACCCTTTGGAACACATTAGGATATGTCATAGGATCTATGTACCAAATTTGGATGAATTTTGCCTAGTAAAACTCAAAAGGGGTCCATGGTGTGCTCTCGCGAGACCACATGTCGAAATGGGGTCGGTAGGCCTATTAAGGGGTCATTAGGGTTCCAAATAAAACTTTGATGGAATGGTGACCCTTTGGAATGCATTAGGACATGTCATAGGATCTACGTACCAAATTTAGATGACTTTTTCCTATTAGAACTCGAAAGGGGTTCATGGGGTGCTCTCGGGAGACCTCATGTCGAATCGGGGTTAGTAGTCCTGTTAAGGGGGCATTAGGGTTTGAAATGAAACTTTGATGGAACAGTGACCCTTTGGAATGCATTAGGACATGTAAGAGGACCTAATTCCATGATTCATATGACTTTTTCCCAAAATAACTCGAAAGGGGTCCATGGGTTGCTCTCGGGAGACCTCATGTCGAATCGGGGTCGGTAGGCCTGTTAAGGGGTCAATGGGGTTACAAATGAAACTTTGATGGAATAGTGACCCTTTGGAATGCATTAGAACATGTCATAGGAACTACATACCAAATTTGGATGACTTTTGCCTAGTAGAACTCGAAAGGGGTCCATGGGGTGCTCTCGGGAGACCACATGTCAAATCGGGGTGGATTGGCCTGTTAAGGGGTCATTAGGGTTTGAAATGCAACTTTGATGGAACAGTGACCCTTTGGAATGTATTAGGACATGTCATAGGACCTACATACCAAATTTGGATAACTTTTTCCTAGTAGAACTCGAAAGGGGTCCACGGGGTGCTCTCGAGAGACCTCATGTCGAATCAGGGTCGGTAGGCCTGTTATGGGATCATTAGGGTTCCAAATGGACCTTTGATGGAACGGTGAGCCTTTGGAACACATTAGGACATATCATATGACCTATGTACAAAATTTGGATGACTTTTCCCTAGTAGAACTTGAAAGGGGTCCATGGGGTGCTCTCGGAAGACCTCATGTCGAATCGGGGTCGGTAGGCCTATTAAGGGGTCATTAGGGTTTGAAATGCAACTTCGATGGAATGGTAACCCTTTGGAACACATTAGGACATGTTAGAGGACCTATGTACCAAATTTGGATGGCTTTTTCTAAGTATAACTTGAAAGTGGTCTATGGGGTGCTCTCGGGAGACCACATGTCGAAACAGGGTCAGTAGGCCTATTAAAGGGTCATTAGGGTTCCAAATGCAACTTTGATGGAATGATGACCATTTGGAATGCATTATGACATGTCATAGGACCTATGTACCAAATTTGGACTAATTTTTCCTATTATAACTCGAAAGGGGTCAATGGGGTGCTCTCGAGAGACCTCATGTTGAATCGGGGTCGGTAGGCCTGTTAAGGGGTCATTAGGGTTCCAAATGCAACTTTGATGGAAAAATGACCCTTTGGAATGCATTAGGATATGTCAAAGGACCTACGTACCAAATTTGGATGACATTTCCCTAGTAGAACTCGAAAGGGGTCCATGGGGTGCTCTCGGGAGACCACATGTTGAATCGGGGTCGGTAGGCCTATTAAGGTGTCATCCAAATGAAACTTCGATGGAATAGTGACCCTTTGGAACACATTAGGATATGTCATAGGACCTATGTACCAAATTTGGATGACTTTTTCCTACTAGATCTCGTAAGGGGTCCATGGGGTGCTCTCGGGAGACCACATGTCGAAACAGGGTCGCTAGGCCTATTAAGGGGTCAATAGGGTTTGAAATGCAACTTTGATAGAACAGTGACCCATTGTAACACATTAGAACATGTCATAGGACCTATTTACCAAATTTGGATGACTACTCAAAAGGGGTTAATGGGGTGCTCTCGGGAGACTACATGTCGAAACGGGGCCAGTAGGCCTGTTAAGGGGTCAATAGCATTTGAAATGCAACTTTGATGGAATGGTGACCCTTTGGAACACATTAGGAAATGTCAAAGGACCTAATTCCATGATTCAGATGACTTTTTCCTAGTAGAACTCGAAAAGGGTCCATGGGGTGCTCTCGGGAGACCACATGTCAAATCGGGGTCGGTAGGCCTGTTAAGGGGTTATTAGGGTTCCAAATGCAACTTCAATGGAATGGGGACCCTTTGCAATGTATTAGAACATGTCAAAAGACCTACGTACCAAATTTGGATGACTTTTGCCCAGTAGATCTCAAAAGGGGTCCATGGGGTGCTCTCAGGACACCACATGTCGAATCGGGGTCGGTAGGCCATTTAAGGAGTCATTAGGGTTCCAAATGAAACTTCCATGGAATAGTGACCCTTTGGAACCCATTAGGACATGTCAAAGGACCGACGTACCAAATTTTCAAGACTTTTGCCTAGTAGAACTCAAAAGGGGTCCATGGGGAGCTCTCGGGACACCACATGTCGAATCAGGATCGACAGGCCTGTTAAGGGGTCATTAGGGTTCCAAATGCAACTTTGATGGAACGAGGACCCTTTGCAATGAATTAGGACATGTCAGAGGACCTACATACCAAATTGGGATGACTTTTGCCTAGTAGAACTCGAAAGGGGTCCATGGGGTGCTCTCGGGACACCACATGTCGAATCAGGGTCGGTAGCCCCGTTAAGGGGTTATTAAGGTTTCAAATGCAACTTCAATGAAATGATGACCCTTTAGAATGCATTAGGACATGTCAGAGGACCCCTTAAGATACACTTGAGCATGATAAGGCGTACTAGGACCCCTAGGGAGTCCCCATGACCCCTAGGAGTCCTAAGGCATGATAAGGCGTACTAGGACCCCTAGGGAATCCCCATGACCCCTTTTGACGCATTGGAATGCTCAAGTCTATCTTAAGGGGACCTACGACCTGTTAAGATAGACTTGAGGATTCCAATGCATCAAAAGTGGTCATGGGGACTCTCTAGGGGTCTTAACATGTGATAAGGTGTACTAGGACCCCTAGAGAGTCCCCATGACCCCTTTTGACACATTGGAACCCTCAAGTGTGTCCTAAGGGGTCCTATGACCCCTTAAGACACACTTGAGGGTTCCAATGTGTCAAAAGGGGTCATGGGGACTCTCTAGGGGTCCTAACGCATGATAAGGCTTACTAAGACCCGTAGGGAGTCCCCATGACGCCTTTCGATACATTGTAATGTTCAAGTGTGTCTTAAGGGGTCTTAGGACCTCTTAAGACAGACTTGAGTATTCCAATTTGTCAAAAGGGGTCATGGGGACTCCCTAGGGGTCTTAAGGCGTGATAAGGCATACTAGGACCCTTAAGGAGTACCAATGACCCCTTTTGACCCCTAAGACCCCTTAAGACACACTTGAGCATTCCAATATGTCAAAAGGGGTCATTGGGACTCCCTAGGGGTCTTAATGCATGATAAGGCATACTAGGACCCCTAGGGAGTCCTCATGACCCCTTTTGACACATTGGAACACTTAAGTGTGTCTTAAGGGGTCCTAATACCCCTTAAGACACACTTGAGCATTAGGACCCCTTACGACACACTTGAGCATTCCAATGTGTTAAAAGGGGTTATGGGGACTCCCTAGGGGTCTTAATATGCCTTATCATGCCTTAGGACGCCTAAGGAGTCCCCAGGACCCCTTTTGACACATTGGAATGCTCAAGTATGTCTTAAGGGGTCCTAATACACTTTATCACACGTTAGGACCCCTAGAGAGTCTCCATGAACCCTTAAGACACATTGGAATGCTCAAGTGTGTCTTAAGGGATCATACAACCCCTTAAGACACACTTGAGCATTCCAATGTGTCGTAAGGGATCATGGGGACTCCCTAGGGGTCCTAGTACACCTTATCACGCGTTAGGACCCCTAGAGAGTCCCCATGACCCCTTAAGACACATTGGAATGCTCAAGTGTGTCTTAAGGGGTCATAGGACCCCTTAAGACACACTTGAGCATTCCAATGTGTTAAAAAGGGTTATGGGGACTCCTTAGGGGTCTTAATACACCTTATCATGCCTTAGGACCCCTAAGGAGTCCCCAGGACCCCTTTTGACACATTGGAATGCTCAAGTATGTCTTAAGGGGTCCTAATACGCCTTATCACATGTTAGGACCCCTAGAGAGTCTCCATGAACCCTTAAGACACATTGGAATGCTCAAGTGTGTTTTGAGGGGTCGTACGACCCCTTAAGACACACTTGAGCATTCCAATGTGTCTTAAGGGGTCATGGGGACTCCTTAGGGGTCCTAGTACACCTTATCACATGTTAGGACCCCTAGAGAGTCCGCATGACCCCTTAAGACACATTGGAATGCTCAAGTGTGTCTTAAGGGGTCATAAGACCCCTTAAGACACACTTGAGCATTTCAATGTGTCAAAAGGGGTTATGGGGACTCCCTAGGGGTCTTAATACACCTTATCATGCCTTAGGACCCCTAAGGAGTCCCTAGGACCCCTTTTCACACATTGGAATCCTCAAGTATGTCTTAAGGGATCCTAATACGCCTTATCACATGTTAGGACCCGTAGAGAGTCTCCATGAACCCTTAAGACACATTGGAATGCTCAAGTGTGTCTTAAGGGGTCGTACGACCCCTTAAGACACACATGAGCATTCCAATGTGTCTTAAGGGGTCATGGGGACTCCCTAGGGGTCCTAGTATGCCTTATCACATGTTAGGACCCCTAGAGAGTCCCCATGACCCTTTAAGACACATTGGAATGCTCAAGTGTGTCTTAAGGGTTCATAGGACCCCTTAAGACACACTTGAGCATTCCAATGTGTCAAAAGGGGTCATGGGGACTCCCTAGAGGTCCTAGTAAGCCTTATCATGCGTTAGGACCTCTATAGGGTCCCCATGACCCCTTAAGACACATTGGAATTCTCAAGTGTGTCTTACGAGGTCAGAGGACCCCTTAAGACACACTTGAGCATTTCAATGTGTCTTAAGGGGTCATGGGGACTCTCTAGGGGTCCTAGTATGTCTTAGGACCCCTAGGGAGTCCCCATGACCCCTTTTGACACATTGGAATGCTCAAGTGTGTCTTAAGGGGTATTAGGACCCCTTAAGACACACTTAAGTGTTCCAATATGTCAAAAAGGTCATGGGGACTCCCTAGGGGTCCTAAGGCATGATAAGGCGTACTAGGACCCCTAGAGAGTCCCCATGACCCCTTAAGGAACATTGGAATAGTAAAGTGTTCCAATGTCTCTTAAGGGGTCATGGGGACTCCCTAAGGGTCCTAGTACACCTTATCACACCTTAGGACCCCTAGGGATTCCCCATGACCCCTTTTGACAAATTGGAATGCTCAAGTGTGTCTTAAGGGGTCCTACGACCCATTAAGACACACTTGAGCATTCCAATGTGTCAAAAAAGGTCATGGGGACTCCCTAGGAGTCCTAGTATGCCTTATCACACCTTAGGACCCCTAGAGATTCTCCATGACCCCTTAAGACACAGTTGAGCATTCTAATGTGTCAAAAGGGGTCATGGGAACTCGCTACATGTCCTAATACATGATAAGGTGTACTAGGACCCCTAGGGAGTCCCCATGACCCCTTTTGACACATTGGAATTCTCAAGTGTGTCTTAAGGGGTATTAGGACCCCTTAAGACACACTTGAGCATTCCAATGCATCAAAAGGGGTCATGGGGACTCCCTAGGTGTCCTAATGTGCATTAGGACACCTAGGGAGTCCCCATGACCCCTTTTGACACATTGAAATGCTTAAGTGTGTCTTAAGGGGTCCTACGACCCCTTAAGACACACTTGAGCATTCCAATGTGTCAAGAGGGGTCATTGAGACTCGCTAGGGGTCTTAGTATGCCTTATCATGCATTAGGACCCCTAGAGAGTCTCGACGTCAGATAAGGTGTACTAGGACCCCTTAAGACAGACTTGAGCATTCTAATGTGTCAAAAGGGGTGATGGGAACTTCCTACGTGTTCTAATACGTGATAAGGAATATTAGGACCCCTAGGGAGTCCCCATGACCCCTTTTAACACATTGGAATGCTCAAGTGTGTCTTAAGGGGTCTTAGGACCCCTTAAGACACACTTGGGCATTCCAATGCATCAAAAAGACCCCTTAAGACACACTTGAGCATCCCAATGTGTCAAAAGGGGTCATGGGGACTCCCTAGGTGTCCTAATGCGCATTAGGACACTCAGGGATTCCCCATGACCCCTTTGAACACATTGGAATGGTCAAGTGTGTCTTAAGAGGTCCTACGACCCCTTAAGACACACTTGAGCATTCCAATGTGTCAAAAGGGGTCATCGGGACTCCCTAGGGGTCCTAACGTGTGATAAGGCATACTAAAAACCCTAGGGAGTCCCGATGACCCCTTTTGACACATTGAAATGCTCCAGTGTGTCTTAAGGGGTCTTACGACCCCTTAAGACACACTTGAGCTTTCCAATGTGTCAAAAGGGGTCATGGGAACTCCCTAGGTGTCCTAATGTGTGATAAGGAATACTAGGACCCCTAAGGAGTCCCCATGACCCTTGTTGACACATTGGAATGCTCAAGTGTGTCTTAAGGGGTATTAGGACCCCATAAGACACACTTGAGCATTCTCATGTGTCAAAAGGGGTCATGGGGACTCCCTAGGCATCCTAGAGCGTGATAAGGCATACTAGGACACCTAGGGAGTCCCCATGACCCCTTTTGACACATTCAAATGCTCAAGTGTGTCTTAAGTGGTGCTAATACCCTTTAAGACACACTTGAACATTCTAATGTGTCAGATAAGGTGTACTAGGACCCCTAGGGAGTCCCCATGACCCCTTTTGACACATTAGAATGCTCAAGTGTGTCTTAAGGGGTCCTACGACCCCTTAAGACATAGTTGAGCGTTCCAATGTGTCTGAAGTGATCATGGGGACTCTTTAGGGGTCCTAAGGCATGATAAGACATACTATGACCCCTAGGGAGTCTCCATGACCCCTTTTGATGCATTAGAATGCTCAAGTGTGTCCTAAGGGGTCCTACAACCCCTTAAGACACACTTGAGCATTCCAATGTGTCTTAAGGGTTCATGGGGACTCTCTAGGTGTCCTAATGCATGATAAGGTGTACTAGTACCCCTAGGGAGTCCCCAAAACCCCTTTTGACACATTAGAATGCTCAAGTGTGTCTTAAGTGGTATTAGGATCCTAGGGCCGCTTAAGACACTCTTGAGCATTCCAATGAACCCCTAGGGAGTGTCTCTCTGCCTCCAGTGAACTATTCTTCAAAGCCTCCATTTCTGCATAGCTAGGGTTTACGATGCCTGTAAAAGGCACATTTAATACAAAGATTTAGCCAATGACCTTTAAAGACCTAAAAGAAACAAGAAAAAAATTTGTGCCAAAAATACATACTACATTTCTGTATGTAGTACCGTAAGCTTGAACAATCCAGTTGGCTTCCTCTGCTAAGGCACGAAGAACTTCATTAATGTATGCTCTAGGAGGAAGATTATAATTTCCATATTTCTGCAAGAGTTTCTCCTTAATTTGTAATATTATATATAATATATTAGTATACATTAGTAACAATCAATTTGATTTAAAAGTTAAATATCCTTAAACTCTTCATAAGGACTTATGACCAAAATCATGTATGGGTGGCCAATAGTGCCAAGAAGAGATATTACATGTCATATACTTATGTCATTTGCATGGTTTGAATTCTTACATGTTTGATTGTTGTTTGTAATGCTTTAAGGATATTATTTTTTATCATTTCAAAAAATCTATAAAAGTTAAACCTCAAACATAATAAGCTCCACAGTTCAAATTTAACAAGCTTAATCATGACTAATTTCACAGTTCAAATTTCAAACATACCACTAACAGTTAGTTGAAAGTGGCTTGTATCTCAGACCTCGTGAGAGGTATTGACAAACTATCAGGTGCTACAGGATCATGTTTTCGAGGTCTACAATAACCTCTCTCAGTTTTGGGCGATTCAACTTCATTTGCATTTGGCAAGGCGATCTTAGTCGAGGCCAAAACTTGCAGTGAGGGTCAGTTGAAAGTGGCTCAGCATCGTATCTTTCAAACCGTCCAACCTGGCATCAAACCATCTACTCCATCAGCTCTAGTTGGCCAAGTAAACACCAATGACAACCCCATTCTGCCCACAGAGTCACCGGAACGCTCGCGACCACGCTCGACCCAAGTGACCCCAAGGTGCACTAAGCACGATTGGGCCGCGATCTTTTAGGGCTCGTATCTTGGACCTCGTGAGAGGTATCAAAAAAATATTAGGTGTTACAGGATCATGTTTTCGAGGTCTACAATAACCTCTCTCAGCTTTGGGCGATTTGACTTCATTTGCATTTGGCAAGGCGATCTCAGTTGATGCCAAAACTTGCAGTGAGGGTCAATTGAAAGTGGCTCAGTAGCGTATCTTTCAAACCGTCTGACCTGGCATCGAATCATCTTCTCCATTAGCTCTAGTTGGCTAGGTAAACACTAGTGACAACCCCGTTCTGCCCACAGAGTCACCAGAATGCTCGCGACCACGCTCGACCCAAGTGACCCCAAGGTGCACTAAGCACGATTGGGCAACAATCTTCTGGGGCTCATATATTGGACCTCGTGAGAGGTATTGAAAAACTCTCAAGTGTTAGAAGATCATGTTTTTGAGGTCTACATTAACCTCTCTCAGTTTTGGGCGATTCGACTTCATTTGCATTTGGCAAGGCGATCTCAGTCGATGCCAAAACTTGCAGTGAGGGTCAGTTGAAAGTGGCTCAGAAGCGTGTCTTTCAAACCATTTGACCTAGCATCGAATTGTCTACTCCATCAGCTCCAGTTGGCTGGGTAAATGCCAATGACAACCTTGTTCTACCCACAGAGTCACTGGAACACTCGTGACCACACTCGACCCAAGTGACCCCAAGATGCACTAAGCACGATTGGGCAGCAATCTTCTGGGGCTCGTATCTTGGACCTCATGAGAGCTATCAACAAACTGTTAGGTGTTATAGGATCATGTTTTCAAGATCTACAATAACCTCTCTCAATTTTGGGTGATTCGACTTCCTTTGCATTTGGCAAGGCGATCTCAGTCGATGCCAAAACTTGCAGTCAAGGTCAGTTGAAAGTGGCTTAGAAGCGTATCTTTCAAACCATCTAACCTGGCATCAAACTGTCTACTCCATCAGCTCTGGTTGGCTAGGTAAATGCCAATGACAACCCTGTTCTACCCACAGAGTCACCGAAACACTCGCAACCACGCTCGACCCAAGTGACCGCAAGGTGCACTAAGCACGATTGGGCCGCGATCTTCTGGGGCTCATATCTCAGACCTCGTGAGAGCTATCAACAAACTGTTAGGTGCTACAAGATCATGTTTTTGAGGTCTACAATAACCTCTCTCAGTTTTGGGCGATTCGACTTCCTTTGCATTTGGCAAGGCGATCTCAGTCGATGCCAAAACTTGTAGTAAGGGTCAGTTGAAAGTGGCTCAGCAGCATATCTTTCAAACCGTCTGACCTGGCATCAAACCATTTTCTCCATCAGCTCTGGTTGGCCAAGTAAACACCAATGAAAACCCCATTCTACCCATAGAGTCACCGGAATGCTCGCGACCACACTCGACCCAAGTGACCCCAAGGTGCACTAAGCACGATTGGGCAGCGATCTTCTGGGGCTCATATCTTGGACCTCGTGAGAGCTATCAAAAAACTATTAGGTGTTATAGGATCATGTTTTTGAGGTCTACAATAACCTCTCTCAATTTTGGGTGATTCGACTTCCTTTGCATTTGGCAAGGCGATCTTAGTCGATGCCAAAACTTGCAGTCAGGGTCAATTGAAAGTGGCTTAGCAGCGTATCTTTCAAACCGTCTGACCTGGCATCGAACTGTCTGCTCCATTGGATCTGGTTAGCCAGGTAAATGCCAATGAAAACCCTGTTCTACCCACAGAGTCACCGGAATGCTTGCGACCACGCTCGACCCAAGTGACCGCAAGGTGCAGTAAGCACGATTGGGCTGCGATCTTCTGGGGCTTGTATCTCAAACCTCGTGAGAGCTATCAACAAACTGTTAGGTGCTATGTGATCATGTTTTTGAGGTCTACAATAACCTCTCTTAGCTTTGGGCGATTTGACTTTGTTTGCATTTGGCAAGGTGATCTCAGTCAATGCCAAAACTTGCAGTCAAGGTCAGTTGAAAGTGGCTTAGCAGCGTATCTTTCAAACCGTCTGACCTGGCATCAAACTATCTGCTCCATCGACTCTGGTTGGCTGGGTAAATGCCAATGACAACCCCATTCTACCCACAGAGTCACCGAAATGCTTGCGACCACGCTCGACCCAAGTGACCCCAAGGTGCACTAAGCATGATTGGGCAGCGATCTTCTGGGGCTCGTGGATCAAGTAGAAATTTTTCTGAGCAGACATTGTCCTATTTGGTATGGTTATGAAGGTAGACTAAAATGGTTGGAGAGGCTAGCAATGCCACTGTCTATCCAGGGACATGCCATCATCCTTGGGGTCGGTTATAATTTTAACTATCGAGTCCCATAAAAATTGTGACTTGGAAGCATAGACAATATATGTAAACTATTCAACAGAATGCCCGCAAGTAGAGCATGGCATATGGAATTGCAGATAGGAGTAGTAGAACTAGTAAAAGGTATCCAAAAATGAAGTTTCCAAAGCTTTGTCAGGTTAGACTGGTTGATGACAATGAGAATTGGTTTTGCACATCGACAATATTGGCATTCGAGAACATGATAATCTATAACGAAATTTCAATATTAAGACATTATCATTTCCTAAGAATGCCCCAACACCGAATGTCGAGGAGGACCCGACATCTTCCTTGATGGACAGAACCTTGTTTCATGCTCGGTTGTTGGATTCATAGAGGTCTGGGACTATATCAGTGGGAAACTTAAGAGCGATTTTCAATACCAAGCTGATGATGCCTTCATGATGCATGATAATGCAGTTCTTTGTGTTGACATCAGTCATGATTCAGAGATGTTGGCTTCAGGTTCACAGGGTGGGAAAATTGAGGAGGACGTGCTCATAATTGAATCCTAAAATACATATGTATGATGGCTTCGACAAAATGTTTCTTGGTGTCACTTGCATGAAGCGGTATGTTTGTGGAGAGCTAGAAATGACACACTCTAGTTATAGCACCAAGTGTCCAATCAAAACACAGAGGCATTAACACTTGTGTTGCAATAAGATCCAGATGGCACTATTCTATAGGAATAGATCCATTTTGAAAGATGTAGAGCACCAAGTAACATGGACTTTCATAACAAAATATTACTAAGGCACTCACAAAGGGATACTTTAATGTATTCGAGAAAGAAGATGTGGATTGACACGTCCTCAAGAATTAGTTATTATAACAGGAAAGAAACTAATCGAAAGGGGAAAATAAGTAAGGCTCGTAGAGGAGATTTTGGGGGTTCCAGATTCCGCTTGACCCGAGAGACTTTGTGCCAGGGGAGGGATAGATTAGGATTTTTATTGTAATGCAGGGAAAGAGGGATTTTATTTTCAGATAATGATTAATGTACAAGAACATCAGAATCTTTGTTGTTTTGTTGTGTTTAAAGAAGGATATGTCAGCATATTAAAACTTTGATTTTAGATGCTCACTTTCTGATTGATATTCATCTTTGAATGATATTGGTTTCTTTTGAATGCATATCTGTTACATCTGATCATCAACGTGATCATCTGTAGACTTTATGCTATAGTTTTTCATGTATTTGGAAAGAACCATTCATCTTTCTCTCTTAGTTTCTTTCTGTAATGCATTGTTTAGGCAAATGAAATTTGTAGCATTTACTTTCCTTTTCTTTTCAGTAAATTAGTCCCTTTGCATCTATCTCATGTTTACAAATAGATGTTTGTAAGCCTTTATTGCTTTTAGGTTAAAAGCATTATCATTTATAGTTTAGTTGATTCATTGTAAATCCTACATGGGGAGCTGTACCCAGATAATTCAAAGGACGCTTACGCTTCTCAATAGTGAAGTGACCCAACTGTTGGTGTTGGTTGAGTCTTTTTGTTTGGGCTTTAAGGGTCATTTTGTAAGCATTTCTTTTGAAGACAAATCTGTTCACCAACAAGAAGTTAAACCTCAAACATAATAAGCTCCATGAATAGGGTATTCCAGAGTAAAGAAAAACAAATGTAACTTCAACAAGATATAATTTAAATCATAATGATAATCATAGTCAAGATATAACTTCACCATTCAATTCCATAAACATGAATAATAAATATGTATATACAAAAGATGACGCAAATATAACATATAAATGAATATGTTCTATATATGTATCAAATGTATCAAAAGTATGTCCATATACAAATATGGCACATGCCATTTCAAAATGTCTACAAAATCAATGTTTTAAGGTGTACAATGTGGCATATATGCCATCTCAAAATGTGCCAAGTGTCATCTCTAAATGACCACAAAACTAAAATTGCATCCTATGCTGTAGGGGGATCATCAAAATTTAGCCTCTTTGAAGGAGTGTTGGGCTCTAATTGATCCTGCATAAAAAATGAGTTCAAACCAAAGTTAGATTGCTTACTTTATATGATTTGTACATATATATATATAATTCATAATTTTCAAACACTAATTTAATTAAAATTATAATCGAATACAAATAAATTTGTACTTGGTCTCTCGATCGCCTACCATGATCAGGTGTCCTAGCATAAGTCTTGGGTAGCAAAGGGACCATGCCAACAATACCAACTCTGACCTATAAATATAAATTTGCAATAATGAGATTAGTAGACTGGTGCAACATAGAGTAATAAATCTACAAAATAGGATGATAGCATAATAAAATTACAAATTGATTGAACTAAAATTAAAACTTACATCTGGTGATCCCTCCTCTAGAATAGTGGGCTGGGTCAACAAAGAAACAAAAGATTCTTGTGGGACCTCCCTCACAGTTGGAGTAACCTATGAGAGTAAAAAGATTGTCAATTATATATCAATGTACTTCATCATAGCAACCCTAGTTACAAAATACAAATAACAATATGTAAAAGTCTACGTACAATCGGGCTATCACTCTGAATCGAGACGCCTGTAACCGTACGCCACCGAACCAGTGTTGGGACATCATCAATACCCACACCCTATACAATAAAGTGCAAGTAAAATATTTATTACTACACACAAGTGGCATACATATGCATGCATAATTAATCTTAAACAATTAACTACCTTTCCTTTGTCAACACCTGATGAAGGAACCCCCTCACGCCCCCCACTGATGTCAGCTGTAGCCTGTAAGAACACAATAAGATGACAATATATATTAGTAAATGTATGAATTTTATTGCTCTAATTGATAGAGATTTAAGCATGTACACCAAATGATATAAAAAAAAACTAATGGGTACATAATTTATAATATACCGTATAGTCATCAAGGCCAAATGAAATGGCCGAAAGTGTGGACTCATCCACCTGTCTCTCCTCCTCCTGTGTCATCGACTGAACATAAATGGAAAAAATATATATACATAAGTGCATGCAATCATTAAAACTAATCTAAATAAATAAATTATTTTTAAATTAAATAAGTCACGTGACAAATTTATTTATATTGTTTACTCTTACCGTATCAACAGGAGTCAATGGCTCTACGTGCACCTCCTAAGCACTCTCATGAGATGTAGATGCTCCATGAGGTGTTGCAGCCTCTCCTGTATCTCCCTCATCAATATCATGAAACTGATATATATCAGAATCAGTAAGCGGTCTGAGGCACATATGCCTACACATAATGCACATATGGGGCTCGCATACATGTGAACTCCGACGAGATGTCGATGCGCCAGCAGCATCCACAGGAGGCAACACTGAACTAGTCTGTGTGATCAATTAATCACTCAGTAAATGAATGGCCCTAATAGTCAGTTCAGTAGCCTCATAAATGATATCGGGATGCTGCACTAGAGGAGGGGGTGTGACATCAATGGGGGGGACAAAGGTAGTGGCCTTTCGGTGTTGGGAAGATGGCCTAGTCTGAGGAGCTCCTCTGCCTACGCCCATGTTGGGCCTCATACTCCAATAATCAACATGGTGACCAAGCACAAACTCAGCATACAATTTTTTAAGGAAATAAAATGGGACCTCCAAATTGCTATGTGGTGGTTTATCAAAAACCATCCACCAGCGATCCCAAAAGTTTGTGCGCATTGCTTCATTTGTGCACCATTTTATTGATAATTTGGGCTTTTTGGGGTCAACTGATATTCCGGTTTTAGGATTGACAAAAAGGGCGGCTATATCTTCCTTACTTATATTAAGGGCTGCAATCCCATCATGGTCAAGCCCATCATCAAGTTGGGCGTGCATATCATCACACCAATGAAGAGCAGCATTATGTTGCTGCGTGAGTGTGTCAATATTTCCAACAATTGTATTTAGTGTGGCAAGCATGGGACTTCATGTAGGTATATTTTGATATGTGTTTTGGAAACCTCGTATTGTGTTCAAATTTTCTTCTATCAAATCTTGTAAAGATTTAGGGTTTAGATATGGGGGATTGTTTTCGGGATTGTTATTTGGAGGGTTATTTTCTTCATTGTTGTCAGCCATGCCTGATTAAATAAAAAACAAATCTAAGTTTCAAATATTATTACAAATATAAATACAAAACCCAATTTTTTTAAAAAATGCTACATTTATAATGAAAATGAAATAAATTAATAAAAATATGCAATTAACTACTTACCGAATATGCTCGGAGTCGAATTTGGGTTTTCCAATATCAGGTATCCGAAAATATATCGGGTATCAGAAAAATGCAGTTAGAAACTTGAAGAAATCATGCTAGGAAATGAAGAATAGGGTTCGCGGGTGTCGGATATATGCCATAGTTATCGGGTACCCGATTAGGTATGTGCTTTGGTGGCAGCTTTGCCCAGGTGTACTAACGCCCAAGCCTACTAAAAAGTCAACAAGCACTTTCATGCACTTTTGGACGAGTGAAAAGTGAATATTTTTCACATCGCCACTTTTTGGCCCCTCATGATCTGGCACAGACCTCGGTCCTTAAATATTATAATGTAATCATAGTATACCTGTTTTAGATACCATGTGTATCTTAACAAGGGTTTATGTAATTATTTGTAATTAGGAAAGGCTTATGGGCCGACCTGATCATGAGAATTGTAATAAGGTATAAATGAAAGGTCTATTCTTTGGAAAAGACATGCATGGAAAAAGGTGATATAAAGAGGTTGTGAAAGCTGTGAGCTTGTGTCTTCTAGACGTAGAGAAAAGGTGTACTAGTGGACTTCATTGGAACTAATCAAGAAAAGATAGTTTCTTCCATAAATTTCAAAAAGATTGTGTATTTCTTCATATACACTTGTGTTGTGAACAATGAGTTCTTAAGGTGGATTTAACCTTCTTTGGGTAGTGAGCCTTGGGCAGTGTACCCTCCCTTTCTTCTTGACTCATAATAGGGTCTGTCCTCTAACAAGGACTATGTACTGTAATGTTTCAATAAGCTCCTAATAGGTTTGTATCTTCTAACAAGGATTACTATACTCTCAATACATCATTTGTGGGTGCTAATTCCCACCAGGGTTTTTACCTTTAACAGGGTTTCCCTGAGACCAAAATATTATGTTATTGTGTTGGGATTTATTATGTTCATTGGATCTGATATTGTTGCTGCTTAAAGTTTAATATTTAATAATCTTCCATACAACTGACTCACTCCCCTCCCTCTCAGTTGTATTGTAGACTATTATTCCTAACAGGTCTATGATTGTCTCCCCCATTTTTGTGCTTGAAATTTTAAAAAATAAATATTATTATCCTTTCAAGGCATGATAGTTCTAGGCCCATCATAAGAATCTCTTTTGAATAACATATATGTTTGATATTATGAGTGTTTTAGTATCTTTAAAGGGTTTTTTGGTGAAGTTTATTAGTTACAAGTTAGCTTATTCACTCGGTTCATCACCCATTAGGTCTTATTTATTCATTTCAAAATCATCTATTTTAAATTCCCTTTATCATTATCATTTAGTGTAGGTGAGTTTCATCAAGGAACCAACCTTATAATCTTAGAGATTCACTCTCACGATAGGATACTCGTAGCTTGAGAGTGTTTCCATATTTCAATAAGGTAGCCAGTTTTTACATCTTGTTATAGACACAATCTTGCTAGACAACAAAATTAATATCCTTCATTGCAAGACATAAAACATCTTGTTTTGAAAGGACTATGAGGCCCCTTAATAAGGTGAATTGCTTTGAGTATTGAAATCTAAACAAATTCCCTTACTAAAAAGATATTTTTTTTATAGCCAAAATTATTTTATTTTGTTGGTACAAGAAGTCCCCAAGCCTTTGAAATAATCCCACATTCTTGCAACTCTTAGTAGAGATTGTATTTTCCTTAGAGGTGATGACCCGCATAATTTGAAGTTTGGTGTGATCTATAAGTGAGTGTCATGGAGGGGAGGTAGTGTCACCAAAATTAAACTTCATTGAATAAGTGTGGTTTGGATTTATCCATAGTGTAAATTGAAAAAATATTTTATCAGTGAGCCTAGGATTTGTAGTTGAATGCACTTTTATCAAAAAATATTTTGTTTGGAGTTTTTTATGTGTGTGTTCAAAACAAAACATTTGCAATAAACAAATCAACATCACACTCCAGAATTGAAAAACTAAACTAGTTATGCCTCTAAATATCATGAAAAGGCCCATATACCGACATTCTAGAAAAATACAGTGCAACCCAAAGGTTATTCAAAAGAGGAGATTCTTCTTGTACAAAAATGATTTTTTTTCATTGAAACATTGTACATTTATGTACACCATTACCTAGAGTTCCAAAATGACCTGACTATATAATTTGAACCCGAACCCTTGAGATCACAAGATTTCATTTTTAGAAGATCTTTATCATTCGTTCATAATAGAATATAACAATTTTGACCATATTGTCTTCTAGAGATACCTCTTTTGTTATAATCTTTTAAGTATTTGCATAGTCCCATAATCCGAGCTACTTACACCTTTGGTCCTTGCATATATCAATCATCATATGCCTTGCATCATTTTTTCCTTAGTCCTTACATATCCATCTTTGGTTAAAAATTTTTTATCTTTCACTTAAGTCACATGTCTTGAGCCACATATCATTCAAAAAATACTTTACCCAAGGTCAAAGATTAGAACTATCATACATGCTAATGACCACTTTGGCTCAACAAAAATTAAAGATCTCAAGAGACAAATTAATGACATAAAATAGAGAAAAAAGAAAGGAACAAATAAAATCTTTTGTGATATACCTCCAAGATACCAATGACATCATATACAATACAAAAATTCTAGGAATCCAAAATAAAACTAGCAAAATTGATCAACAAATGGCTGAAAATCAAAAGAAAATTCTCAAACTAAGAACTTCTTCTATAAACACATGTGAACCTAAATACCACTTGGATATAAATTTTACACCTTTAGGTAAATCATATGAACATATTTGAAAGAGATTCATGAAAATTTAATGTTATCACATTTCCTAACAAGACCTCATGGGGATGTGGGTTTTTGAGTAACTATTGCATATATCATAGGGAAAAAAAGCACAAGACTTCAAGTTTTATGAAGTTGAAAAATAATATCTAAGAACTTATTGATGATGGTATAATTGAAGTTTAAAATCTTAACAGTTCATTCAAATAAGAACAAGACTCTATTCCCAAACATTATCAAAATCATGAACCCGTATCTAGGAATGGCCCAAAATTCACCTCCATTCTCCCACCATTATGTTGTCTCTTAAAACTTCAAAAAAAAGCCACATCATCTCCATTAAGAAATAAAACTAATTATAACACCCTTCATGTTGAGCCTCAATGTCTATCCCCAAAATAGGTCCAATCTAATAAAAATAGCTCATATTGTTCTAAAATGCTAGATCCTATGCCATCATGTACTTCCATCCCAATCATATCCAGTTGCAAGAGTCCCATTAAAAATTGTCCCCCACCATGCCAAAACATTTAAACCCTATATGAATACCCCATTCATATCCATAATCCTACCTCATCCTTCGAAGTGGCTCTATGTCAAGAGGATAATCCAAAAAATGAAGAGAAAAGTCCTAAAGATCAAGATCAAAATACAAAGACACTCCATTCCTCCAAATTTTGACCAAGATCTCATACCCCAAGAATATCATGATTATCTCTTCATACCTCTTCATGTACTCCATGATGATCTCTCTCCATCCATAATTTAATGTATCTTTCCAAGTTCCATTCCTAATCCATCTCCTAAACAAGATCATGATATCTCTTCCAATGAGCCTATTGAAAATATAATGTAAAGAACATTTTCAAGTCAATCCAATGATAGTCCTTTATGTCAAGACCAAAGTATTTCTCACCTCCTTCTCATAATCATCCATATCTACCTCAAGAATCTATCATTTTATCTAATCCCCTTTATGATCCTAATCCTTCTCAATATTGTATCACTCCTCAAGCTACCATCACTCCTATCAAAGATAGTAATTTGAAACCCTTGATACAAAATAAAATATTAATTATGGTGGCCTTTACTAGATAGTTCACACTCAAGATGTTGATACCCATTATATATAATACATTCCCCCATTTAAGAAAAAACATATACCTTCCTCATCCTCCAAATCCATTCTCAGACCCTATTTAACCTAATTCTTAAGACTTCATCCCTTCCCTCCATCTTGGATCCTTATATCTCTCCATCCACTTACCCTTTAATAAGTCAAGGTAAAAAAATGCACACATTCTTGAGTACCTTCCAACCATCTTCCAACTAGAATCATCCATATGATCCCTATCCATCCATGAATTCCAACAATTTTGTAAGCAATTTGAATGCCAAACATAAAACTCATAGTTTGAAAATCAAACCATATCAAAGGATAAACATGTGCAATCTAATTGAAACATGCATGCAAAATAGAAAGAAATATTGAAAAGGGCACAAAGGTTGACCAAAGAAAAAGAAAAATCAAAAGCTATCTAAATTCTAATATCTCTTGTTGAAGGATAACAGTCTAAAGCACAAGAAACAGAAAAATCAAAAGCTGTATGGATTCAAAAATCTCTCATTGAAGAGAAACATTCTAAAGCACAAGGAAAATAAAAATAAAAAAACTATGAGGATTCCCAAGTGGCTCACACAAGAATTGAACTCTATGGAAAAATCAAAGTTGTCATTTAATCTTCTTAAGACTTCCTATAATCCTCCATCTAAACATCTTCCAACCTATTATTCTATTTTGGGTCCTTGTGTCCCAAAATCCATATCCTTTTCTCCATCAAAATATCACACTCTAAAAGCCACTTTTCCTCCATCACTCCACCACCCTTCAAGGTGTGTACCAATGTTGATCTTGTCACCCTTTCCATATAATTCTACACAATCCTTATGATGCCCCATATATTATTTGACTCCTATTTTCTATCCTTCCACATCCCTTATCCAATTCTTTGCATAAATCCTTACCATTTATCATACCACTTTATCATCACCCTATCAAAATATTTGAGCATACCTTAAATAACCAAGGTATAATATATAAGATCTTTCAAGGGGAACTATTTAAAGAACAAGATGCTTGATTCCTTCTCTTCCTATCATTTATCTATTATCTTCTAGAAAAAATAAGTCAAAAAATAAAATAAAATAAAAAAGATAAAAAAAACAAAAAAAATGAGAAAAAAAAAAGAAAATGAAAAAAGTAAAGAGAAATAACTTTATCTGTGTAAAAACTACCTTGGTGGTAGCTTGGGAAAGTACCATGATGAAAACCTATAAAATAGGCATCATGTATAGTCCATTATCCTTTAGCACTCTACACTAACGGAAACTTTGAGGGATGTTGTATTATCCTCCATATTCTTTTTATATCCCTCATCCACCCTCATCCATCATTCATCCTGTCTGCATCCATATCCCCCTTTTCATCTTTCATATTGAAAATTGTGAGGATCTTATTGAGTATCACACATCCTATCTTTTTATCCTTTTCCAAACCTTCTAACGCAGGATCATCCTTAGCTTCATGGAAATCTTGCATTACCCAATATTTCCTTTTTAGTTTGTTAGTTTATGTGCTTTCTGTGGCCTTCCTACAAGTTGGATCTATTGGATTACAACTGATTTAGAATCTGATTGAAGGATCTATGATTGCAAGATCACTGAGAAGTTGCTGATTAGATATGTAATATGATTAAATCAGTATTATGTTGTCATTGATGTCAACTAGTTTGATAGAACTTATCTTGTAAGTTACTACACTGAGACATCTGAAGAAAAGTGGAAAAGAGATGAAGAACAAAGAATTCTACATGAGGAAAGATGTACATGACATATGAGGATAAGGAACACATTGATTAACTTATTGACGAGTCTATGACTTGATGATATTGACTTTATTATGTTGCATTTATCTATAATGAAGTATAGAGTTGAAAGACACAAAGCAGTGCTGTCGGTAAATGAAGCATTTTTAGTATACATCGACAAAGTATAGTGTATACTGACCACATTATTAACCAAGCAATGTTCACCGATGCATTCTTTGTTAACTGAGCGGAATAGAATGAATTAAATGATTAGTTTATGCTGATAGGAATGATGAGCTGGCAAGAGTATAACATCGAGGTAACAGATAATGTTTGTTATGCAAATCAACAGCTGAAAAAATTCAAAGAAGATCTAATGAAACAGATTGAACATGTTATTAACACAAGTACTGAGAGAGTTTTAAGCAGCAAAATCTATGAATGTGATTAAGTGGCAAAATCTGATGGTGGAGAAGAAAATGATTTACTCATCTATATAAGAGAACAAAATTTCTTTAGTAAGATGTCAAGAAGAAGAAGAAGTTGTAGGATTATTGTGTGAATAAGGTTTCATGCATTTTGATCATACTGGTTAGTGAGAACCGAGCTGCAGAACAATTACCGAGCTAACGAGAGCTATTACCGACAGACAGTAAGTTGATACAGTATTGAAACTGAAGTGAAATATTGATCAGAAGGATTTGTATGGACTAAATATTGATCTGTAATCTGCAATTGAAGTTGTATTAAGGTAGGTCATTTTACTATTACATATTTAACCATTGTATACAGTGTAAATCTCTTAACTGAGTGGACTCTGAAAGTCTTATGATGTATCATTCATAGAATGAACATTGTTATCCTGTCAACCCCATAGTGAATGCTGGTTGGACGATAACTTCTAGTCTAAAATCCTCTAACAAGGTCACACCTGATAGTGTGTTTGTAACCTTTAATAGGGTTGGGTCTTAACCGACCTCACTTAAGAAGAGTGAACAATTTTGGGTTGCCAGTCCCAGGTGGTTTTTCCCTTAATAGGGTTTCCACGTTAAATCTTTTCTATTATGTGTTGATTGTGATATTTGTTTGTTATCATACTTTGCATGTTACATGATAGATTTGATCGGTAAATAGTTTAAGTATTAAGACTGGTAACCGGTAAAAAGCATAGATAGTGAGAGTTATTATTACTTACTGACGAGCAGAAATAGAAGAAATTGTTTTGGATTATACATTTTGTATTGGGACATTGGATAACTTATTCACCCCCCCTCTTAGTTATTCTAACAATTGGTATTAGAGCACAAGTTGCTTGGAGTAGAGTTTTAAGGACTTAAGCATAAAGGTCTCAAGATGTATAAGAGGGAAGTACCAAAATTGAATAAAGAGAGGTTCATAGTATGGAAAAGTAGAATGAAGCTGCACATATCTGGAATTGGGAACTTAGCACTAGAACTGATGGAGAATGACTACATGCAACCGCCCACTGGTCCCCTAACTATTGATCAACTGAAGGATAAGCATGAACACAATGTTACTATGATGGAACTTGCTACTACCTGTACCGACGCTGAATTTGAAGATATCAAGACATGCACAACTGCTAAAGGAATGTGGGATAAGTTAGCACAAATCTACAGTGGAGATCTGAATGTCAAAAGAGCTCGAGCTGAAAGTCTGAGAGGCATATTTGATGATATGAGAATGAAAGAAGGTGAAAATATTGTCCAATATTCAAATAGACTCAAAGAGGTGGTACATGCTATTAGAGCATCTGATGGAGTAATTAATGATGAAACAATGATAAGCAAGATTCTCAGAACTTTGCTACCAGTTTATGCAATCAGGATTTCTGCAATTCATGAAACAAGAGCTACATCCAACCTTACTCTTGACACTCTGATTGGTAAACTTACAACCTTTGAATTAAACAACTTTGAAAATAGTGTTGTTCCTTCTGTTGAATCCGCTTTCATGTCTTCTCTGAAGATTGGAAAGTCTAGCAGGAATGGTAAGAATTGTGATAGTGATGACAATACCGATGATGAACTTGAAGAGCTTGAAGCACTTATGGCTAGAAGATTTCCCAAGGGAAAAGGAAGGTATAGAGGCAAGCTACCTTTGGCATGCTTTAATTGTAAAGAAGTCGATCACATCGCTGCTAGATGTCCTCAGAAGAAAGATGATGATAGATGCAAAGATCGATCTGAAGGAAGCTATGGGAGAAGAGTCAACAGAGGTTACCAACATAACAACTAAGACAACCAAGATGAAAAAGGCAAAAATGTATGTTACATAGCTGAAGATATTGAAATTGAATCTAATTCTGATGATGCTATAGAAGTTGTATTTGTTGCTATGAAAGATGACTCAGAAGAGGAAGAGAAACATGAAGAGATAGCCCTAATCTCTAAAGTAAGAAGAAATGATACATGGATCATAGACAGTGGCTGCACACATCATATGACCAGTCATGTAGAGAAGTTTGATCATCTTGTTGAATATAATGGAATCTATGAGAATGGGAAATGATGCACCTTGTATGGTAAGAGGTAAAGGATCACTGATGATATTTGATAGATTACAATGTGAAAATGCATATTAGGTAGATGGACTGAACTATAATCTGATAAGTGTGGCTCAGTTGAACAATTCAGGCCATCGAATGGCTTTTGAGAGCAAAAAGGTGAAGATTTATAATGATGGAGGAAGACTTGTCAGAACTGGTACACAATCTAGAGGTAATCTATTCTATCTTGATATGGATTAGTCTTCTTGTTTGCTAATAAAGGATGAAGATGTTTGGTTGTGGCACCAAAGGTTATGCCATGTGAACTTTGACAACATAATCAAGATTAGTAGAAAGAAAAGAGTTAGAGGATTGCCTAACTTGACAAAACCTGATCATGCCATGTGTCATGAATGTCAGAAAGGTAAGATGACTAAATCTAGTTTCAAAAGAAAAGACTATTCAACAAAGAAGATACTTGAGTTGGTTCATACAGACCTATGTGGTCCTATGAGAACTCAGAGTTGTTCTGGTGATAAATATTTTATTCTTTTTGTTGATGATTATACTAGAATGATGATTGTTATGTTCTTGAAAGAGAAATTTGAAGCTTTCAAAATGTTTAAATGGTACAAAGCTAAGGTAGAGAAAGAAACCAGAAAAGAAATAAAATGTTTAAGATCTAATAGAGGAGGTGAATTCATCTCTGATGAATTTACTAACTTTTGCAATGAGCATGGAATCAAGAGACATGTATCTGCACTGAGGACACCTCAGCAAAATGGCATTGTTGAAAGAAGGAATAGGTCTATAATTGACTGTGCTAGAACATTGATGATACAGTAGAATGTTGCTCAGACATATTGGAGGGAAGCTGTCAGCACAGCTGTATATGTTCTTAACTGAGTACAACTGAAGGACTCAAACCAAACACCTTATGAACTATGGTCTGGACACAAACCTACTGTAAGTTATTTTAGAATTTCAGAAGTAAATGTTTTATCTTGAAAGATGAAAGAAATGGAAAATTTGATTCTAAAGGAGATGAAGGGATATTTCTAGGATATTCCACTACAAGTAAAGCATACAAATGTTTGAATAAGGCTACAAATAAGATTGTTGAAATTACTAATGTCCATGTTGATGGATTTGATGATAAGTACACTGAGGAAAGTACAAAGGAACCTGAAGACTATGGTAGATTCACTTACATTGAATAGCCAGAGTATATACCAACACCGTAGACAGTGTCAACTAGTCAGTGGGGAATCAATGCAGTACAATAGACACCACAAACTGATGAACATGAAGAAGTTTTCGAGCAAGAAAATGACCCTAAGCAGGATGAATAGGAAAGGAGAAATCAAGTCTTGGCTAGTTTTTTCAAAAGACATCATCCTGAAACACAAATCATTGGAGACAGACATGCTAGAATGCAAACCAGAAGCAAAACAATACCAAGTACATGTTTAATTTGTGAATTTGAACCTAAAACTATGAAAGTTGCATTAGAGAATGAAGAATGGGTTAATGCAATGAAGGAAGAAATAGAAGAAATTGAAAAGAACAAATCCTAGTCCTTAGTACCCCAACCAAAAGATAAGAATGTTATTGGTACTAAGTGGATATACAAGAATAAATTGAATGAAAATGGTGAAGTCACAAGAAATAAAGCTAGATTAGTATGCAAGGGATATGCACAAGAAGAAAGCATTGACCATGGTGAGACATTTGCACCTACTGCTAGATTAGGAGGAGTTAGAATGCTACTTGCATATGCTGCACATAAGAAATTCAAAGTCTATCAAATGGATGTGAAGTCAGCATTTTTGAATGGTATACTTGAAGAAGAAGTCTACATTGAACAACCTGAAGGATTTGTTGATCCTGAAAACAAAGACATGGTATGTAGATTACATAAAGCCTTATATGGACTAAAGCAAGTACCGAGAGCATGGTATGAAAGACTACATACTTACTTGTTAAGTATTGGATTTGTTAGAACAAGTGAAAACAACAATCTGTATGTGAAAGGTGTTACTAATGACACTATTATCATTGCTGAAATATTTGTTGATGACATTATCTTTGGAGGCTCAGATCTTGTCTGCAAGGCATTTTCTGATGAAATGAAAAAGGAATTTGAAATGTCAATGTTCGGAGAGATTAAGTTCTTTCTTGGACTACAAGTGATTCAGCAGAGTGATGGGATATTCATCACACAATCTAAATACATAAAGGAAGTACTGAAGACATTGGCATGGAAGATGCTAAACTTGTAGGAACACCAATGGCTACTGGATACAAATTGACAAAGGAGGATGAAACTACTGAGGTAAATCAGACACTTTACTGATCTATGATTGGTAAGTTAATGTACATAGTTCACAGTAGGCCAGATATAGCACATGCTATAGGAATTGTTGCAAGATTTTTTGCTAATCCTAGAGAATCACACATGATAGCTATAAAAAGGATCTTAAGATACCTGAAGAAAATAGAGAATTATGGATTATGGTATCCTAAGGAAGGAATATTTGAACTGAAAGTTTACACCGATGCTGATTGGGCTGGAAATGTGGATGATAGAAAAAGCACCACCGAAGGAGCATTTTTCTTTGGTGAAAGACTTGTGACCTGGACAAGTAAAAAGTAGGCTTGTATCTCTCAGTTTATAGCTAAAGTAGAGTATGTTGCTGCTACTACTAACTGTTCAAACATTGCATATATCAAATAAGTGTTGGAAGGAATGAATGAGGTAATCATTGACCCGATGATTATATACTGTGACAACACTAATGCTATTAATATTTCAAAGAATCTTGTGATGCACTCTAAGACAAAGCATATATCTATTAAGTATCATTACTTGAGAGAACAAGTGCAAGAGAAGCAAGTAAAGTGGGAATTTGTTACATCCAAAGAACAACTTGCAGATATTTTTACAAAGCCCCTACCAAAGGACACATTTGAATACTTGAGGACTAGACTTGGGGTCCATCCCCTGTCTATCGATGAATAAGGTGATCTGGTTGTTGCATCAGCCTACTTCTATCAGAAGATCATTCATGTTGATGCAACATAGCTCACACTTTGAACCTTGTTCAAGGTTGTGATTAAAGTTCAGAACTTGAACCAATGAGATATCAGTATACAGAGATACAGAGGAAGTATTGAACACCACAGAGAGTTACTTGGCTACTACAGAGCTGATTGTTTATTTGTTTCTTTGGCATTGCTGTCAAAGGGAGAGATAAACAATATGAAATGAAAAAGGGTGAGATAAACTGAAAAGGAGAGATTAAAACCAAATATGAAAAGGAACAAGCACTGATGCCAATTATCTAAGGGAGAGACGATCTAAATGAGATAGAGTACTGAAGATCAATTATAGAGAACAAAAGTAGGAACAGGAGAACTGAACTGAAAAGATCACAACTATAGAAAGGTAAAGCTGTATTACTTAATGCTAGTTCAGTAACGTAGTGATTAAACATATTAAGTCTATTCGACTTACAACATTTGTTCATAAAGTTATAGAATGTATGTTTGGTATGTGTATGGTACATTTCATATTACTTGAGTTAACATCAATGCCAAAGGGAGAGATTGTCGGATTACAACTGATTTAGAATCTGATTGAAGGATCTATGATTGCAAGATCACTGAGAAGTTGCTGATTAGATATGTAATATGATTAAATCAGTATTATGTTGTCGTTGATGTCAACTAGTTTGATAGAACTTATCTTGTAAGTTACTACACCGAGACATCTGAAGAAAAGTGGAAAAGAGATGAAGAACAGAGAATTCTACATGAGGAAAGATGTACATGACAGATGAGCATAAGGAACACATTGAGTAACTTATTGATGAGTCTATGACTTGATGATATTGACATTACTATGTTGCATTTATCTATAATGAAGTATAGAGCTGAAAGACACAAAGCAGTGCTGTTGGTAAATGAAGCATTTTTAGTATACACCGACGGAGTATAGTGTATACCGACCATAGTATTAACCGAGCAGTGTTCACCGATGCATTCTTTGTTAACCTAGTGGAACAGAATGAATTAAATGATTAGTTTATGCTGATAGGAATGATGAGCTGGCAAGAGTATAACATCGAGGTAATAGATAATGTTTGTTATGTAGATCAACGGATGACAAAATTCAAAGAAGATCTAACGAAGCAGATTGAAACATGTTATTGACACAAGTACCGAGAGAGTTTTAAGTGACAAAATCTATGAATGTGATTAAGCAGAAAAATTTGATGGTGGAGAAGAAAATGATTTACTCGTCTATATAAGAGAACATAATTTCTTTAGTAAGATGTCAAGAAGAAGAAGCTACAAGATTATTGTGTGAATAAGGTTTCATGCATTCTAATCATACTGGTTAGCGAGAACCGAGCTGCAGAACAATTATCGAGCTACAAAGAGCTATTACCGATGGACAGTAAGTTGATATAGTATTGAAGCTGAAGTGAAATATTGATCAGAAGGATTTGTATGGACTAAATATTGATCTGTAATTTGCAATTAAAGTTGTATTAAGACAAGTCATTTTACTGTTACATATTTAACCATTGTATATAGTCTAAATCTCTTAACTGAGTGGACTCTGAAAGTCTTATGATGTATCATTCATAGAATGAACATTGCTATCCTATCAACCCCATAGCGAATGCTGGTTGGATGATAACTTCTAGTCTAAAATCCTCTAACAAGGTCACACCTGACAGTGTGTTTGTAACCTTTAACAAGGTTGGGTCTTAACCAACTGATAGGCCAACATTGGGTCAAATAATAACAAAAGAATTAACAATTTTATGATAAATTTCAGCTGGTCTATACATGTCAATCCGAGAGCGTAAGCTTGCGAAAGGTGTCCGAGCAATATGCCATCAAGGGATGCAAGTTGTGATTTGAGGGATTATGAATGCATCTACAACATGCAAAATTGAATCTATGAAAAGCCAAGTAAATCCCAGCGACAGGAACTATCACTTCCTGGCAACAGGAACATCAGAAATAAAGAAAACTCAAAAACATCAATCTATAATAAGATAATATCAATAATAATTTAAAATATTAAATAATCTGGGATATAAATCAACTAATCTAGAAACCAATAAAATGATGAAAACTTGAACATCTAATTTATTAAAAGGTATGAATACATAATAAAATTGTTAACACTATATAACAAACAAACTACAGTAAATAAAATAGTCATCGTGCTTTACCAAAGAGCGGGCCCTGACTCCCCAGTTTGCACGATGAGTGAAGAAAACTAAGTTCTACGTTACTGTGAAGAAAACCAAGTTCTATGTTACTGTAACCATGCAAAATCTGCTGCTTTTATTTATTTCAAAATAATAACATTCAAACCTGCACACAATAATGTTTTCCTTGTTGGAAGCTATATATTAAAAATCTACGAAAAAACGTACATATCTATATCCTCACTACTACTGCTACTTATATAGATGCAGCTTTAGAAATTTAATAACTACTTTGTTATGCACTCTATAAAAAGAGTGGCGATTACATAACAGAGTTATAATAAAATATATGGCTTGCAAAGAATAGCCAATTTGATGTCATCATTCAAACAGAATACTATTTCCTTTGTTCACATTTGCTGAACCACGATTTTGTAACAGTTTGGAAAAGTCTGATTATTGGGCTTTCCACGTGAGGCTTGGATATCCCTCTTAACAATAGTATTTCATCTCCTTAGCAGCAATAATAATGTAGTTATTTGTTGCATGGGTTTTTTTAATAGCCACGTGATTCTTGGGAATAAATCCCAGCTGTAATATATGCTATCTCAACTGCATTCATTGTTTGCATGTACAACCATCAATCTAAATAATAGAATGATCCATAATCCCTTCAATTTAGTCTGCAATATCCTCTCCACGTATGAATTCAGCTAAGCTGGAAGAGTTATGTGTTGAGCTGGTAACAACAGCAAAAGATGGAACAAACTTTGAAAATTGAAGTCCAAACCCATAATAGTAAACTAGAAAAATCACGTTTTGAAAATGGCCTCAAACTTTTCCATCATCCACTTTTTGAAGATTCTGCCACGTGGGAGTGTAATTGGGCATGTTCTGGACAATACCCATGTCTTGGATTTTTGAGATTCATCCGTATCTGTTCACAAAAGGAAATGCAAAACTGACTGTCCTTATTTTTAGTTGGTAATTATTCCTGTCAGGTTCTTTCTCAACATACTCCTTGGTCAATATTCTTGGAAGGAATAATGCTTTAAATTGTTGAGGAAATAATGAATGCCAATAAGATATAGCAAGCAGTTTATTTCAAAGTGGATGGAACTTTGTATTTGTGAAATAGCTACAGGAAGATGCATAGCGGCCGACAAGAAGAACCATAATATATTATTAACTTGTTAGATAAATACAATCTCTCATGTTTATTCACATATTCTATCTAATAACTATATTAAATATTACTCATAAATATTAGAGCATTTGCAACATAGAAGGAGAAAATGGAATATTAAAATAGGTATTGAAATGAACATGAAGGCTTATAATATGGCATAATCTGGGACATAAATTGCTCTCATCATTCCCCCCAACTTAGCTTATTGCACGTCCTCATGCAATCATTATGATTAGGAGGTATTTAGTTTTAACTAGAAGCACTTTAGGTTTATGTATTTTGGATTTGTCTCCACCCTAAACCATGATAACTTATAAACAAAAATCCGTTTCTTTGCTTCACATGACAAACTTTGTTATTTATTTCTTCTTCAATAGGGATATCTCTTTTAACTTTTCATGAGTTGTATCTCTTTTCTATTTTATTTTTCTTTCGTTTCATTTTTTATAGCATCATGGTTCAAAAGGTTGCATATAGGAGGAATTTATCTCAATTTGCACAAGAGGAGTTTAAATGGGTGAAATAGGAGAGATGAGAGACAAAACAAAGGCTATTATATGATGGATATAATGGATAATGTGATGGAATTTGTAAGGGTGATGAATGGAAGATAATAGAGTGACATTCCTCCCCCCAACTTAAAGGTTGACCATCCACGGGAAACAAGGAGAGGATAGGGAGGGGGTGTTGCATAATGATCATCATAATAAGTAATATAAATAAAGTTAAGAGATAAAATAATGAAAAACAAAATTGATTGTGTTACCAACATGCATGTGCAGGAAGACCAATGGTGGAACACAGAGAAACTTAGCAACGGTCGCTGCCAAAATGGATGAATCAACAAGGAACAAAGAGAGGCATCCAGAACTGCAACACCACAAAAGACCACCATCGAACTGAAATCACAGAGAGAGCATACCATGAGAAGGAACCAAAAACTGGGATAGAGACTGCAATTGTAGGAGCCACCACCATCAAACTGAAGCAATGTAGAACAAACAGTGGGTAGCACATACTATAGGTGATCAAAGTGTTGATGACCACGCTAAAGAAGAAATTCAAGGAGGTCCCAAGAGCTAAAGAACCACAAAATCCATTGAGTGTTCCTGAAAAGAATAATTAGTAGAAAAACCAAGAACACCAATTATGGCAGTTTTCATTTTTTTTTCAATATTTTTTCATTTTTTTCATTTTTTTGTTTTTCATTTTTATTTTTTTTCATTTTTTCAATTTTTGATAACGACAAGTGACCGCTGGCAAGCCAGTTTTCAATCACTCACCGCTTAATGGCGCTGTAAAAATAGTTTTCACCATTAAGAATTTATTTTGCAATTAATATCTGCCAAAAATTGGTTTTCAGATATTAACTGGCCAACAATGCCTGAAGGTTTTCATTGTTGGATCTTTTATTGCTTTTTTTTCTCTTTTTTTCTCTTTTTTTTTTCATTTTTCCATTTTTTTCATTTTTTTTTTCATTTTTTCAATAACTGCATAGAATGACCAAAGAACAAGAAATTATGATATGGATGATGGAAAATTATACCATCCTAAACTTGAGTTTTTTCCATGACCTCATAGAAGGTACTGTTGAAACTTGATTGAATAATGAACTTGGAATGATGACTATGAATAATCTCCACAAACTTGAGAATACTAAAACACTTCACAAATCAACCTTGAGCCATGTATCTCACAACACCGAATCTGAAATCTTCTTGGATAACTTTGGAACACACTAGCACACTAATGTAAGAGAATCACTCATAGTGATGGTGCTACTCACATTTCTCTATGATAAAATAGGATGACATCACATGAAGATATGAAACCCTATTCTTTTGAAGTCTGTGAAATATCCATTGTAGAAAAATGTAAAGTTGTGAGTGACATACCTTTATTACCAAAGATAGGAGTATGGAGTGAAATACCAATGATAGTCTCCAATGTGTCCATAAAACTTCAAAGAGGAGGAGACACAACTCGAGGAAGGAGTGTGATGATCTGCAATGTCTTCAAAGTTTTTCTGGATGTGTAGCTCAAAATGAATCATGAATCTCATAGACCAAGCTGCATATTTTACTCCATGTGATAAATCACCAAAGAAAATAAATTTTATCTCAAGGTGGGGAACACTTGAGCCACAATCTTCTTGTGATCTCCAATAGTGAAGGACAAGTGAAACTGAGATGCACCAGATGATGAGCAAGCCCACACAATGTTAACAAAGCCAACATAGTGTTTTATGAAATTCTTATGTAGAAAAGCATCATCAATTGGTAATGGTGCTAAGATCATCTAAGCACAACAAGAGACCTGTAACCATATTCTCAAAACCAAGCATATCAAGCATAGTAAAGCAATTTCAACCAATTAATAACCCTACCATTAAGTGAGTAATGCATTTTTACTAATGATAGGTAGAGTTATTAACATGAATAGATACTTGAGAGAATGGATAAAATCCTGTGTTCATATAATAGAAATGCTAATTAACACTAGAATACATACCTTGAATTGTTGAGATGTCACATGTCGACGACCAATAAAACAATCAATGAAACTTGATTGAAAATCATCCAAGAATCACAAAATTGGAAGGATTCCCCCCTAACTTAACTTCATGCCACAAGGTCACAAAATCATTGGGATAACCAAAAAAATTAGGTAACCTATAGAGAGTAACACATCTTTAGAATTTGTGAGCCTTATTGAACCAAATATTTCAATAATGGATGTACTCCCAACTTTACATTACAAAAGCATAGGGAATGCAAATCATCCAAGGAATCAAGAAAGTAGCACGTGTTATAAATGAATGATCATTGTAAGATACAAAAACCAAGAATGAAAAATATATGGATATTAATACCTTGATCCTTGTTAAATAAATGAATCATCCATAGTTTATTTGGTCATCTTAGGACAATAGAAAGAATCAACAATGAGGAATAATGATCATCCAGTTTTAACATTTGTTGTTTGGTCATTAATGCATAGAATCCCTTATAATTGTGCTTAATTAATTATTGGTCCTAAATCAACAAGTATGTGAGGGATGCACATTTTAACCATAGGCCTCCAAATATCAATAAGTACAAAAGTAGTAAAATATAGATCTTGGAGAATTTGACAACACATTTGTGGAATGAGGAAAGCATATGATTGAATATTACTTAGTGAATGATTAATATAAACACACATGCTTATGAGTCCAATAATAAAAATTGATGCAATTTGAAGGGGGGCCTCATTTGTGGGTATTTGGAATTCACTAAGTGGAAAAGAAGAACAAAGTTGATTATAAGTCAAGAAATGATATTGCTCTTCTAATTTAATTAAACCAAAATCACATTCCTTAAGTGCATCAATATATTCCAATGTTGATTTACCAAATTCAAGCACATCATTATATGGTAAAGGGATCCGTGAAAGTTTATATGTACTATTAACCACCTTATTATAAAGTATTGTATGAGGCAATATAGTTTCCTTTGGTGGATAAGGTGGAGTGCAATGTGAATGGGATAATGAATATGGTAAGAAGAATGAAGGGGATAAAGTAGATGGGAATAAGTAGGATGGGTGGAGCGAAGATGGTAAGGATGGATATGGTGGAATATAAGAGGGATATATGGGTTGTTGTGAGCATGCATGATTACATTCATTATGCATAATAGGTGGAGAAGTATGTTTTGAAGAAATATGTTGGCTTTGTAATGAAATAGAGTGACAATATATGTTACCAACATAATACATACCTTGATCTTCTTGATTTTGAGTTTGAAATTGTTTATCAATTAAAAGAAAAACTTGTCCACTTTCACCCTTATCATGGTGAGACTTACAAATAGCTTGTACCTCATTCACTATGTGCACTTGGTTATTCAGGCATATGCATTGGTCATCTTTCCTGTAGCAATTAGAACAACAAGTGGTTAATTTTTCATCCTCAAAATCACATTACTCTAAGAATTCATCAATGATTTTCTCATGTTCAAACATAGAGATAGAATTATTGCATACCTGTGATAATGGAAGATCAAGATCATTTAAGTTACATTCATTAGGTAGAAAGGATATAAAAATATCACCTTTGGTCAGCGCGATTTCCCCACCAATTTCATCTTTTGTTTTTAAATTTGAAGGAGGGCGTCTGGGGGCAGCAACCACCAATGGGGTCAAGGGGCAATGCCCCTTGTGGGGTCCTGGGGCAGTGCCCACGGTGCGCTCCCTGTCGCAGTATAGGGTGGGGTTCAGGGGTAGTGCCCCCGATGCCAAGCACATTTTACCTCTTGCGTTCCCTTCAAATTTTCCATTTTTGAAACAATTTTCACCCAAAATTGATGTACTTGAACAACCTTTAAAATGCATCATTTTAAACATTTTTCTTCAAAATAGCTTTTTAACCAATAGCTCACAACAACTAGTGATGATGTAAAATTGAATCTAATTTCTAAAGCAACTAATGAATCTAATTTCTAAGGCCTACTTGCAAACTCTAAAATAAAACTCTAAAGCAATGCATCTATATGATTTACGCAATGCAAATTAAGATTAATTACTTTAGCAAGGCTAGAAATTGCAAAAGCTTTCATCCTAACGTATTGTTCCTAACTCAACTCATCAATCTAACATGCCTTTGACACCTTTCCCCGGCAGCGGCGCCAAAATGATAGGCCAACACTGGGTCAAATAATAACAAAAGAATTAACAATTTTATGATAAAGTTCAGCTGGTCTATATGTGTCAATCCAAGAGTGTAAGCTTGCGAAAGGTGTCCGAGCAATATGCCATCAAGGGATGCAAGTTGTGATTTGAGGGATTATGAATGCATCTACAACATGTGAAATTGAATCTATGAAAAGCCAAGTAAATCCCAGTGACAGGAACTGTCACTTCCTGGCGACAGGAACATCAGAAATAAAGAAAACTCAAAAACATCAATCTATAATAAGATAATATCAATAATAATTTAAAATATTAACTAATATAGGATATAAATCAACTAATCTAGAAACCAATAAAATGATGAAAACTTGAACATCTAATTTATTAAAAGGTATGAATACGTAATAAAACTGTTAACACTATATAACAAACAAACTACACTAAATAAAATAGTCATCGTGCTTTACTAAAGAGCGGGCCCTGACTCCCTAATTTGCACGATGAGTGAAGAAAACTAAGTTCTACGTTACTATGAAGAAAACCAAGTTCTATGTTACTGTAACCATGCAAAATCTGCTGCTTTTATTCATTTCAAAATAATAACATTCAAACCTGCACACAATAATGTTTTCCTTGCTGGAAGCTATATATTAAAAATCTGCAGAAAAACGTACATATCTATATCCTCACTACTGCTGCTACTTATATAGATGCAGCTTTAGAAATTTAATAACTACTTTGTTATGCACTCTATAAAAAGAGTGGCTATTACATAACAAAGTTATAATAAAATATATGGCTTGCAAAGAATAGCCAATTTGCTGTCATCATTCAAATGGAATACTATTTCCTTCATTCACATTTGCTGAACCACGGTTTTGTAACAGTTTGGAAAAGTCTGATTATTGGGCTTTCCACGTGAGGCTTGGATATCCCTCTTAACAATAGTATTTCATCTCCTTAGCAGCAATAATAATGTAGTTATTTGTTGCATTTTTTTTTTTAATAGCCACGTGATTCTTGGGAATAAATCTCAGCTGTAATATATGCTATCTCAACTGCATTCATTGTTTGCATGTACAACCATCAATCTAAATAATAGAATGATCCATAATCCCTTCAATTTAGTCTGCAATATCCTCTCCACGTATGAATTCAGCTAAGCTGGAAGAGTTATGTGTTGAGCTGGTAACAGCAGCAAAAGATGGAACAAACTTTGAAAATTGAAGTCCAAACCCGTAATAGTAAACTAGAAAATTCACGTTTTGAAAATGGCCTCAAAATTTTCCATCATCCACTTTTTGAAGATTTTGTCGCATGGGAGTGTAATTGGGCATGTTCTGGACAATACCCATGTCTTGGATTTTTGAGATTCAATCGTATTTGTTCACAAAAGGAAATGCAAAACTGACTGTCCTTATTTTTAGTTGGTAATTATTCCTGTCAGGTTCTTTCTCAACATACTCCTTGGTCAATATTCTTGGAAGGAATAATGCTTTAAATTGTTGAGGAAATAATGAATGCCAATAAGATATAGCAAGCAGTTTATTTCAAAGTGGATGGAACTTTGTATTTGTGAAATAGCTACAGGAAGATGCATAGCGGCTGACAAGAAGAACCATAACATATTATTAACTTGTTAGATAAATACAATCTCTCATGTTTATTCACATATTCTATCTAATAACTATATTAAATATTACTCATAAATATTAGAGCATTTGCAACATAGAAGGAGAAAATGGAATATTAAAATAGGTATTGAAATGAACATGAAGGCTTATAATATGGCATAATTTGGGACATAAATTGCTCTCATCACCAACCTCACTTCAAAAGAGTGAACAATTTTGGGTTGCCAGTCCCAGGTGGTTTTTCCCTTAACAGGGTTTCCACATTAAATCTTTTGTGTTATATGTTGATTGTGATATTTGTTTGTTATCATACTTTTCATGTTACATGATAGATTTGATCGGTAAACAATTTAAGTATTAAGACTAGTAATCGGTAAAAAGCATAGACAGTGAGAGTTATTATTACTTACCGATGAGCAGAAATAGAAGAAATTGTTTTGGATTATACATTTTGTATTGGGACACTGGATAACTGATTCACCCCCCCTCTCAGTTATTCTAACAGGATCCAATGATTTTGGGAACCTCATGGCATGTTCAGGACAATGTGTTTACCTTTATCTAGGTTCACACCTTGATTTTATTCTTGAAAAGGGAGATATCTTTGGTTCTTTCTTGGAACTGTGTGTTCTTCATGTTTAATGACTAAGTTGGTGGTTTTTGATTATGCAAAGATATTTTGTGATTTATGGATCTTTGTGGTACATTTTTCGATGTTCTTGGGCTTGTGGCCAACCTACTTATGGGTGTGCACTAGATTTTTTTTTTTAATTTGTTGAGTTCCTTATGATATAGGTCCTCACCTATATTTGGTATTACATTTTCCTTGGCTTAAAAAATGTGATCTTCCTTGGGAAACATTTTCTTGCAAAGGATTTATATATTGATGCATTTGATCATTTTTGGGAATCAATTTTAGAAGTAGATAACTCTTGAAGGTTCAAAGGGCTTATAAGTCTAGATTTCTATTTGTAATTGGGCATGTAAGCCTAGAGTTTCAGCTTGCATGTTGCTAGCTAATTGTATATCAATTCATGAATTTGTGTTAATGAAAAGACCTGACTTGTTTTTTGTTAATTGTTGATGTTATTGTTGGTTGTTTTCACTATGTGACTCAAGTTGCATGGTTTGGAATGATATCTTGAGGTCCCTCCATCCATGATTGCATCAAATGGTATCAGGGTGAGTTTGCAATTCTATGTTAGAAAATCCTCGTTCCTGAGCTTGTACAACCCTAGAGTGTTTGTTGTGGGGGGGAAAAGTGTGGATCTATCCTAAAAGTGTAGATGACTTGAGTGAGGATGGATTAGAGAGGAATCGATGTTGGTTGTGAATATTGAATGATTTGTTGAGGCATCCCATGGGTAGACATATTACAAAGTTGAGGCAAGCTATAAGTTTGTTCAATAGACTATTGAGTGAAAGGAAATTGAAACCTTGTAGTCAAACTGTCGAGTTGAGGAAATTGCATCGAAGGAAGGGAAAGATACTTCCAAGAAGGATGAACCCTAGAAGGACAGAGAAAATGATGAAGACTTCAATAATCAGATAAGGAATGAGATCCAAAACACATTAGTTAATTTATAGAAGAATCATGAAATAGAGGATGAATATGAGGATTCTATAGAAGAAATTGGAGACCGAAGATGATGAAGTACCAATAGATGAAGAGATATTATCGAGGGTAGTGACACAAATAGGTAAGAGTCATAGAAAGGATTTTTCTTTTTTTTCTATCCCATTATATCTAGAGGATTTGATATAAGGAATAGGATAATTGAGATACTACTTTGAGCTTGAAGATATCAGATATCTGTAGAGGGTTAGGTTAGCACAAAACAAGTTGAAAGGATATGATATTTTATGGTGCAAAGAGTTGTAGAATGATAGAGAGGAAAATAGTGAAGTGAAAATCACCCGGTGGAGGTAGATGTAACTTGTAAGACTAAAGGATAAATTCATTCTGAAAGATTATGAGTTGGAGTTATTCAAGAAATTGTAGAACTTGAAGTAGAAGGACATGAGTGTGAAGGAGTACACCAACAAGTTTTACAAGATGAAAATCAAATATGGATACTAAGAGAAATCTAGGGAGAAGGTTCATAGATATATAAATGACCTTATATTTAATATCCAAGATGGGATGAATTTTCTAAGGATTTCCATAGTATAGGATGCTTACAAGTATGCTCTTAAGGAAAAAGATGAAGTAAAGAGAAGACATCAGAATGATGCCAGAGGGAAATAGAAGAAGATAAGTAGAAAAAAGAAGAAGAAAAAAAATGAAGAAGAATCAAGATCTAGGTGTAATAAAGAACTAGATCAAAGGACACAAAGAAGAGAAAATGGAAGAAGGGAATTGTTGGGTAAATATTTCAAGTGTGGAGAAACTGGACATAGATCTTATGAATATTCTGAGGGATCTAGTAAAGGCAACGATAAAAAGAATTGTGTAGCACATTAGGAGCATGTAACTAGATCACTAAAGGAGAGTATGGTATAAATAGAGATCAGATAATCTCTTATGCTTAGGAGAGTTTTGATGGAGTAGAGAGAAGAGGATACCAAACCTACTCAAAGGAAGAATCTTTTGTGGATAATATGCAAATTAGGGGTTAAGTGTTGTAAGGTTATTGTGGATAGTTGACGTATTATTAACTTGGTATATGAAGAAATGGTAGAGAAACTTGGGTTGAAGATGCTTCTATTGGTTGTCTTTTCTTTCTACTTGTAGGTTTACACTATGATTGACAAACTAATGTCACTGAATCTATCACCACTCCAAAGTCTGCAAGGAAAAGGGCCAATTAACAAGGATCCTCCTACACTTTGAGCCTAGATGCTCAGGCGGGTGTACCTTTGATTCACTTTTTGAAAGGAATCACTACATATTATGCATTTATACCCTTTACTAGCTGGTTTAAAGATTTTATCATTTAAATGTGTGGTGGATGATGATGAATTGCTTCTAGAGAATGGATCAATGCCTTAACCTAGGGCATAGAGTCACCCAATAACACATATCAAATGAAAATCCTAACTCAAACACTCTTTAACTTAGAATAAGTGCTTTGCCTATTATCCCTCTCACTCCCAAACATGATCATCAAATTCCTATCCAGCCCTGAACTCATTGAAATTACCTTAAAGATTTTAATCCTAACTTTGTTAGGAACTCAAAGATAATTCCACAATGTTCTTTGTCCACCATATGCTAACTCACTTTGTGACATTAACATATATGAGCCCAAGATCAAAACAAGAAGACAAACATAAATCTAAGATTGGAATTCAAGTGTATTCTCCTTAAAATTTTCAAAATCTATACATTACCAAGACAACAAAATGCTACAAAACAGACCCAAAATCCAGGCTCTCCTTGTTTAGTCTTTTACATTGATTTTCAACATAACATCAACAACCACATAAAAAGTAAAAAAAACAACATATATACCATTAGTCATCTTGGACTCCCAAAAATCAGGATGCAACAAGCTACAGATGACTAGGGAAGAAGGTTTCAACCACCAAACCAACTAGATTCAATCAGAATTTAATTCATTAGAGGGAAAACCAAGCAACCTGGAGCAAATAGATCCTAAAATGATCTCCATCAATGAGAAATTTTAGTGCAATGTACCGAAGATCATGAATTTACTAAGCTAATCAATCTAATTTTCCACCTGCAACATGCCTCGAGCAACCTTTACCCACTTTCTCACGGTACAAAACCTCTGCCATCAATCATCATAATCTCTTGACCACACTGCATCAGTCGACAAGATCAAATCAACTAGATCCAACCACCCAAGCATTCAATTTTAGTCCTTAGTCATTGAGAAACCCTTAATATATTCAAATCTGGAAGAAACGGCTACATTATGGTGCTAGACCACATATCAACGACCAACTTTCAAATTTGAGATCTACTTTATATCAAGACCGTCAGATCTCCTCACTTTCCTGGGCTTCTCAAGATTAACCGCATAGGAATCCTGGTTTACATTTTCTCCTTAGTCATGAGATCGCGCAGTCATCTTCATTAACTTTAGTTACCTCAGCGATTACATGACTAAACAGTCTCATGATCTCATAGTCTTCTTCCAAATTGCCAAACTATTCAGAGATCACACGACAGAAGGGATGCCAAGTCACAAGACAAAATCATTAACTACATCATCATCATGAGATCATGCGACTGTAGGGACATTAACTGTCACAAACCCTCTGAATTTATCCAAAGATTACGCGACTGAGGAAAATTTTCTTAGTCACTGAATTGAATTCCTTCTTTGCCTGATTTGGTGACTAATAAGGAGTCCTTTAATATTTTCTCATCACGTGACCCAACGACTATAGTCTATCTGAGATATATACTTTTCATTGTGAGATCTAGTGACTAACAAGGAGTCTCCCAATCGTTGAATCACTTTGAATTTTCAAAATTCCTTCTGAGATCTCACGACTGCCGTCGATTTCCTTCCTCACTTCATCCTACAGTCCACATTAATTCGTGAGAGCTAGCATGACCTAACTATTTGATTCAATGACCACAAGACTAATCGTGTCACTGAATCACTAAAGGTTTATCATTTAACAGCTAGAAACCTGAGATTCTGAGACTACATAGTCGCTAGATCGCTGAATCAAATACTTAACTATCAGGGAAAATATGATGTTAACGCATATTAACCTAGCACAACCCAGAGACTTGACAACAAAGAGCTTCACTAAATCTTATAACCTTTTTATTGACTAGGGTTAAGTCCTGAGAACATGCGACTGAGACAAATCTCCAAGTCACGAAAAGATTTCTTTACTCTGAGTTAGATCTTGAGATTAAATATTGGCTGTTGATCTTCAATTCTATCTTGTGGCCATCAACGGTCCTTGCTCAATCTCAAGATGTAAGATGACTTAACCATTAAATCATGAGATTGAGCGACTGAAGAGATTCATAACTATTCGCCAGGTCACTTAATGCTTCTTAACCTCTGGGTTTGCTAAGATCAATAGCTATCACAAGACCATGTAGGATAAACATCGTGAATCTTCTTCTTGAGAATATATGACAACCATAGATCCAGACTGAACTTTAACTTACTCCATAAAATGAAGACCTCAGGCCCACTTATAGTCTATCTGAACACCTGGAAAATTGGACGGCTGGCGCATGATCTTAAAAGCTTGAAAGATTTTATGCACTCATGTGCCCGCCGTAGGATTAAAAGAAAACTGAAATGAATGTTGGACACCTCTAACAACATATCCAACTCACTACTCTACAACCAATAACCATAGGACACCTCAGCATAATCTAACATCAGGTCCATTTGGATCATCTCAATCTGACATGGGCCACCATTATGAGATTCAGGGACTAAATGTCTACCACACAATCCTGATCTGACGGTAGTCACTGGATCTTTGGACCTTATGCCGAGTTTGACTTTTCTTAGGAGATCTGGTGACTGAAGCCATCTTGAAAATATTGATATAGTGGTCGCCAAATCTCAGAATAAAATTTGGAGACCTGGCGATAAAGAGCCAATCACTGAGTCACTAGCCACGTAAGAGATAACCACCTTCTTTGGGAGATAATGCGACCAAAGGAAATCCAAATCACTGAATGAAATTACTAATGACCAAGAAACCTATAGAACTGGCGACTAGAGAAAAAGCTAACTGCTTGGCAAATCACTAAAGGATAAAGAATATTCTGAAAACATTGAGAGATCTCGCGACAAAAGGATTTTAGGAGGTCGTAGGAAGGGAAAGAATATTCGGTTTCAGTAAGGAGATCAAGCGACTAAAAAAGAAGATAAAACGTGCACATGCATTATAAATCACTTAAGTGGCCCGAAAAAGGTAAAGAAGAATTAGAACAAGGCCAGGATAAACTAGGGTTTTTTCCCTTCCAACGGCTATAATTTTGAAATAAAGACTTAGGGTTTGAGGCTAAAGACATAGAAAAAACATTGTAGAGACCAGAGAAAATAATGCAGCCATGAAAATTTCTACAGGTGCTAATAGTGGCTCTGTCTAGGGATGTATGCCTCTCGCAGCATAGCAAGAATCTAGAATCATAGGTTGAGTAGACCACCTACTGGAAAAAAACATGAACAATAGAGAGCAACAAGACAAAACCCTACAAACTAAGATGAAAAGAATAGGAAGGAAACACACCACTATATAGAATGTACAACATATATAGACTTAACTACTGTTCATGGAAAGAAAATATCTTCAATTGAAGTATTTCTTCAAGAACTGTCCATGAACTGGCAATTCCTAAATATCACCGTTTAGTTCTTTGACAATATAAGATTCTTGTCCCCATCTTTCATGAATCTGATATGGTCCTAGCCAGATTGGATCAAATTTTCCATGTTTTCCTTTATCTTCCAATCTAGCATTCCAAATTAATACCAAGTCACTAGGTTCAAACTTTCTTTCAACAGTCCTTTTGTCATACAGATTCTTAACTTGTAACTACAACTTGGCATTTCTTGAGGCTGATTCTCTTCTAGTTTGATCCAACCTAATGAGATCTTCAATTCTTAACTGCATTTCATCATCTACATCATCATCATACAATTGAACAAACTTATACATTTCCAATAAGTTGTTTTGAGGAATCCTTGCATGTATCCCATACTCCAGGTCAAATGGTGCACAACCAATTGCCTTCTTCATAGTTACCCTGTCAGCCCAGATAGCTAATGGTAACTTTGAATTCCATGCTCTTTTATTCTTATCAAGGATCCTCTTGAGAATTTTTATCAAGCTCTTATTTTTTGATTTCTCCTGTCCATTCCCCTGTGGATAATAGGGTGAGGAATATGACATCTGGATTCCTAGACCTTTGCAGAAATATTTGTATTCAATAGACCTAAAGCACATTTCATTATCACTAACAATCCTCTCAGGACAACCAAACCTTGTAACAATATTATTCAACAAGAAATCAGTGACCACCTTACTAGTTACATTTCTTGTAGGGGTAGCTTCTACCCACTTTGCAAAATAATCAGTGGCAACTAAGATCCATGAATATCCCCCACTGGACTTGTTTGGTATTTCCCCTATGAGATCTATTCCCCATTGTTGGAAAGGAGCTTGCACTTCAACTGGCCTTAAAGGTACATTTCCAAAAAACTTTAACTTACCAGTGAATCTTTGAAAAGCATCACACCTCCTTACCAACTGCTCTGCATCCTTGAAAATTGTGGGCCACCAGAATCCTACTCTCAAGACCTTTTGAGTAGTAGTTTTACCCATGTAATGTCCTCCACAAACTCCCTCATGCATTTGTTTTAACAACTTGTCAGCCTAATTTTCATCAACACATTTCAAAAGTATGCAATCTAAATTTTTCATATATAACTTGCATTTTATAATTACATACTTGATGGCCTGTAACTTTAGTGTCCTCTTCTTATTATTGTCCACCCCTATTGGGCAACTCATGTTTCTCAGGTAGAAGATAATATCTTGATACCAGATACAATCATCCATATCACAAGTATAATCAATCTCAGTCTGGTTTATCTGGTTTGCATCAAGATTGGATTGAGCCATCAATTTTTCCAATCCTTGTCCTCTGACCAATTTGGTAATCTAGATGTCAATATTGAATTCTTGAATTCTATTTATCCATTTGCATCTCCTCCTAGACACCTCCTGCTATGAAAAGATATCCTTTACTGTAGCACTTGGCACAAAAGCAATCACAATTGCTCCCATCAGATAGCACCTAAAAGCCTTGACAGCCTTCACCAATGTATATGCTTTTTTTTCATTGACATCATATTTCAATTTAGTAGCCTGCAAAGATTTACTAAAAAATGCAATAGGCTACTCATAGCCTTCATTATTTTTCTACAACAAAACTGCAGCAATAGTATGAAAGGATGCAAAAGAAAAGATGTGCATTGGGATATTGTAATCAGGTGCTTTAAGCACAGGTGCATCTTTGATAGCCTACTTGATATTCTTGAAAGCTTCATTAGGCTCACCTTCCCACTTGATCTCAGATCCTTTCTTCAACATCTTGGATATTGGCCTAGTAACTTCATCAAAGTTTGTAACAAATCTTCTCAAGAAATTCACCTGACCAAAGAAAGACTGAATTCCTTTAACATTTTTCAGTTTAGGGATCTTATCAATGGCTTCCACCCTCTCAGGATCAATTCTGACTCCTTTCCCTCCAACCAAGTGGCCAATCAACTTACCCTCAGTGGCACCAAATGCACATTTCCTTGGGTTTAATGAAATGCCATATTCCAAAGCCCTCACAAATATTTTTTCTAGATGAGTACAATGGTCTTCTTCCTTCTTGGAATGGGTAGTTAAATCATCTTGATAGACAATAAGGAAATCATCTATGAAATCTGAAAAGGAAACATCCATTGCCCTCTGAAAAGTTGCACTAGCATTTGTGAGACCAAAAGGCATTCTCACATAAACATATGTCCCCCAAGGTGTAGTAAAAGCTGTCTTAAATTGTTCTTATTCTTTTACAATTACTTAATTATAACCAGAGAAACCATCCATCATAGACATTAATTCAGATCCAGTCACTCTTTGCAGCATAGCCTCCATATTAGGTAGACAATAGTTATCCTTTAATGAGCTGATGTTCAAATTTATGAAATCCACACAAAGTTTGATGTCACCATTTTTCTTTCTAACAGGGACCAAATTTGAAACCCAAGAAGAATGCCTAATGGGATTGATAATTCCAGCATCTCTTAGCTTCATTAATTTTTCTTGCATTTTAGGTGCCAAAGTAGGATTTATAGGCCTTTGTTTTTGCCTAAAGGGTTTAGCATCTTCTTTCAAAGGGATAACATGTTGGAACAAGTCTTCTCTATAAACCTTTAGGTCATCATATGACCATGCAAAGACATGCTTGAATTTTCTCAATAACTCAATCAATGACCTTTTTACTTGATGAGACATATCCCTACCAATGTACACCTTCTTAGGTGTTTCTTGTGTTCCAAGATTTATCTCTTCCAAATTCATATGATCTTCCCTTTTAATATCCTTTTGAACTATGTCCTGGCTATCAAAAATAGTTTCTAGAACAACAAGCCCCTTAGGAACCTTGTTAGTTTTAAGTTGAATGACCTCATTACCAAAGACAACCTCCTTTCCTTCTGTAATCTCAACCAAGGCTAAGCAATCTAGTTCCTGACCATGATATTGATCTTCACAATTCATAAATCTCAAGATGTCCTGGTCATCTTCAAAAACTTTCCAATTCTCAACATTGTCTGGTATACTAGGCCTAGTCTAAATTTCAACCTTAGAGAGACCAAAAAAAGTAATGTCACTGGGATTGATTGCTATATTGGCTAACAAATCAGCCATCTTGTTATTACTTCTATCCTTCCACTCAATATTGAAGGCATCAAAACACTCAATCCAATCCCACACAAAATTCCTATACTATTTCAACCTTTTGTTCTTTGAAGCATACACTAATCTTATTTGGGACACCACTAACTCTGAGTCCCCAATAACTTTTATATATTTAATTCCATGCTTGTGTGCCAATCTCAATCCTAGCAATAATGCTTCATATTCTGCTATATTATTGGTACAAAAGAAATTCAATGTGAAAGAGAATTTTAGGTACTTCCATTAGGAGATATGAGTAAAATACCTACTCCTGCTCCATCTTTGCAGCTAGCACCATCAAAGTACATCACCCACAAATCACGCTTCATAGATTTAGAAATTGCTTCCTTAGTAATACATGGCAATACAGGCTCCTTCTCAAGTATAGTGACCTCAGCTCTAAAAGCATTGACATCAGTATCTACAAAGCAGGTAATCTCATTATCAATATTCTTTTCAATCATATAGGTTACTCTTGGTTCTCTTTCAATCCTAATGGACTGACCATCAAAATTGAAAGATGCAAAAGACAAGTCACACTACAAAATTCCACCCATGGAAGCACTCCACTTCCTAGATAATAACATACCATAATGGGGTGGAATGTCTACCACCAAGACACTCATAGTTAATTCTTTCTCTGGATAGGCTACCAATCTATATGGCATAGCATTTATAGTCCCAATGACTGATACTTCTCTTTGATCCATTGCACAACATTTGCCTTGATTTGTATCAACTTTGAGGCCTAACTTTTCCATAATTTTGAAAGGCATAATAGTATTGGAAGCACCTGAATCCATCATACAATTTCTTAATTTCATTCCATTCACAAGGATACTCAAGAAGAATGGGTCTATATTTTCAAGGCTAGCATTGACAGAGTTATCCAAGTATATAGGTGGTATGTGAGATACCAATCCTTGGACCTCCACTTCTTTCAAAACTTTATCTTGAGGTTCATTGCATGCAACACCATTATCATGGACATTATCTACCCATGCAAGAGCTCTATCCTTATGTTCAGGGATCCTCAACAATTCTGACAATGGAACCTTGATAGTTATCTAAGATAGTACAACCAACATATCAATAGGAACAGAGGGAGGAAACTTAATCTATTTTGCCTTATTGTCATTTTGTTTATCTGATACATTGGTTGTAGCTGTGACCTTTGCCTTTTCAGCTCTAGCCATTGTGCCAGTTGGCTTTTCCATTTCACATTGGTGATTCTTGTCTTGAACAGTAGGAATCTTTTCAGCTCCAACTCCCTTAGGTTCCCACTTCTTACCTTTCACATTTTTGAACCTCACTAAATGATCATCCTTTGATTTATTTCCACTGAGTTCCCCAGAGTTGGTATTCTTCATAAACATTCCTGTAACTTTCCCATTTGTATCCCTTGCCACCATGCCTCTAGTTTGCACTTGAGTTATCATTTCTGCAGTAATTCTATCCATTTCTTCCTTTGAAGGTCTTTTCAAGTTTACTGTTTCTGAGGAGGAATTCATGTTACATTTCTTTTCATCAATGTCATCATTATCAGAAAAAACCTCCTGATGGAAAAGTGCCTTGTTGTGTCTTCTCAGGCATACATTTGCTTCTTCATCAATATCAGAATCATTTTCATATCCTAAATATGAAGTTCCCATATTGCATCCAATGTCATCATGATTTTCTTCTTGATTTAACTCCTCATTGTTATCATCTTGATATGCTAACATGGATTGTGCAACCACACACTGCTCTATAGAATGAGGGGATTGACATGCTATACACCATGGTGTATCCTCTATGACATTTACAGAAGCCTTGTGTAAATGATTAGGGATAGACCTATCATTGTCACCTCTTGCAGCAGGGACAGTAGGCTTGCCATCCTTCCATTGGGTGTTGTAGGGATAATTCTGCAATCTATTCTACCTATTGAAATTATTGTTGAATTGAGGCTTTTCATTGGTAGGAGCATTATTAATTCTATTAGCAGGTGTTTTCAAGTCTTTCAATGCATTCAACACCTTATCCAACTTATCTTCCTCTTGTTTCTTGTTTCCAACATTTATTTCATTATCCCTTTTGTATTTTTTTATCTCCAAACAATTTTGGATCATCTCTTTTTCCACCCAGTCTTCCTGATATTTTCATATTGTTTTCACTATTGATAGCAATCCTAAAAGCATCTCTGAGAGTTCTTGGTTCTTTGTCTCTCAGCAAGTATCCCATTTTTCCATCAAAAGCATTGAAGTATGTGGTCAAACAAACATTATCATCTAGCCTCATGACTTGAAATAGCTTATGCATACCCTTCTGAAATCTCATATTGAACTCAACTATAGATTCATTCTAATTTTTCCTTATAGTGTTGAACTCACTAAACATGAAACTAGCATTAGGTCTATCACCATACTATTCTTTAAAACATTTTTAAAAAGAATCCCAAGTGTCAATACATCAATCAGGGAGTCTCTTAAACCAATCTCTAGCATCCTCCACTAGAGATTGAACAAATAATTTCATGACTACATCCTCATCCTCTACCTCATAATCATTTAGCATATCAACAAATAACCTAAGATGTTCCTCACAGCTAATGGCATTGTTATCAGCAAACTTGGGTACCTTATCTCTTATATCAGTTGGAAAAGCATTTGGGTAGCCAGGTATTCCATCAAAACTAATTTTCCTATAGCCTTCTAGTTGCATAGGTCTTGTTTGAAAACTTGAACTAGTGTTCACCCTAGGGTCAGTGTTTACATTTACATTTCCATCTACTTGTGCATTTGACTATTGTTTAGGATCAACATTTATCTTGGTAGATGAAGAAGGAAGTGAATTCTTAGTAGTGACATTACCAAGTGGAACAACATTAGAAGTTGTAGATGGCATACCTAGTTCATTAGCAGTGGATGGTACAAGAGTACTTGCAAAATCGATCCATAAATGTGACCACACTTCTATGAATCATTACATGCAAGGAAACTCAAGAATGAGCCCTCACAAATCGATCCATAGCTCCCTAGGCATGGAGTGCAAGGGTTTTCAAGAATGCTCTCAGCTAGAGCTATTTAGCCAATAACCTTGCTAGTAAACCATGCAATGGGAGATTCAATGAAGACAAGGGCAAGAATGCCAATATCCTCAAGAATCAAGAATGAAAATGCAATGCAATGCTATGCTAGAATGGAAATGCAAGATAAGCTATGGAAATGAAAGATGCAAGTATTACAAAGCCTCCTAGTTAAACTAGATAAATTAATCTAAAGCATAAAGGAAATCTAAGCTAAGAATGCCATGAAAATGAAGCTACTATGCAAGAAATGAAATCTAACTATGAAGCAAGAAAGCCATGATGATGCAAGAATGAAGACAAGAAGATAGAGTGTTGATGAAGATCCAAGATGAATGCCAACAATGCTCCAAATCTTCAAACCCTAGATGCAAGAATGTCTCCAAAAGCTCCAAGATGACCTAGAAAACCTGTAGCATAACAATAGCATAAAAAGTTGGGGATCTAGAATGAAGAAGAGAGCTCTTCTTTTATAGGGAATGAAAAAGGAATGGGCCATGGAGATTAAGAGGCAAAAGATTTAATCAGTGGTGGAGCTTAAAAGAGGAGCAATCCATGTGCACAAGTATCCTCCAATGAGAGAATAAGAGTTGACTTTTGTGTCCATATGAGACAAAAAGTGCTTTTTCCCTTTTTATAAAATAAGAATAATGCTTTATTTGTGCAACTTAGGATAAGAGGAAAAGTGGGGGCTTTTTATTTATTAAAAGGGGAGGAAATATTCCTTTTAATAAATAAAGACTTAGGATAAGATGGTTAGCCCATAGAAAATAATCGAATAAATGATAGAGCTAGGATTTGATCAAGAATAAGCAATTGATGATTTAGCAAAAGGGGCTAATAGTCTAGGTGACCATTTTTAGGTGTATACATTTTGCCCCTCTTTGACTAATGTGTGATCGATCTGGGAACACATGTAGTCAAAGAATAGATCAGCCAAGAAGGCAAGCAGACAACCAAGAAAGTAAGCAATAGCGATTTGACAGATGTGAGATCGATTTGGGATCACATGCAGTCAAAGAATAAAATAGCCAAGAAGGCAAGCAAGTAGCCAATAAGGCAAGAAGATAGTGATCTGACTCCAAAGAATGAAGTACAGAGAGATAGAAAATCCTGCATGGTCAGCCTGGTAGTGACAGTATTGAACACTTAGGAAAGAGATAGCTAATAAGATATGATGTGTCTGCCCCCTCGGGATCGAAAGTGAAATCAAGTAGAGGGAATGTAGAAGCAAGAGCAACATGATCAAATCACTAGAAATCATAATCGAAGAAAGAGAACAGGATAACCATCAAGCAATGAAGATATGCCCCACACATGGGACACGGGGCACGAACCTATCGGTCCCTCAACCCGGAAAGACCACGGAGGGGGATTTGAACTTGGGATTTGAAAGTGAATGAAAGACTAGAAGTTTGAAAGAGATGGGGATAAAGAGGTGAAGAATGCCCCAGCAAAGATCAAAGGATCAGGCCTCAAAAGGTTAGCCAACTGCGTGAAAGAGGGGGAAAAGGTGATTTGGATGATCAAGGTGAACTCAGATTTCGGTTTTGATCCCGAAATGAAAGGAAAATGATGTGATATGAAAGACAAGAAGCGAAAGACATGATCAGGAAGAAGCAAAAGGTGAGCGCAGTTGATTAACAAGTCCATGTAAGATGAAAAGGAGAGCTCTCTCCATATGCAAGATGCAAAACTAAACTAACATGAACCTAAGAAATGCAAGCTACATGAAAAGTGGTTTACTTGCAAGGTTACAAAGCCAATAGACATCTAATATTCATCATCGAGCGTTATTGGTAGCGTCGCAAGATCATACAATACACACTAGCATAACTATGTGAATATGAATATGATCTTTATCAGATAGTAATGTGGAAATCTCACCCAGGCATTAAAGACATGTAGGTCAAGATGACTAGCACAGTGAGATTACCTAAGTTTAATATAGCAAGATTATACTCGCATCGAGACACAAGGAAAGTCAAGATGGCTACAAGTATGCACTTGCACAAAAATAGTCAAGGATAATACCCTGTCAATCCACAGTGGCAAGTAAGACCAGCATAAATGCTCATGACAGTTAGGATCAACAAGATATACCCACAAGTAGAAAAAGCAATAAAACATGTTCTCATACCCTCAGTCTTCTAGCTATGCATCATCGAAAACTTCTCAGGGAGAGACCACTCAGCAAAGAAATCATCATAGACAACATGCAAAGAAATAAATTCAAACAAATCTCAGCAAGTCAAGTGCATGTGTGTAGGTCATAGAGTCAAACTTTGAGTATTGCATCTGCAAATGAGAAATATTGCATCATCTAGACTGCGGGTAGGACATCTGATAAGTGTTAAGAAACACTCGACGCAAGGGTAGTGTTGAAAAACACAATTGGGGTGTTGTTGAAAAACACCATTGGAACCAAGTTGCCCAAGAAACCCAGACGCACAAAGAGACCCAAGATAAGCTTAAAGCAACGTATGCCCCCTAGACTTAAGACAATAGTCAATTCCAGGCTAGGAGAGGCAAAGCGAGAAGTGGAGCGAAAGAGCGCCACGCAAGACTGATAGACATAGGTGCAAAGGGTCTCAAGCAGCGCCTGTTTCCAGGTTTTCACCACTTGATAGATTTTTTCAAGACTTTTTTATAATTTTTTTGTATTTTTGCTACCAAGGCGCCTGTTTCCAGGTTTTCACCAAGGCACTTTTTCTATTTTTTTTTTTGAATTTTTGAATTTTTTTAATTTTTTTATATTTTTTCAGGACTTTTTATAATTTTTTTTGTATTTTTGCTACCAAGGCGCCTGTTTCCAGGTTTTCACCAAGGCACTTTTTCAATTTTTTTGATTTTTTGAAATTTTTAATTTTTTTGGATTTTTTCAGGATCATAAAATATGTACAAAGAATGCCCTAGATAGAAACGGGCATCAAACTCATGAGCAAGATCACATCGTGTAGTCCCAAAGTCTAGCAAGGTGGAGGACAAGAGGGAGAGAAAGCTCATGAATGAGATGGAGGAAAGGAGAATGAAGGCGAATGGAGGGAAGAAATCCTCAAGGTCAAACTCCTCAAGAGTACCCAAGCTAGGGAAAAATTATCATGTAAAGCACATTGGACAAGCAATGAAAGGCCAGCATAGGATAAGTCATGAAAGCGCACTACAAAAGAAGAAAAGGATGCATTCCAAAGGAGTAGACATGTCAAGAGGCTTCATAGCATCATTTTTTACTCTTTTTTATTAGATCAAGACCAAAGGGGAAAAGGATAAAGAAAGGCTAGAATGAATGGAGGAAAATGAAGGAATGAATATGAATGGAATGAAAGCAAGATCATCGTAAGATAGCTCACAAGATAGCCAAATATTCGTGTATAGCTGAACATTGCCAAGATCAACGAGAGAAGATGGAATGGATGAAACATGTAGAAGAACTACGCATGATGCCTGATTGCCAGGTTTTCATCATGGTACTTATCCAAGGTGCCACAAGGGAGTGGTTGTCACCATAGGATGAATTTATTTCTCTTTACTTTTGCTACCAAGGTGCCTGTTTCCAGGTTTTCACCATGGCACATTTTCAATTTTTTCATTCTTTTTTTTTTCTTTTTTCTATTTTTGGAAGAAGGCAAGCTTTTTAGATAGTACTCCTTGAAAGGATAAACCCTGACATGCCAAGGATTCAAAATGATATGCTCAAAGATGCTGATAGGGAAAGGAAGATGGAAGAGAAAAATGGAGGATAAGGCTTTATGTAAAGTGAGTGAGGTTGGAAGATATGAGGAATAGGCAAATGAGGAAAAAGGATAGAAGGTAGAAGGATAATGAATGGAAAGATTGTGAAAGGGTAGATGGGAAGGAAGGCAAGATCAACATCGACACACACCTTGAAGGGTGGCGAGAGGATGGAGGAAATATGAATAAAGGAATACGTGAAGGAATATGATGAATGTTTAGCAGAGGTTGCGGTTCAGGCACATGGAATGAAAGATCATTTTTGGAAGAAGATGAAGTGGAAGCCTTTGGAAGCTTGAATGTCAACTTCACTTTTTGTTCAACATAAGACTCTTTCAAGAGAGATTTTGGAATCCATATAGCCTTAGGCTTTTTATTTCTTTTTGATGATTTAGAGAGAATATCTGTAATGATGGATTTTGGAACCCATACTTGTCTTGTAGTTTTCTTCTTAGATATCTCTTTTGACTTTATGTGCCCATGTCGATTAGAGGAGACATGGTGATCTTTTTTTGATGGATTCTTGTATTGCTTCTTTTTCTGGTATTGAACATTCAAGTTACTTCCAAAAGACTTGGGACTTGTGGAAGAAGGAGGAAGATATGACTGGTTTAGATGGGTGAGTGGATGAAAAGGATTCAAGGGTATGCATCTATGTTGATCTCGAGGAAAGATAGGAGATGGAGGGACGTAAGGACCCAAAATGGATGATGAATTAGGAGAGTTAGGAGGGGAAAGTGAAGGGACATAAGGACCCAAGATGGAAGGAAGGCGTGAAGCCTTTAGCAGTGGAAGAGGTCCAAGGATGGAAGTGGAAGATGCAAAAGGATAATCAATAATTTCATCAGCATCTATATGACAACCAAGGACATCAGCATCTTTAGAGTGAGCATTAGGATTTGCAATAGGATCATGAACATCTTTAATAGGAGCAAATTCATTGATAGAATCGTTCAAAGCTTGCAAAGACTTAGGAAGAGTAGAAAATGGAAGCGAACATGGAGTGGTAGAACAAGAAGATGGAAGACTTTGATCTTGACAAGGATCTTTGGATAGCATAAGCGTAGAATTTTTCTCTTGATTTTCAATAAGCTTAACATCAGAAGTAACGGCACCATTTTTAATAACCTTAATGGAAGTATCATCTTTGGAAAGTGAAAGCGTAGTAAGGTTATTTTGATTATCAACAAGCTCAATAGTGCAAGTGGTAGCTTGATCTTGCTTAGGAGAAGACTTAAGACATGGTGGAATGAATGTAGAAGAGCATAGAGGATCAAAAGAACCATGAAATGGATCAGAGACATCATGAAAATAATTGGATGACATGGATGGTTCTTGATCTTGATCTTTCTTTATATTCTTTTCTGTATCATTTTTAGAGTCCTCTTGACATGAAGCCACTTCTAAGGACAAGGAAGCATTTTGAAATTGTATGGAAGACTTTGGAATAGATAGTGAAGGAATAGCTGAAGTAGGCATTGTAGTGCATAAAGGCTTAGGCTCTTTAGGTTTAGCATTATTGAAATTATTTTCAGCCAAGTGAAGGTTAGCTTGAGTTTCTTGAAGAGATAGCTCTTGAGGATAACTATAGGGAACTGCATGAAAAGCATTAGGATCTTTGTTGGGTGAAGGATTTGTGAAAGATTTGGAAGACTCAGAAGCTTTAGGAGATGTATGAGTATTGGAGGAAGTAGGGGATGGAAGGGGACCATCACAAGACAAAGGTTCAACATTAATATGATCTTGCTCAGAAGTACAATTTTGATTTTTAGCAGTAGAATTCTTAGAGAAGAAATGCTCATAGTAGTAACGTTTATAATCAGCGCGTTGTATTTTATAGTCCTCAGCAGTAGTAGATGGATTATCATCAAGGTATTGTCTACAAACATCACTAAACTCTCTTTCAAAATCAGAATCATATGGATCACCATCACAATCTATCCAATAGGATGACCCATTTTCAGTAAGCATGAGTCTGCGAGGACTCTGAGGAGTAGAGGTGTCATAAGTATCACTACATTGTCCATCATCATAGTCATCAAAGGTATTACAAGGATTGTCATGAAGAAAAGAAAGACTCTTGGGGGAAGTAGAAGAAGAACAAGATCTTAAAGAAGGAGAAAATGAAGACATAGTGGAAGAAGAAAACTTAGCTAAGGAAGAATTTGAATGATGTTGAGAAGAGTCATGGTAAGATGAAGAAGGATAATGATGTTTGGAAAAGGCATGGTAGGATGTGGAAGATGAAGAATGATGAGAAGACCTAGAAGAAAAAGAGTGTTTGGAAGAAGGAGATTGTGAGAGAATCATGTCTATAATCCTAGCAAAGGCGTCAGACTCAAACATCTTTTTGTTTACTCTTGTCTTAAGTTGATGACTTGCGGGATGCTTGGAAAAATAATACTGTTCGAATTGAGCAATGAGTTCGAGATCATCCCTTCTCAAGAGAGGTTCTATAGCAAGATAGTTGAAATTCATGATTCTAGAAGAGGAGGAATCAAGCATGAAAGAAATGAATAGAAGAGATGAAATAGAAGAAGGCAGACTAGATAATAAGAGGAAAAGGATCAAGAAGACATGAAGAGGTTAGGAAGAAGAGAAAGAAGCATGAAGGAAGAAGAGAGATGATAGAAATGGAAGACTAGGAAGATATGGGAGATGTGGAAAAAAGAAGACCAAGAGTCATTTTGTGCGAATTGATACCATTGAAGTCCATTTGAATATTGAGCAACATGTAATAACCTCTAAGATCTAACCTGGACTAACCAAGGATGACTGGAAGTGACACAAATCAACTTCAGATTGCAAGCAGTAGTGAGATAGCAAAATAACTTTTTGTGATAGTTCCCAGGTAAACAGTGTGACTCTTGACCAATGAACATAAAAATCTCAGTTTTGAAGTGTTTTGATCAAGTTCAAAGATTGGATAGTGCAATTTTTTAGTTTGACAAGTTTGCAAACAGTAGGTGATCAAACATGTCATAGAACACTTGAAACAAGGGCAAAAGCAACCTTGCCAAGACAAGCACTTGTGATATCAAAATAGAGAACCTTATGAATGCTACTGTTTGTTTGAATGTTGAGAACGTTTACACGGGCATAGCACAATCGAAGACAATTCAAGCAATTACTACCTAGAAGGACAAGGCTCATTACTTAGCAACGTGGCCCACAGCTTGATGCTCCCTTGCCTCACACCAAGTGGTTGCCCACAAGAGATATTGGCGTTGTCATGGAAGTGTCAAAAACACAACCAAAAGATAGCTAAGAACCTGAAACTTGCAAGATGGATAAAATAGCCTAAAAATAGCTCACTGCCAGGTTTAGGCACAGTATCGCGTGATACTTCACCCGACACCAGGCGATACTTTTCAGTCCGCGCGATATTTCACCCAACACCAGGCGATACTTCGCCCGAGACCAGGCGATATACCTCAATACTGCCGTGCGATTCTTCTCAGGCGCGAAGTATCGCACGCGTATAGTAAGGTATATCGCGTGATATACCTGAGAAGTATCGCGCGATATTCTGAGACAAAAAACCAGAGAACAAAAATTGCGCTAAAAACTTGCCGAAAAAATTGACGAAAAATGATGAAAATGCAGAAAAAGAAGGGACAAAGCTAGTCTACTTTGCCCCACGGTGGGCGCCAAAAATGTGTGCTATAAATGTGACCACACTTCTATGAATCATTACATGCAAGGAAACTCAAGAATGAGCCCTCACAAATCGATCCATAGCTCCCTAGGCATGGAGTGCAAGGGTTTTTAAGAATGCTCTCAGCTAGAGCTATTTAGCCAATAACCTTGCTAGTAAACCATGCAATGGGAGATTCAATGAAGACAAGGGCAAGAATGCCAATATCCTCAAGAATCAAGAATGAAAATGCAATGCAATGCTATGCTAGAATGGAAATGCAAGCTAAGCTATGGAAATGAAAGATGCAAGTATTACAAAGCCTCCTAGTTAAACTAGATAAATTAATCTAAAGCATAAAGGAAATCTAAGCTAAGAATGCCATGAAAATGAAGCTACTATGCAAGAAATGAAATCTAACTATGAAGCAAGAAAGCCATGATGATGCAAGAATGAAGACAAGAAGATAGAGTGTTGATGAAGATCCAAGATGAATGCCAACAATGCTCCAAATCTTCAAACCCTAGATGCAAGAATGTCTCCAAAAGCTCCAAGATGACCTAGAAAACCTGTAGCATAACAATAGCATAAAAAGTTGGGGATCTAGAATGAAGAAGAGAGCTCTTCTTTTATAGGGAATGAAAAAGGAATGGGCCATGGAGATTAAGAGGCAAAAGATTTAATCAGTGGTGGAGCTTAAAAGAGGAGCAATCCATGTGCACAAGTATCCTCCAATGAGAGAATAAGAGTTGACTTTTGTGTCCATATGAGACAAAAAGTGCTTTTTCCCTTTTTATAAAATAAGAATAATGCTTTATTTGTGCAACTTAGGATAAGAGGAAAAGTGGGGGCTTTTTATTTATTAAAAGGGGAGGAAATATTCCTTTTAATAAATAAAGACTTAGGATAAGATGGTTAGCCCATAGAAAATAATCGAATAAATGATAGAGCTAGGATTTGATCAAGAATAAGCAATTGATGATTTAGCAAAAGGGGCTAATAGTCTAGGTGACCATTTTTAGGTGTATACAGTGTTCACCCTAGGGTCAGTGTTTACATTTACATTTCCATCTACTTGTGCATTTGACTATTGTTTAGGATCAACATTTATCTTGGTAGATGAAGAAGGAAGTGAATTCTTAGTAGTGACATTACCAAGTGGAACAACATTAGAAGTTGTAGATGGCATACCTAGTTCATTAGCAGTGGATGGTACAAGAGTACTTGCAGATGAAGCCTTCAAGAATTGGATCTTTCTTCTTTTTTCTGCAATAGAGGCTTCAATTTCAGCCTTCTCTAATTCTCTTGCTAAATCTTCATCTTCTTTTCTTCTTCTCTCCATTTCTATATCTTTATTTGAAATGGGTGTTGGGACCCCCGATATTGTCAATGATTTTCTTGTTTGGTGTCCCACCATCTTTTGCTTTCCTTTTTCGCCAACAGCAACAACAGGCTTAGTGATCTCATGTTGATCTTTATCTTTAGGGGGGGAAACATAGCTTTGAACCTGTCTAACCTCAGGGCCCTCTTTATCAAACTCATGGTCTTGCATCAAGTGCTCCTACTCACTTCTCAAAGCATCAAGATCACCAAAGACATCGTGCTACAAAGTCTTAGGAGTAGAAGCAAGAATCTTGTTTCTCTCCTTTAACTCATTAATCTTTCTAAGGAGAGACTCTCTTTCTATAAGAGCATTCACATTTTCAGCTTCTCTCTCCTTTTGTAACCTCTTATGTATAACATCCTGCTCTACCAAATGTAACCTTAGTGCACTCAAATCATCTGGGTCTATCATAATATCATAAGAACTTGATGACACATCCATATCAGTGAGATTTTGATATGGGAAATGGACCTGTCTCAGTCTCATGGGTTTCCTTCTGAACATATTCTCATCAGGATCTAAATTTGGTCCAAAACTCCTTTCTCTGGCTTGTTCATCCTGCCCTACAGGTAATGAACCTTTATCTTGAAATACCACCTCTAGGGTATCATAAAATTTGTCTTTAGAGCGGTCAATATCTGATTTAGAACTTTTGTCTTGTGAATCATCCTCATTAGAGGATGCAAGTGGTGCTCTATTTCTATTATTCCTTTGTTCTCTCATGGGAACACTAGTAGACTCTCCATTTCTTTTGAGCCAACTCTTCTTTTCGTGTCTAGGTAACTGTTCCAGAGTAACCTCCAGATTTTTCTTGACAAAGGACCTAGTATTCCTTCTTTTGTCCATGATTTTCTATCTATAGTACTGCTTCTAATCCTTTTGAGTCACCACCCACGAAAGTGGGAAATCTTTTAAAATCTTAAAGACAACAACCGAATACAATAGGAAAAACAAGAATCCACTTAATAACTTTTATCTCTAGACTCTCCCCAATAGAGTCACCATTTTGTTGGTTGTCTTTTCTTTCTACTTGTAGGTTTACACTATGATTGACAAACTAATGTCACTGAATCTATCACCACTCCAAAGTCTGCAAGGAAAAGGGCCAATTAACAAGGATCAACAAGGATCCTCCTACACTTTGAGCCTAGATGCTCAGGTGGGTGTACGTTTGATTCAATTATTGAAAGGAATCACTAAATATTATGCATTTATACCCTTTACTAACTGGTTTAAAGATTTTATCATTTAAATGTGTGGTGGATGATGATGAACTGCTTCCAGAGAATGGATCAATGCCTTAACCTAGGGCATAGAGTCACCCAATAACACATATCAACTGAAAATCCTAACTCAAACACTCTTGAACTCAGAATAAGTGCTTTGCCTATTATCCCTCTCACTCCCAAACCTGATCATCAAATTCCTATTCAGCCCTAAACTCATTGAAATTACCTTAAAGACTTTAATCCTAACTTTGTTAGGAACTCAAAGATAATTCCATAATGTTCTTTGTCCACCATATGCTAACTCACTTTGTGACATTAACATATATGAGCCCAAGATCAAAACAAGAAGACAAACATAAATTTCAGATTGGAATTCAATTGTATTCTCATTAAAATTTTTAGAATCTATACATTACCAAGACAACAAAATGCTACGAAATAGACCCAAAATCCAAGCTCTCCTTGTTCAGTCTTTTACATTGATTTTCAACATAACATCAACAACCACCTAAAAAGCAAAAAAAACAACATATATACCACTAGTCATCTTGGAATCCCAAAAATCAGGATGCAACAAGCTACGAATGACTAGGGCAGAAGGTTTCAACCACCAAACCAACTGGATTCAATCAGAATTTAATTCATTGGAGAGAAAACCAAGTAACCTGGAGCAAATAGATCCTAAAATGATCTCCATCAATGAGAAATTTTAGTGCAATGTACCGAAGATCATGAATTTACCAAGCTAATCAATCTAATTGTCCACCTGTAACATGCCTCGAGCAACCTTTACCCACTTTTTTAGGGTACAAACCTTCTACCATCAATCATAATAATCTCTAGACCATATTGCATCAGTCGACAAGATCAAATCAGCCAGATCCAGCTACCCAAGCATTCAATTTTAGTCCTTAGTCACTAAGAAACCCTTAGTATATTCAAATCTAGAAGAAATGACTACATTATGGCGCCATACCACATATCGATGACCAGCATTGAAATCTGAGATCTACTTTATATCAGGACTGTTAGATCTCCTCACTTTCTTGGGCTTCTCAAGATTAACCACATAGGAATCTTGGTTTACATTTTCTCCTTAGTCGCGAGATCATGCATTTATCTTCATTAACTTTAGTTACCTCAGTGATTATGTGACTAAATAGTCTCATGATCTTGCGGTCTTCTTCCAAACCGCCAAACTATTCAGAGATCACGCAACAGAAGGGATGCCAAGTCGCGAGATAAAATCATTAACTGCATCATCATCATGAGATCACGTGACTGTAAGGACACTAACTATCACAAACCCCCTAAATTTATCTGGAGATTGTGTGACTAAGAAAAATTTTCTTAGTCACTGAATTGACTTCCTTCTTTCCCCAATCTGGTGACTAACAAGGAGTCCTTTAATATTTTCTCATCACATGAGCCAATTACTATAGTCTATCTGAGATATATACTTTTCATTGTGAGATCTGGTGACTAACAAGGAGTCTCCCAATCGCTGAATCACTTTGACTTTTCAAAATTCCTTCTAAGATCTTGTGACCGCCATCAATTTCTTTCGTCACTTCATCCTACGGTCCACATTAAATTTTGAGAGCTAGCATGACCTAACTATTTGATTCAGCAACCACGAGACTAACTGTGTTGCTGAATTGCTGAAGGTTTATCATTTAACCACCAGAAACCTGAGATTCTGAGACTACATAGTCGCTAGATCACTGAATCAAATACTTAACTACTGGGAACTAAAGCCATCTTGAAAATATTGATATAGTGGTCACCAAATCTTAGAATAAAATCTAGAGACCTGGCAACAAAGAGCCAATCATTGAGTCGCTAGCCGTGTAAGAGATAACTACCTTCTTTAGGAGATAACATGACCAAAGCAAATCTAAATCGCTGAATGAAATTACTAACCACCTAGAAACCTAGAGAACTGGTGACTAGAGAAAAAGCTAACCGCTTAGCAAATCGCTAAAGGATAACGAATATTCTGAAAACATTGAGAGATCTTGCGACAAAAGGATTTTAGGAGGTCGTAGGAAGGGAAAGAATATTCAGTTTCAGTAAGGAGATCAAGTGACTAATTGAGAAGCTAAAATGCGCACATGCATTATAAATCACTTAAGTGGCCCGAAAAAGGTAATGAAGAATTAGAATAGGGCTAGGATAAACTAGGGTTTTTTCCTTCCAATGGCTATAATTTTGAAATAAAGACCTAGGGTTTGAGGCTAAAGACATAGAAAAAACATTGCAGAGACCAGAGAAAATAATGCAGCCATGAAAATTTCTTCAGGTGCTAACAACTTCTACATCATTTTCCTTATAATATAAGTTGGTTGTGTAATCACCTAAAAAAATTCTAGTAGAATCTAAGCCCCTAATTTTGATCAACTGGACTTAGAACAAATTCTAAATATCAAAGGCATTATTTACTAGACATAATTATGTAAGAAACCTAGATAATCCCCCTTGCACAATTAAAATATTTCTAAAAGTCAAGCATAAATTATTTCTAATATTAAAAATTGAAAAATCATTTAAGTATCAAAACTTCCTCTTTAATATAAAGTCCCAACACTTTTATTAAAAAGAGCACTTTGTGCAAACTTAATCTTGATTAAAAGACAATTAAAAGGGGATTTTCTATTTTATCCTATTTGATGACCTACAACTAATTGAATAACTTGATGAGCTGAAGAAATAGTGATTAGAGATCACCGAGCTATTAAAGTGATATGTAAGATGATTAAATTAGTCAATATGTTGTCATTGATGTCAACTAGTTTTGAGTATACTTATCATGATAGTTACAAACATCTAAACATCTGTAGAAGGAAGAAATGGTGAAGAAATGAGATATCTACATAAGGACAAGATGGATATGAAAGATAAGGATAAGGTATACCTTGGGTAACTTATTGATGAGTTTATGACATTAAGTTGTTGACTTGAGCATGTTACATTATTCTATTATGAAGAAGAGATCAGAATTGAACAAGTTAATGTAGTCAGTAAATTGAAGATTTTTGTATACACTGAGTTAGTCTTGTGTATACCAAGTGAAAGTTAACTGAGTATGGATGAAAACATTAAATGTTATAACAACAGACTAAAAATGATGCACTGGAAATTGCTTATGATTTCAAGGTAAGAGATGAAGTTTGTTATAAGATCCACGATTGAAAAAATTCAGAGATGATCAAAGGGAAAAGAATGAAACATGTTATTGACACATATGCCAAGGAAGCTTGAAGAAGCACAATAGATGATAGATATTAAGAGGCAAAATTTAATGGCTTATATGAAAATGATATACACTTCTATTTAAGAGACATGAGATTTATTGTTGAACTATGCTGGATGAATAGAGACTACAACATATTTTGTGTGAAAACATTTTTCATGCATACTTGATCAAATTGGTTATAGACAGAACTGAGATGAACTACAGGCATAACCGAGCATCATATATATATATATATATATATATACACTGAGTGAAGTAAGTTGGAGGATATAATGGAGCAAATTGATTATTGATTAGATGATTTATTTTGAGCTTAGCATAGATATGAATACTTTCAAATTGAGTTGTATTTGAATTAGATCACTACTGTATCATTTTAACCATTGTTACAACAAAATCTCTTAACCGAGTGTACTTAATAGTCTTTTGTATGACATTCAAGGAATTTTAATTATTTTCTTGTTGACCCCATAGTGAATGCTGGTCAAAAGTTAACTGTTAGTGATAAATCCTCTAACGAGGTCACACTTAATAGTGTGCATTGTAACCTTTAATAGGTTTGGCTCCTAACTGAGCTCACTTCAGAAGAGTGAAATATTTTGGGTTACCAGTCCCAGATAGTTTTTCCCTTAGCAGGGTTTCCATGTTAAATATTTGTGTTATGTGTTATTTTTTATGATTGTTTTCCTATCATACTTTACATATAGTATATTTGATTAATCGGCAAGGACATTTTTGGAAATTATTGGTATTCGGTAAATGAATAGAAAGATAGTTATCTTATCTTACCGAGTTGTTTAATTTGTTGAAAAAGTTTGAAAAAGTACATTTGAGAGTTTGGGACTGTAGGATAATGGATTCAATTGATTCACCCCCCTATCAATTATCTAACACTATTCTCTAATCAATCTTGGTCAATCAAAAATATCTTGGATCCTTTCACATGGATTAATATTTCTCACCACTCATCTCTACCTAACATATTTTTCCTCTTAATATCTGCTATTCATTCTTGAGGAAATTACTTTAAAATGAATCTCTTCCTTGGCTCAAGGGATCCATCTTTGTGCATTCTAGAGTTACTATGTTATTTTGAGTTCTTATCTCTCTATTTCTTTCATCATATTCTCATAGCTTTTTTGCATTCTTAGATTAGCTCATCTCCTAGAGTAACTTTCTTCATTACAGTACTTCCATTCCAATTTACTTTGATGGTAGTATTGCTAATCTTTCATTCTAGTTCCATCATAGCTTATAATTTTCATTTAGATCAATCTTGGAGTGGTGAATACAAGTATTACATCTCCTCCATCATTAAAATCTTCTATTTTGGAGTAGTCAAGTCACTAATCCTTCATGCTAATCTAATGAGCAATTTGAAAAGGATTAAACTCAATTCAACTAGGAAGCAATAACCCACTTTTGAGGGTTTAGTTTTTTCATTTGATGTGAAATCTTGTAGATAAATTTTTGAGTTAATCGTGTATTGAGTGTTGGTTGCATTCTAATTGAATACCAATATTTAACCAGACAAGTTTCAAGATGATCATGTAGTAGAGATGAAGGATCAATACTTGGTAAAATTTAATATTTTCCCTTTCAGATTTGAAGTCTTGTGTGATGTCTTGTCTATGATTTCTTATCATGTTCTTTTGTGTAGACCTTCACTGTTTGATAGAGGAATTGTCTATGATTGTAGAAGTAACCTATTTGCTAAAGAGAAGGATGGGAAAAAATTTACTTTCGCTTCCTTAAAGGAGAAAGATAAGGTAGTGAGGAACTTGATTTTTGTGAAGAATTGTTGTAATGAGAAGGAAGAGGTTAAACTATAAAATGACATGGATTTTAAGAGGGATCTTGTGGGAAGATTTGAGAACAATATATTACTAGATGGTAATAGAAGTAGAATTATGTAGCATAAGACTTTGATTGTAGATAAGATGGGATCTTATAGAAGAGGTAATTAAGATGTGTAGAAGAAATAAGGTTGTAGTAAACATCCCTTACTACCATAGGTCTATGTGTGGAAAGTAAAATAAGTTGTACAGAAGGAGAAGTTGAAGGATTGAGAAAATAAAAAAAGAATTAAGGAAGAAGAAGGATACAAATCAGGAAGACAATTGGATAAGGAATGAGCATGGGATTTACATCTTGTTTCCCATCAGATTTTCATGAATTCCTCTAATGAAGCATGTTTTTCTTATCATGGGTGTCTAACGTAGGAGCATCCTTGGTTTCATGAAAATATTGAATCACCCAAAATTGTTTGCTTTTCAGTTTGTCAAGTTTTGTATTTTATGCCGTGCTCCTTCAATTTGGATTTGATGATGTTGTGAACCTTGTGACATGTTCTTGACATTGTGTTTTACCTTGGTCTTGTTTTGCACCTTGATTTGATCCTTTACAGGGGATATATCTTGGATTCTTTCTCAGACCTATGTGTTCTTCATGTTTAACAACTAAGTTGGAGGTTTATGATTATGTGAAGCAATTTTGTGATCTAGGAAGCTTTGTGGCACATCATTTGATGTTCCTAAGATTTTGGCCAACCTACCTATGGGTGTGAACTAGATTTATTAGTGTTATGGTTTATTTCCTTATGATTTAGGTCCTAACCTATATTTGGTATTATGTTTCCCTTATCTTGGAAAATGTGATCTTCTTTGGATGACATGTTTCTTGTGAAGGGTCTCTATATTTAGGCATTTGATCATTGTTGGGATTCATTTTTGGAAGTAGATAACTCTTCAAGGTTCAAAGGACTTAGAAGTCTAGATTTATATTTATAATTGGGCATGTAAGCCTAGAATGTAAGGCTATGTGTTTCTAGAAAATTAGATGTAAACTCATGAATTTGTGTTAATGAGAAGACCTGATGTGTTTTCTATTCATTGTTGATGTTATTGCTAGTTTTTTATATTGTGTGACTCACATTGCATAGTTTGGAATGATCCCTTTGAGGTCCCTTCATTTGTAGTTGCATCATAATTTGTGACTGCGTCACCTTCAATCCCTATCACTTATCTTATTATTTCTTTCCTCCATCATCCTTTATCACCTTTGATAGATCACTTATCATATCAATATTGTATCCATGTCCTATCATAACCCCTTGATCTTGATAAAAAATATGGACATTAAGTGAAAAAATACATTCTCAAAAACCTCTTGACATTTCTATTCCTTTGTACTAGATCCCCTTCATGTTATTTCATCACCTTATTCTAATTCACCTTTCATTTCTTTGCATTACCATCCCTAACATGGATAACCTTGATGAGATAGTACTTGAAAATCACTTATGCTTGGACTCTATCATTTTATTATCTATTTATTTCCCATTATTTTTCTCATCCCCCTCATAATGCCTTATGTCATGCTAGACATCAGGGGAAAATAAATACAATCTTTCTTTGGAATTAGTGGTCAAATAATCGTTAAAAACTAATAAAAAACATAAAAAGTTCTAGAAAAATACTAAAAATCCTAAAATATCTAGAAAAAATCCTAAAAATCCTAAAATGCCATGAAAAAGTCCTAAAACCCATAAAATATCCTGAGAAAATCATCAAAATCATGAAAATTCCTAAACAATTCCTAAAAATCATAAAAAGTCTTGAAAAAATAATAATCTAAAAATATTTAATAAACATTTAAGATACACAAACACTTTTGTTGAGCATGTAGGATAAGTATTTGATGTGTTTGATTGTTTTGATTTTATTTTTGGTGACATGCCTTTTAGATTTTTTTGCAATTCAACCTCTGACTAGAGATTTTATCTTAAGGACATCATTGACTAGAAGGGCAATGATGGGTTATGTTCACTTGTTTTCTTCTTGTGGAGTATTCCTTATTAGTATGATGACTCATCTTAGGAGATTATTTTCTAAGATCACGAGGATGTATGGGTCTCATGTGAACTAGGGCATTCCTTGTTTTTCTGATGTGTCTTCCTCCACACACCACACATGTTCATTTATTTGGATCTAATACATATCTATACAAGTACATCTTGTTGACATAATAAGCTTGATGATGATATTAGAACTTAAAAATCATAATAATTCTCATCACCTACATTTCCTCTTTCATCTTTTGCATTGTCTTTTATCTCTTCTTTAATCATTTGCATCTTCCTTTATCTCTTCTTTCATCAATCATATCTGACATCATCTTCTCATCTTCTTTTTTCTCTTCTTCTTTCTTATCGCATTGAGATCATCCAATCACTTTATCAATCTAACATATTATTGGATTAATAATGGAAAGTTAAGTACTAAGAGTGGAGGGGTGAATCGGTACTCCAAAAATGTTTAACTACTTGTCTAGCCATTCACCGAATTATAAAATTTTCTTACATCATCATAAATCATATAAATCAAAACATAATTCACAACTCCTAACACCGTGATTTTTGGTCTTGCAAAAACCCCCTATCAGAGGAAATAATTGCGGTGGGCATGGTACCCACAATACTTCACTACTAGAGTAAAAAGTTAGCTCGGTTAGAGCTACAAAATTTAGGATTTTTTGATAGCTTACCCTGTTAAGAGTATTTACCCTACTAAAAATATAAAGAATTATTCAGTGTACCTTGCAAAAGGATTTTACAACTCTAATCAAAGAGATGTACCCTGTTAAAGGATTTACAAATTAAGATCTATTAGGGCTTACTTGGTTAAGAGATTTTACAACTTTGATTACACTTATAATCAGTAACAAAAAAATATTTGTAATTATGCATCAACATATGCTTGTCAAACTCAATATGCTTAATATCATTTACCTCATTCTATATTTCACTCACAATTCAACTATTTTAGTCAGTCGATTCAACTCTAATTTACATTCACAATTCTTCTTTTATTAATCCATTACTTGGTAGCTTCTCTACTCTTCATTACCTACTCACTGTAATTACTTTTCTTTGCTCTTTCTCTTTGAATTTGACTTACACTATGATCTTCATACTCTTATCCTTTTATAGTCCATCTAGAAGCGGTGGAAATGTTCTAGATTCTTCTCCTTAAATGGTGGTAGCATTGGTTACATCTCCAATGCATATATTCCACTTAATTTCCATTGGTGGATATTACCTTGTAATCATGCACAATCATCTTGTTTTAAATCCCCAATATATTCCCAAACAATCTCCTCGAGATCTCTAAAAAATTTTATGCTCAATGTTCAGACTCAATGTATCTGTTATGTTGGCCTATGTTACTCAATAACATGTTTTACTCTTACTTGGTAGCATGTATAATCTCGGCTCAGTAACTATTTTTCACTGCTTGGTGTTTGTCGCTCATTTCCCTTCACCGAGACTGTCTCTTCCTTTATTGACTAACTTATTTTCTTTGTCGAATGACTTTCACAATCAATATGACTTTAACACAAATAATGATGATAAAATAACTCTTTAAGAGTATCAATCTTCCACTTTGGCATTAGTTTGGTATCTTTGTTAAAAACTTAAAGTCATCAAAATTTGTTTCTTTAATCACAATTTGACCATGTATGAACTTACTCTTGGTAACTCCTTATAATTATCCATAACTCCATAACTCTTCCTATCAAAATACTTCTCTTATACATATCTATCCCCCTTATAACATATATATCCCCCAATTTTTATAGAATGTCAAAAACAAAATTACTTACTACGATTCGATGGAGGAATCTTATCAAAAATGTATGTGTAACTTTGCTTTGCATCATTTAGGGATGTCTCCCATCATTCCTTTAATGTTTCCAACACCGCATTTTGTTCACCTATGTCACCTACAAGACTAATCATACTATCCATAGGACTGATACTAGGGGTATTCACTAACTCTTTTGCCTTATGAATATGCTTTTGCAATGATTCATTATGAGGTATCAAAATTGTTTGTTACTCCATGAGTTCCCTTATTATTTTATTCTCCTCATTTCTCATCTTTTGTTGCACTCTGATTAAATGTTTTATCTTTTTATAGTATAGTTGACCTATTCGAGGTTTAGTTTTGACCTTCCTTAGCTGCTCGGTTGGCTCTTTTTCAATATATACATCTTTCTTCTTGCTATCCTCAGTAAAATTTGAAATTAAACAAATCTTTTAAAATAATAAAACAATATCTATCATCTTGGTTTCCAATTCTATAACCAGTTTAGAAAGTGTTACCTTAGTGCCATTGATTGAAGTAACTCTTTAATAATCTTATTTTCCTTTTCAACTTTCTATGTACTTGCAGTAAATACTCGGTGGTCTCTATACCTACTTGATTAGTTTTTTTTACCAATTCATCCAATTGGCTAAGTAGATTTCCCTTCTCATTTATATAAGCATCAGGGACAATCTCTTGCAGTATCTCCTTAAAACTCTCTAGCACATTAGTCTTTTATTTCTTTTCTAGTAATTTATCTTTTTATTGTTTCATCTTCAATAGATCTCCAAATTATGATAGCTCTTTAGGGCTTAGGGTGGAGATATCTACCATAGGAATCACAATCGGTTGGCTTAAATCAACTTTTTTTTTTCTCATGCTTCCTCTTCTTTGACTTTTTCTTTTCAATTTGTACACTCTCTCTAGTAAAAAACATTACATCAGATATAGTGGTCGTAGTTGTATCTTATGGTTTTTCTTCTTGTTTATCCTTTTCCTTCTCCTTTGGCTTCTTCTTCTCTTGTAATTGTGGCTAATGGTGAGGTGTAGTCTTGATAGACATGTATGGAAAGATGCATTTTGATTTGTTGTGGTCTCAGTCTCTTTGGTGTCCTCGGTGTCCTTTTGTTATGTCACCTTTTCTTGTTTGGTGGACTTCTCTACATGAGTAGGAATATCTTTAGTAACCTTTGAGATAATTGATAAACTAAAATTGATTGAATACCTAAATGACTTGGAGATCAGTGCTTAGAGATCACCGAGTTACTAAAATGATATGTAAGATAATTAAATGAGTCATTATATTGTCATTGATGTCAACCAGTTTTGACAGTACATATCATTTTAGTTACAAACATCTAAACATCTGTAGAAAGAGAGAAAAGATGAAGAACTGAGATATCTACATGGAGAAATATGGATATGATAGATGAGGATAAGGAATAATTTGGGTAACTTATTGATGAGTGTATGATCTCATATTGTTGACTTGATTATGTTGCATTAATCTATTATGAAGAAGGAAGCAAAATTGTACAAGGAAATGTGGTCAGTAAATGAAGCACTTCAGTATACACCGAGCTAGTGTAGTGTATACCAAGTGATAGTATTAACTGAGCTTGTACTCATCAATGCATTTCTTTGTTAATCGAGTATGGATGAAATTATTAAATGCTTAGTTTAGCCGACAGAAAATGATGAGCTGGAAATTGTTATGATTTCAAGATTGAGGATAAAGTTTGTTATTGTATCATCTTAAAATGGAAGCACTTCCATGTTAAGGGCATTTAGCCCTCCGAGTAAATGGTTTGGGGTCATGTCAAACACCTTGAATGGATATTTGACTTGGATCTAGCTTTCTCCCCGCTTTCCACTTCTTTTCTGCTTCATTCTAGGTGAAATTAAGGTTAGGATCTTAAGGATTCTCTTGAATTTCCCTCTTTCATAGCTCAATTTATAGGTATGATTTAGAAATGGATCCTCCTAGCCTTCATCATGATAATCATAGGATTTTATATCTATCACTGACATTCTATCCTATTCTGGTATCAATTTTAGGTTTCTAGACATCCCTGGGACCTCTTGACTTGGTTCTGAGTCAACTTAGGATCAGGGTCAATGCCTTAGGTTGACCCTAACTAGGTCAAGGTCTTAAGTCAACCTTGACTAGGTTAAGGCCAACCTCGACATTGACCCCTTTCTCCAAATTTTCAAGATCTTTAATTTTTGAGCTTCGGGCTTTCGGGAAATTTATTTTTCTGCCTTTGGGTCCGCCATTTTGGGTTTTGGGATGGTAAATCCTTTAATTGCATTTAATCTAGGTATATTTTCTAAAGGTGAGGACCTAATTGGAATTTAATTCTCCAAGGTGGTCCATCTAGAGGATTGTTCCCTAGATCACTATAAAAGGAGGCCTTCCTCTCTCATTTTCACATCAAGTTTTCATATCTCATAATCAAGTTTTGCAATCCATCTCTCAAGCTCTCAAGCAAGAAGATCAAGCATTCAAACATCCAATTCATTAAGGAGATCCATTAGTAGCCATTGAAGGATTCAAGCTCTATGGAGCTCTCTTGTTGAAGATTCCTCCATTTCCATTCAAGCCTCTTCCTAGTTCAAGATCTATTCAAGATTGGTGTTGAAGATCTAAAGACAATTGATTGGAGACATCCTATATTTGATTCTACATTCATCCATTCTTGTGGATTCAAGGATTCGAATCCTCCACAAGGGTTTCAACTCAAGCAAGGTGAATTGTTCCATTTACTTTGTTTATTCCAGCATTTTCAATTCAATTTCAAGGTTAATTCCTAAATTGGGGTTTGACTGAGGTAAACCCCCCCAAACAAACAACCAAAAACTCTCTTTTTCTCGTAGGTACATGTGTGGAATTTCAGATCTGAGAGCAAATTTGGATACCCTTTTCGACAAACTTTTGGGATCTGTGACTAGAATTCAAATCGGACTTCAAATAAAGAATGTGGTATTTGACCTTTTATGAGGGTCAAACCCGAGCTGAGCCATCTCAAAAAATGATTTCTGGGTTTTGTAGATCTCATAGTTTCAGTTTTGAATCTCAAGAATCAACTATTTTTGAGATCATTTGTCAGGGTTTTCAGCCGATTCATTTTCGGATGTAAGTACCTTTATTTCTTAATTTCAATATTAGTCATCTACATTTACTTTGCATATCAATACAATTTCATGTAAGTGTAAAATATTGGCTTTGGGGTCTCTTTTATGTGCAAACCATTGTTCTAGGACCCCATACACTATTTTATCCTATACATTTTGGTGAACCCGACTAGCTTACTCTCTTTCTTTTTGGTGTTAGATTTCCCTTTGTCTTATTGTGTGTGTTCACCTTCACTATACATTTTGGTGTACCCGACACGCTTACCTTCCTTTGTTTTGTGGATTTAGATGCTCTATTGTGTTAGATCTTCTTTTGTATTCCCTTGTGTGTTCACCTTCACTATACATTTTGGTGAACCTATTTTACAAATCCTCTTTCTATTGTGGAATTAGATGCCGTATTGTGTGTTTGATTTCCTTTTCATGCTTATAGATCTTATTTGAATGCATTTGGATTTATCTAGATCTATTTATTATCATGTTGCATAAGTTGTTTCAAATGTTGCATGGTGTTACACCTAGAAAGAATTCATTTATTACATGTGATCTCCGTCATATTTCTCTTTATGAAGAGAAGTTGAGGATTGATGTTAATTTTTCTCCTACTAGATGTCCTTCTTCCCCCTCTAGGGATCAAGCTTTAGTGAATTATGGCAACCCTACAATGTACTTTATTGGTAGGGATGATAATCCTCCTATTTGGGATGAACCTTTAGATTTGGATGTTGATTACTCTATTCCTTATGACACCATTGTGGATGATCCCTTGGATAATGACATTGATTTATCTCTTCCTTTCAAAGAAGATTTGATACAAGAGGGTGATTTATTACATGATGATAACTCTTTTTCTACAACATACTCCCCTTATGTGGACATTTTAGTGAAAGAAGATGATATTATAGATGCTTTACCTCCATTTGAGATTCCTTCTAGTGATGAGGCATTAGTGGGGAATGATATGAATTCCCTTAATGCTCTCCCTTTTAGTGATGATCCTATGGAGAATCAAGATCTTACCTCATCTCCTCCTAGGATGTCCTCTTTTCTTCCTTCTTGTGAATCTATTTGTAGTGTTGAGACAACTAATATGGTTTATCCTAAACCCTTGTTGACTGTCAAAGGCTGTCCCTACATTACTATCAAAGGTAAACCTATGGATTCTTTCAATGATCAAGATTCTATAGCTCATACTTATCATACAAGGAATAACCCTCAACCTAATCCGGTGGTTTCTACTTCTTTTCCACCTTCTCAACCTATTCTTCCTCCTCCACCTCATCTTCCTAGCAAGGAGTATAATTTGATTACCCAATTGCAAAATACTCCTACCAAGATTTCTTTATGGGAGCTTCTTCAAACTTCACCTACCTACTATGAAGCCTTGCAAAAAGCTCTAGCAACTCTTCCTACTCCACCTCCCAATCAAGAGAAGATCAATAACTTCTTACAATGCAAGCATGATACCCCGGCTCCTCCTGATATTGTATTTACTCAAAAGGATTTACCTTCTAAAGAAGTTCAGAATCAGTATGATGCTCTTATGGTTGCTATTACTATCAATAAAAGTATCATTTGTAGGACATTGATTGATAATGGATCTGGGCTTAATATTTGTAGCATGGACATGCTCAAAGTGATTAATGCCGATCTTTCAACTATTCAACCTGACAATGTTCCTATTCGTGGCTTTGATAACATTGCTAAGAACACTTTAGGCATCATTACCTTACCTATCAAAGTAGGACCGGTCATCCTAAATACACCTATTCATGTTATGCCTGAACCTCTCAATTATAACCTTCTTTTGGGTAGACCTTGGTTGCATGAGATGCATGCTGTTCCTTCCACCCTTCACCGTAAAGTCAAGTTTATACATAACAATGTGATGTATACGCTTCATGCGGATGATGCACCTAATCCTTGTCTAAATATTCAAACTCACACTACTTCTATTCCTAGTATTAATCCTTCCTCCTCTAATGCTATTCCTAGTGATGATTCGGGAATGTTGGATTTTAATCCTACCTTTATTAGAGAGTATAAAGTTAATGATCTTGATTTTATGAAGAAACAAAGAGAATTTGAACAACGAGTTTTTATTTCTAACACCCTTAGTAATAAATTTGTTGCTGTTTCTACCCACAATAAATTTTTCAAACCTACTAATGATGACATAGTGATTACTAAAATTCCATTGACTTCTTCTGACATGGCTTCTCGTTATGGTCCTAGTTATCACTTCCTAGTTAAACAAGGATTTAATGGTCAATGATGTGGTAAGCATAAACAGGGAATTCAAATGCCCTTACACACTGGGGGGCATGAGCATTCTTATGGATTGGGATTTAATCCTCAACAACAAATAAATGTTAACAACATCTCAAATAACACTTCAAAACATGATGAAACTGTGAAGGAATTTGACCAAGAAGTTCTTTTGCCTAAACTCCTTTGTGCCAAGATGATTACTAGACCTAAACACAAAAAGAAACGTAGTTCATACTTGAAGACTCTTCCTTTTTTTTTATATCATATATTTCATGATCACTCTACTAATGAATGTCATGCTTTACATTATAAGATTAGGCAGCTCATTGATAGTAAGGTTATTTATATAGCATGTGGCAATGAGTTGTATTTCAATCTTGTTTTCTCTAAATAACATCTATGTTCCTATTATGGAGCTCCATATTATGTAAACAATGATAGCCTAATACTTGGGGGCTTGGTGACTTGCATAGTGTTGCGAGTGATATAATAGGTCTCCTTCCATCCTTGTTCCTACACTTGGGGGGCAAGGATGTCATCTCCTTCTTTTTTGTCTTTCCAAGATTCACCTCTTTCCTTGGTTAAGCAGTATCTATCTATTATGTGATATCCAATCATACATGAACATTTTGGTTTGCATTGAGGATCTATGCCCTTGATCACAACCTCTTTTTTTGTTTGACATTGGGTTTCCATGGTTGATATATCTCTCACCTTGGAAACTGAATAGTGTGATATCCCTCACAAGGGTTACTTTTTCACTTCTTGCATGATATCTCTTTGCATTTGTCCCTTCCATGACCTCATAGGAGCTGTGACCTTCTTGGCCTAGACTGGGTGTTGTCTATGGATATTGTCTTGATGCTGAAGAAGGATTTATCCTTGTTCTTTTCTTTCCTTAACATGTCAAAATAGTATGTTTTTTCCATATTAAGGAGAGGGGCATATATACGGCCTCCCTCAATCAATATTATGTATTTTTGTTCTAGCCTTTTATTTTACAATATGCTAAATCTCGGAAGGTAATGCACATAAGTTGCTAAATCCTAAAGGGACACACATTTCCAATTTCAAATATGCTAAATCTTCTGAAGGTAACGCATATAAGTTGCTAAATCCTAAGGAGACACGCATTTTTCAAATTTTTCAATATGCTAAATCTTGGAAGGTAATGTACATAAGTTGCTAAATCCTGAAAAGACACGCATCAATATGCTAAATCTTTTGAGGGTAATGCACATAAGTTTCTAAATTCTGAGGAGACACGCATTTTGTATTTCATGGTGATACAAGAAGGTGGATCCATGGGTACTTTATAAAAGCCATCAGAAGACACACTACATACATACACAAAGCTGCCAGAAGGCACACAACATTATGGGGTGACTATCAAGTATTTTCTTGGTGGGCCATCCTATCCTTTTGTGGTTCACAATGAGATACACACATCTTACTGGGCGAGCTAGCCACTCCTCTCTTCCCTTTTCTATCTTTTTCTGGTGATGTCTCTCTTATTGCAATCTTGGCATTGACAAAGACTCGAGTCCCTAGGGGCTTGAGGATTCCTTTGTCCCTTTGATTTCAATAATATTATCTTTTTCTTTGTGATCTCCTTTACCAAGAGTTTGCATCGAGTCCATACTCTTGCTAAAGTGGGGGCTTAATGTATCATCTTAAAATGGAAGAACTTCCATGTTAAGAGTGTTTAGCCCTCTGAGTAAATGGGTTGGGGTCATGTCGAATGCCTTGAATGGATATTTGACTTGGATCTAGCTTTCTCCCCGCTTTCCACTTCTTTTTTGCTTCATTCTAGGTGAAATTAGGGTTAGGATCTTAAGGATTCTCCTGAATTTCCCTCTTTCATAGCTGTATTTCTAGGTAAGATTTAGAAATGGATCCTCTTGGCCTTCATCACAATAATCATAGGATTTTATATCTATCATTGACATTCTATCCTATTTTGGTATCAGTTTTAGGTTTCTAGACATCCTTAGGACCTCTTGACTTGGTTCTGAGTCAACTTAAGATCAGGGTCAATGTCTTAGGTTGACCCTAACTAGGTCAAGGTCTTAGGTCGACCCTGACTAGGTCAGGGTCAACCTTGACATTGACCCCTTTCTCCAAATTTTCAAGATCTTTAATTTTTGGGCTTCGGGCTTTCGGGAAATTTATTTTCCTGCCTCTGGGTCGACCATTTCGGGTTTCGAGATGGTAAATCCCTTAATTGCATTTAATCTAGGTATATTTTCTAAATGTGAGGACCTGATTGGGATTTAATTCTCCAAGGTGGCCCATTTAGAGGATTGTGCTCTAGATCACTATAAAAGGAGGCCTTCCTCTCTCATTTTCACATCAAGTTTTCATATCTCATAATCAAGTTTTGCAATCCATCTCTCAAGCTCTCAAGCAAGAAGATCAAGCATTCAAGCCTTCAAGCATTCAAGCATCCAATTCATCAAGGTGATCCATTAGTAGCCATTGAAGGATTCAAGCTCTATGGAGCTCTCTTGTTGAAGATTCCTCCATTTCCATTCAAGCCTCTTCCTAGTTCAAGATCCATTGAAGATTGGTGTTGAAGATCTAAAGACAATTGATTGGAGATATCCTATATTTGATTCTACATTCATCCATTCTTGTGGATTCAAGGATTTGAATCCTCCACAAGGGTTTCAACTCAAGCAAGGTGAATTGTTTCGTTTACTTTGTTTATTCCAGCATTTTCAATTCAATTTCAAAGTTAATTCCTAAATTGGGGTTTGACTGAGGCAAACCCCCCAAACAAACAACCAAAAAATCTTTTTTTCTCGCAGGTATAGGTGCGAAATTTTAGATCTGAGAGCAAATTTAGATACCCTTTTCGGAAAACTTTTAGGATCTATGAATAGAATTCAAATCGGACTTCAAATAAAGAATGTGGTATTTGACCTTTTATGAGGGTCAAACCCAAGTTGAGCCATCTCAAAAAATGATTTCTGGGTTTTGTATATCTCGCAGTTTCAACTTAACTTTAGGAGAATCAATAGTTTTTGAGATCGTTTGATAGGGTTTTCAGCCGATTCTTTTTCAGAGGTAAGTTCCTTTATTTCTTAATTTCAATATTAGTCATCTACATTTACTTTCCATATCAATATAATTTCATGTAAGTGTAAAATATTGGCTTTGGGGTCTCTTTTATGTGCAAACCATTTTTCTAGGACCCCATACACTATTTTATCCTATACAGTTATGAGATCCATGACTGAAAAAATTAGGAAGAAATCTAAAGAATGGAATTGAAACATTTTATTGACAAAACTACTAAGGAAGGTTTAAGAGGCAAAATCAATGAAGAACAATAAGCGGAAAAATCTGATGGTTTATATGAAAATGGTTTATTTGTCTATATAAGAAATATGAGTTTCTTTATTGAAGCTATGCCAGAAGAAAGAAGACTATAGAGATTTCACGTGAATACATTTTCATGCATGCTAGATCATATTGGTTGAAGGAGAACTGAACTGAAGAATAGTACCGAGCATCAGAGAGCTATTACCAAGTGAAAATAAGTTGAGGAAGTGAATTGAAATATTGATTAGAGGATTTTTTTGGGCTTAGAATAGATCTGAACATCTGCAAATTAATTTTTATTGTAATCAGATCAACTATTATTTCAGTTTAACTATTGATACATAAAATATCCTAACCGAGTGGACTTAACTATCTTATTTTATGCCCCTATTTCATTAAAGGAGTGTACATTTTTATCTTATTGACCCCATAGTGAATGTTGGTCGAAAGTTAACTGTTAGTCTTAAATCCTCTAACAAGGTCACACCTAACAATGTGTTTGTAACCTTTAATAGGGTTGGCTCTTCACCAAGCTCACTTCAAAAGTGTGAAAATTATTTTGGGTTACCAGTCTGAGGTGGTTTTTCCCTTAGCAAGTTTTCTATGTTAAATAATTGTGTTAAGTGTTTCTATGATGATTTTTTTTATCATCATACTTTACATACTACATATTTGATTTGGTCAGTAATCATACTGAGTTAATTAACTAGTAATCGGTAAAAGGCACAGACAGTTTAATAGTTTATGTTACCGAGCTACAAAATTTATTGAAATTGTTTTGAGTGTTACATCTTTATATTTGGGACTGTATGATAATTGATCTAACCGATTCATCCCCCCTCTCAGTTATTCTAACAATTGGTATCAAAGAATTTGTTGCTTGGAACAGAGTTTTAAGGACTTCAACAGAAAGATTACAAGATGTGTAAGAGGGAAGTGGAAAAGTTGAATAAAGACAACTTTACTATATGGAAAAGCCAGATGAAACTTCACATATCTAGAATTAGTGATCCTATGATAGCCTTACTGGATAGTGGCTACATACAACTGTTGACTGAACCTTTAACTCTTGATCAATTGAGAGAGCGACATGAACATAACATTACTATGATAGAGATTACTGTTGCTCTATCTGATGCTGAATTTAAGGATGTCAAGACTTTCACTACGACAAAGAAAATGTGGGATAAACTTCCTCAAGTCTATGGTGGTGATGTAATGTGAAGAGAGCCAAAGCTGAAAGCTTGAGAGGTAGATTTGATGATATGAAAATGAACGAAGGAGAAAACATTACACAATATACAAACCAAATCAAAGAGGTAGTCAATGCTATCCAAGGATCTAGTGGTGTCATTGATGAAGATACAATGGTAAGTAAGATTCTAAGAACCTTGTTGTCTGCATATGTAATCAGAATATTTGCTATACATGAAATGAGGTCTACACCTGGTAGCAATCTTACTCTTGATAGTCTGATTGGTAAGCTTACAACCTTTGAGTTAAACAATTTTGATAATAGTGTTGTACCATTTGTTGAGTCTTCTTTTATGTCTTCTTTGAAGATCAGTAAATCTAGCAATAGACATAATATAAATAATGACAATGATAGTAATAGTGATGATGAGCTTGATGAACTTGAAGCTCTTATGGCTCAAAGACCACCTAAAGGTAAAGGTATTTATAAGGGAAAATTACCTTTGGCTTGTTTTAACTATAAAGAAGTTGGCCATATTACTGCTAGATGTCCCAATAGGAAAGAGGAAGATAAAGACCAAGACCGATCTAGTGATTGAAGCTATGGAAGAAGAAACAATAGAGGTTACTGACACTACAACATAAATAATCAAGATCACAAAGATAAGGGCAAAAAGGCATGTTATTTGGTTGAAGATGAGGACACCGACACCGACATGAATGATGATGTTGTGGTAGTGTTTATTGCAATGAAAGATGATTCTAAAGATGAGGAAAGGTATGTAGAAACAACACTCATTTCTAAAGTTAGTAAAAATGATACTTGGATCATTGATAGTGGTTGTACGCACCACATGACTGGTGATGAAGATAAGTTTGATCATCTTGAGCATTATAATGGAGGATCAGTAAAAATGGGTAATGATACACCTTGCATGGTTAAAGGAAAGGGATCTTTATTGATAAATGATAAAATCAAATGTGATAATGCTTATTGGGTAAAAGGTCTAAATTAAAATTTGCTAAGTGTGGCACATCTTAACAACTTAGGTCACTGAGTGGAATTTCAAAGCAAGAAGTTGAGATTTTACGATGAAAGTGGAAAGCTTGTTGGAACAGGAGGACAATCAAAAGATAACTTATTTTATCTTGACAATGCTGAGACTTCTTGTTTACTAGTGAAAAATGAAGATGCATGGTTGTGGCATAAAAATTTATGTCATGTAAATTTTGATAACATGATTAAGATCAGTAGAAAGAGAAAGGTTGGAGGACTGCCTAGCCTAACTAAACCTGATCATGTTATGTGTCATGAATGTCAGAAAGGGAAGATGACAAAATCTAGTTTTAAAAGTAGAGACTATTCAACAAAAATAATCTTGGAGTTAGTTCACACTGACCTATGTGGTCCCATGAGAACTCAAAGATACTATGGTGATAGATACTTTATTCTATTTGTTGATGATTATACTAGATTGATGAATGTCATGTTTTTAAAAGAGAAATCTGAGGCATTTAAGATGTTTCAATGGTACAAGGCTAAATTAGAAAAAGAAACTATAAAAGAAATAAAATGCTTGAGGTCTGATAGAGGTGGTGAGTTTATTTCTGATGAATTCACTAACTATTGTAATGAGCATGGCATCAAAAGACAAGTTTCTGCACCTAGAACACCGCAACAAAATGGGATTGCTGAGAGAAGAAATAGATCTATTGTTGATTGTGCAAGAACACTAATGATAGAGAAAAATGTTGCACAAATGTATTGGAGAGAAGCAGTTAGCACAACTGTATATATACCAAACCGAGTTCAACTAAAGAAAGACACAAACAAGACACCCTATGAGTTATGGTTTGGATACACATCGAGTGTAAGTCACTTCAGAATTTTTGGTAGCAAATGTTTTATTTAGAAAGATGATAGTAATGGAAAATTTGACTTGAAAGGTGATGAGGGAATTTTACTTAGATATTCTACTAAAAGTAAATCTTACAAGTGTGTGAATAAAGTTACTAATAAGATGATTGAAAGTGCTAATGTCAAAGTTGATGAATTTGATGATAAAAATGATGAAGAAAGCACTAAGGAGCCAAAAGACTATGGTATATTTTCTTATGTTGAACATGCATAGTACCTATTGAAGCCATAGGTTGAGTCGACCGAGCATTAAGAAAATAACACTGAGGAACAACAAAGGGAAGCTGAGGATTGGGAAGAAGCTACCGAGTAGGGAAATGAACCTGAATAGAATGAAGAACAAAGAAGAGATCAAGTGCTAGCAAGATTTGTCAGAAGACATCATCCCAAGAATCAAATCATTGGAGATAGGCAATCTGGCATGATGACAAGAAGTAAGTTAAGATAAAATGCATGCTTAGTTTGTGAGTTTGAACCGAAGAATGTTAAGGTTGCATATGAGAATGATGAATGGATCAATTCTATGAATGAAGAGATTGAAAAAATTGAGAAAAATAAGACATGGACTTTAGTACCTAGGCCGAAAGATAAAAATGTTATCAGTACTAAATGGATTTTTAGAAATAAGCTAAATTAAAATGGAGAGGTTACAAGGAAAAAATCTAGACTTGTTTGCAAGGGATATGCACAAGAAGAAGGTATTGATTATGGTGAAAATTTTGCACCTATTGGGAGACTAGAAGGAATCTGTATGTTACTTGCATATGCTGCACAGAATAAATTCAAGGTCTTTCAAATGGATGTTAAGTCAGCTTTTATGAATGGAATACTAGAGGAGGAGGTCTACATAGAACAACTAGAAGGATTTGTTAATCCGAATCAGAAAGACATGGTATGTAGACTACATAAAGCTTTATATGGATTAAAGAAAGCACTAAGAGCATGGTATGAAAGGTTACATACTCATCTTTTAAGTATTGGTTTTGTAAGAACTAGTGAAAATAGCAATTTGTGCATGAAAGGAGGATCTGATGATACTATTTTGATTGTTGAAATATTTGCAAATGATATAATCTTTGCAGGACAAGATCATATTTTTAAATCATTTGCTGATGAGATGAAAAATAAATTTGAAATGTCAATGTTTGGAGAGCTTAAATTCTTTCTAGGCTTGCAGTTTATTCAACAAAATGATGGAATTTTCATCACATAATCAAAGTACATTAAGGAAGTATTGAGAATATTTGGCATGGAAGATGCTAAACCAGTAAGAAAAATGATAGTTATAGGCTATAAATTGACAAAATATGATGAATCTATAGAGGTAAATCAAACTTTGTACTGATCTATGATTGGTAAACTAATGTATGTTCTACACAGTAGGCTTGATATTGAACATGTAGTGGGGATTATTGCTATATTTTATACCAATCCAAATGATTCACATATGGTTGCAGTGAAAAGAATCTTGAGATACCTGAAGAAAATAGAGGATTATGGTTTATGGTATCCTAAGAAAGGAAAATTTGAACTAAGAGTTTACATTGACGCAGATTGGGCTAGAAATATAGATGACAGAAAGAGCACAATTGGAGGAGCATTTTTATTTCATGAAAGACTTGTAACTTGGACAAGTAAGAAAAAACCTCATATTTCTCAGTCTACTACTGAAGCAGAGTATGTTGCTACTGCTACAAAATATTTAAACATTTCTTATATCAAATAAGTGTTGGAAGGGATGAATGAGGTAATCACTGAGCTGGTGATTATATGTTGTGACAACACTAGTGCAATAAATATTTCTAAGAATCCTGTAATGCATTCAAAGACAAAGCATATATCAATTAAGTATCACTACTTAAGAGAACAAGTATAGGAGAAGCAAGTAAAACTCGAATATGTTACATCAAAGGAACAACTTGCCGATATTTTTACCAAGCCTCTATCAAAGAACACTTTTGAATACTTGAGGACTAGACTTGGGGTTCGTCCCTTGTCTACCAGTCACTAATGTGATATGGAGGTTGCATCAGCCTATTCTTATCAGAAGATCATTCATGTTGATGCAACATAGCTCACACTTTGGATTATATCTAAGGTTGTGAAAGATTTGAGGAGCTAGAACAGAGAATCTGCATATCAATATACAAAGATACATTGTCTGCACCGAACAACAGAGAGTTACTTGGCTATTGTAGAGTTGTATTTTTTATGTTTTTTTTTGGCATTGTTGTCAAAGGGAGAGATATACTATATGAGAGATAAATAGAGAGATCAATGGAATATATATCTAAGGGAGAGATAATCTGAGAAAGTCAGGGAGAGATTTGAATATTTTTTGCTAAGAATAGGAGTCTGAGAGCTGAAAAGATCAAATCCACAGAGGAGAGTCTACACTTGTAATGATGTTATGTAACATAGTGATTAAACATATAAAAAAAAAGCTATGAAGAGCTTATCGAGCTACAAAATTTACTTACATAGTTGTAGAATACATGTTTGGTATGTGTATGGCATATTTTAATTTGTTCTTGTGTTTCCATCAATGTCGATGATGAACTACAACTGATTGAATACCTGAATGACTTGAAGATCAACGATTAGAGATCACCGAGTTATTGAAATGATATGTAAGATAATTAAATTAGTCATTATGTTGTCATTGATGTCAACTAGTTTTGATAGTACTTATCATGTTAGTTACAAACATCTAAACATCTGTAAAAAGAGAGAAAAGATGAAGAGCTGAGATATCTACATGGAGAAAGATGGATATGACAGATGAGGATAAGGAATACTTTGGGTAACTTATTGATGAGTCTATGATCTCATATTGTTGACTTGATTATGTTGCATTAATTTATTATGAAGAAGGAAGAAAAATTGTACAAGGCAATGTGGTTGGTAAATGAAGAACTTCAGTATACACTGAGCTAGTGTAGTGTATACTGAGCGACAGTATTAACTAAGCTTGTACTCACCGATGCATTTATTTGTTAACCGAGTATGGATGAAAGTATTAAATGCTTAGTTTAGCCGATAGTAAATGATGAGCTAGAAATTTTTATGATTTCGAGATTGAGGATAAAGTTTGTTATGAGATCCATGATTGAGAAAATTTAGAGAAGATCTAAAGGATGGAATTGAAACATGTTATTGATACAACTGCCAAGGAAGGTTTAAGAGGAAAAATCAATGAAGAAGGATAAGCGAAAAAATTTGATGGTTGATATGAAAACAATTTATCTGTCTATATAATAAATATGAGTTTCTTTATTAAAACTATGCTGGAAGAAAGAAGACTGCAAAGATTTTGCGTGAATACATTTTCATGCATGCCTGATCATACTAGTTGAGGGAGAACTAAACTACAAAATGATATCGAGTGTCAGAGAGCTATTATCGAGTGAAAGTAAGTTGAGGAAGTGAATTGAAATATTGATCAGAGGATTTGTATGGGCTTAGAATAGATCTAAACATCTGCAAATTAAGTTGTATTATAATCAGATCAACTATTGTTTCAGTTTAACCATTGATAAAGATAATATCCTAACCAAGTGGACTTAACCATCTTATGTTATGCCCCTATGTCATTCAAGGAATGTACATTGTTATCTTATTGACCTCATAGTGAATGATGGTTGAAAGTTAACTATTAGTCTTAAATCCTCTAACAAGGTCACAACTAACAGTGTGTTTGTAATCTTTAATAGTGTTGGCTCTTCACCAAGCTCACTTCAAAAGAGTGAAAATTATTTTGGGTTACCGGTCCCATGTGGTTTTTCCCTTAGCAGGGTTTCCATGTTAAATCATTGTGTTATGTGTTTCTGTGATGATTTTTTTATTGTCATACTTTACATACTACATATTTGATTTGGTCGGTAATCATAGTGAGTTAATTAATTAGTAATCGGTAAAATGCACAGATAGTTTAATAGTTTATGTTACTGAGCTGCATAATTCATTGAAATTATTTTGAATGTTACATCTTTGTATTTGTGACTGTAGGATAACTGATCTAACTAATTCACCCCCCCTATTAATTATTCTAACAATAACATCATTAATCTTTGGAAAATCAAGTATTTATTCAATAAATAAATCTATATCCATCAATTTAGCCTTAGCTGAATCATCAGTGTTAATTTCTAAAGTATCCTTATCCTCAATCACCATCACATCTTCATCATGAGTTATTTCTTTTATTGGCTCTTTTTTAGTTATATCCTCAATAATTACTTCAACTTTTTCTAAGATCAAGTCAATAGGATATGACTTACCTTGTTTCTCCTTGATCTCGGTCAGTTGGTCAGGAAAGAAGATCTTTCTCTATATACCATATGTTTCACTTTGCACAGTTTGAAGTTCACCAACCATGATTTTCAATGCTCTGCTCTTTACAAGAAATCTCTTAGAGTATTCCTTTAATGCTTCTTTAATCTCTTGTACCAAAAACTTGGGTATAGTAATGGCTAGGAACCTTTCCCTCATTTTCTTCTTATAAGTCATAAGATACTTCCATCTAGCATCTATCTACTTGTATAATTCTTTAGGTATTCAGTTGGCCACCTCAACTAGAATAGTTCTAAATTTATGCAGTGTAAAAATAATTTCCTCCTCAATATTTTATTTTTCTTCATCACTTCTTGTTTCATATTTTGCATATTTTATTCTTGCAAAACCTCCATAATTCTTGACATTTTCAATAAACTCATCTAGGTTTCTCAGTTTTGGGGGTTGGTTTTGCACAACTTTAAATATTCTGAAATATTTTGATTTAAGCTTGTTGTCTTCTTGTAGCTATATATTTCTCCTTGGTCTACCAGGTGTTTTATTTTCTATCATATATGTTTTAGGATTTTATTTCTCTAACTCTCATTTCTTCTTCTCTCTTGGTGTAGATGAAGACCTTGTCAATGTTCTTGTACTGATTGGGCTTGGAGTTTCCTTTTTCATTATTATTTTCTTCCCCTTGATTTTAGAAGGACCAACTTCATCTTCTTCAATAGTAACTCCTAGATTCTCTGATAAACTACTAATCATTCCACTAGTTTTCCTATGTGCATTAGGTATCAATATACATAGTTTTATCTTTTCCTTCACTTCTTCTTAAGTCCCATACTTGTTTTCTCTCTTATCAATTGACTTAGCTAATAAAGCCTCAATCTTCTATGATGCACTGTCAATATCTATCTCATATCCCATGGACTATAGCCAGATGGTCCTTTGCTCCACAATCTTCACTATGAAAGTGTCGGTATTCACTTCAAAATAAATAGTGTGTTTGTAATTTTTTGCTAGCTAAGGCAGAATCCTAAATCTCTTGTACATTCAATAATCAACCAAATTTCAAAGTGTTGGTCTTCTCTTTTCTGATGGTTTTCATATTATCATCAAACTACTTCAGTGGGATCTCACATAGATCAATCTTCATATCTTTCTTGACTATCTTGTAGGCTATTTGCACAGCTCCACATGGTACACTATCTACTTGAGAGGATTGGAAGATTCGATAGGAGATGAAATTGCATAGGAATCTTAATTTAGGATCTTCAATAGTAGACAATTTGAGACCTCTTCCATGTCATTTTTCTTGTGTCAACTCACATAGCTTATTCTTATCAGTTTTCTTATATGCCTTCGGTCTATCACTGATTGGATAACCACTCACAATATGTAACACATCTTTTTTTTGGCATGTGACACAAGGGAGGATGGGGTGAGGATCTAAAGGCACACCCTAACCAGATCCACCTTGCAGATATCACATGTGGAATAAATAAACACAACAGTAAGAGAGAGAATGTAGAACACTTTCATATATTATCTTCAAATTGATTCATACATACTAGGCTATAAGGCCTTCTTGGTTCAGGCCAGATATTACAATTAAATATAGAAGTCCTCCAACATGTGAGGATCTGCCAACAATCACTATTTTTCTATCCTCTATCTTCTTATGAAAAAAAAATGACTCCCTAAATTCTAACCAATCAACTACATTTATACAAGAGGCTACTGAAACAAGTCAACCTTTAGATCCATAATTAATGGAAAGAATGACTAGATCTAGGTCCACATGCTTCCCAATGATGGATACCAGCATTAAATCTATGACTAAAATTAAATGCAAGAGTCACCCTCAAAAGAAATCCAAAGAAAATAACTTAGTAAGCAAGGATGACCAAGTGTCAGATAAGCATCGCCGAGTGCTGGGGAAGAAACTGAGTGCTAGAGAGATAACCAACCAAATCAGTCAACAAAGGGAACTGAGAAACATCAAACCAACTCGGTCAAAGAAGGAACTGAGCAACACAGACAAACTTCAAACATCTTTTTGGTGACACAAGATTGCCAAGGACCTGACATGCTCCTACATCAGACACTGGGGGTTATTTGAAATGATTCTCCAAATCATTGAACATGTACAATCCAAGCTACATCAAACTCAGATTGTGAAATCCACAAACTATCTTCAATTGGTCTATTCTTCCACTTTATCAAATATTCCATATATTGTTTTCCTCTTTTACTTCTGCCAATTCTTTGCTCCAAGATATGCTCAAACTTCTTTTTCAGCTTCCCATATGTTCTAACAGGAAATCAAACTTTCTTCAAATGAACCATTGCTTCATCACCAACATCAAAAGTCTTGTGTCTTCTTGATTTATCAGCTCTGTCTTTGTATTTCTTATTACTTTTCTCCAACTTATATTTCACATCTTCATGCAATGTCTTTATGTACTTAGAAAAATTTACTCCTTCAACACTTTTTTTTCTTTCATCAGCAATATCCCTCAAATCTGATATACTTCTCAGTTGTATGCCATTTACAATCTCAAATGGTGCTTTTCTAGTACTCCTATTCACTAAATTAGTGTATGCAAACTCTTCTTGTGCCAATATAGAATCCCAATTACTTGGTGTGTCTCTAACTAAACATCTCAAAATATTTCCCAAACTTCTATTCACAACTTCTGTTTGTCCATCGATTTGTGGGTGAAATGTAGAACTATATTTCAACTTGGTGCCAAATTTTCTCAAATGGTCTTCCAAAAGTATCCAACAAACTTACAGTCTCGATCAGAGATAATACTCCTTGGTAATCCATGCAATATGAAAATTTTCTTAAAGAAAAGATCTGCTATATTTACTACATCTGATGTCTTTTTACAAGGTATAAATTGTGCCATTTTAGAAAATCTATCCACAACAAAAAAATATAGAATCATTACCTCTTACTATCTTCAGTAAGCCAAGAACAAAATCCATACTAATGTCAATCTAAGGTTTCTCAGGAACAACAATTAGTGTGTACAATCCAGTATTCTGACTTACTCCTTTTTCAACTTGACAAACTCCAAAACTTCTCACAAATTTGTGAACATCTTTATACAACTGTGGCCAAAAGTATTTCTCCTTAAGCAAATTCAATGTCTTATCAACACCAAAATGTCTAACCAAACCACTACTATGTTTCTCCTTTATCAAATTAGTTCTCATTTTTTCTTCTTAGTATACATAAGTAAATACCTTTAAATAACATACCCTCTTGAATAAAATATTCATCCCATTTAGTACTCAGTTGATCTTGAATAGGTGCACTACACTTTCTCCACAGCTTAGAAAATCAGGGTCAAATTCATAAGAATATTTTATCTCATCAAAGCCAAGAACTTCAATTTTCATCTCAATCATCAAAGTTCTCCTTCTACTCAATGCATCAACAACTCAGTTAGTGACTCCACTCTTATGCTTTATCACAAATGTATAACTCTGCAATTACTCAACCCATTTCATATGTCTTTGGTTCAATTTATTCTGACTACCCAAATACTGTAAAGCCTTATGATCGGTGTACAATACAAATTCACTCGGTATCAAATAATGTCTCCATTTATTCAGTGCTTGAACAATAGCATATAATTCTTGATCATACATAGAGTATTTCCTTTTTGCATCATTCAACTTTTCACTAAAGAAAGCAACAGGTTTACCTTCTTGACTCAACACAGCTCCAATTGCACTTCCACTTGCATCACATTCCACTTGAAATACCTTATTGAAATCAGGGAATGCCAAAACAAGCAATTTATCAACCTTTTTCTTTAGAGTCTCAAAACTTTTATCAGCCCCATGTGTCCACTTGAATTCTCTTTTATCTCCTCTCATAATCTCAGTGATAGCATTACAAATTGAACTGAAATTCCAAATGAACTTTCGGTAAAAAGTTGCCAAACCATGAAATGATCTTACCTCACTAGGATTCTTAGGTGTAGGCCAATTCAAAATAGCTTCAACCTTTTTAGGATCCATTTTCAAACCATCAGCTGAAATCACAAATCCTAAATACACAATCTCCTCTTTCATTAATGAACACTTTTTCAAATTTATTAGCAACTTTTCTTGTTTCAACCTCTACAATAGTTGTTTAACATGCAACAAATGTTCTTCTCTGGTCTTACTGAATATCTAAATATCATCAAGATATACAATCACAAACTTGCCCAAGAATTTCTTCAAAACTTCATTCATCAAACTCATAAATGTACTTGGTGCATTAGTTAAACCAAAATGCATAACCAACCAATCATACAAACCCTCTTTTATCTTGAAAGCAATCTTCCATTCATTACCTTCTCTAATTCTGATCTGATGATACCCACTTTTCAAATCTATTTTGTTAAAATACTTTGCTCCAGTCAAACTCTCCATTATGTCATCCATTCTCGGTATAGGAAACCTATACTTCACTATTATCTTATTGATTGCTCTGGAATTAGTACACATTCATCATTCTCCATTCTTCTTAGGTGCTAATATAGTAGGTACTACACAAGGACTCAAAATTTCTTTGATCAAACCTTTCTCCAACAATTCCTGATTCTCAGTAGGTGTCAATCAATGAGGTGCCTTATTCGGTAAACTAGCTCCATGGATTAGATCCATGCAATGATCAATGCTTCTCTTCGGTGACAAACCATCAGGTACATTATCAAAAATGATTTCACTGTACTTGATGAGTAATTTATTAATCTCCTTAGGAACACTATCCTTTTTTTTCTTACTTAGTTTGTTAGGAATTACAACAAAACATACATCATTATTTTTCAAATCCTTAACAAACTTTCTTCCTTCCATCAAGAAAAATTTCACACATGTTCAAACATTATTAATAGGTTCTTCCATCAAAGGTAACAAGATCTATCTTCTTCCATCATCCCAAATAGTATATTTATGCAATCTCCCATCATATATATCATGTCTATCATTTTGCCAAGGTCTACCCAATAAAATATGACAACAATCCATAGGCATGGTATCACACAACACCTTATCATAGTATTTTCCAATTTTCAAATTCACATAACATTGTTCACTTACCAAGAGTGTATGCTCATCTTTGATCCATGAAATATGATAGGGCTTCAGATGTTCCAACCTTTTCAACTGCAACTTTGTGACCATTTCCTTGGATGCCAGACTCTCCAAGCTACTACTGTCATTGATAACCTTCCAAAATTTGTCAAAAACTCTACATCTAGTCTTGAACAACCTTTTCCTTGCTAGATCTTCCTTATTACTTTCACTCTAAAGTGCTCTCCTTACCATCAAGTTATTTTCCTTCTCAGGTTCATTCTGTAACTCTTCTTGCACCAAAGCATTTCTACTACTACCAACCTTATTACTTGCATGTGTACACTCAAATGATCCATGTCCTTCTTCTCCACAATTGTAACAAGTTCCTTGGAAACCACCTCTATTATAACCACCTCGGTAGTTACTACCTCTGCCTCTAGATGAACTTTCACCTTTCCACTCAGTCTTTTCTTTATCCAGATTTGTCTTTTTAGGTTTAGATCTACTATTTTCACCATAAGATCTACCTCTTCCTCTAGGAAATCTACCACCTCTACCTCTTTTTATTTTCTCATTTCTTTTATTCAATTTCTCCTCAGCTTTAAATGCAAATTGTTAAGCTTCTTCAATGTCCTCCAATTCAACCATACTGATTTCTTCTTGGATGGAAACTCTCAAACCATTCAGGTATCTAGCAATTCTTTCCACATCATCTTCATCATGTCTAGATTTGATATCTAATTTATAGAATTCCTAAGTATATTCCTTTACCGAGCTATCTTTCTACTTCAAACTTTGCATTCACCTAACTAGGTTAATGTGATAACACAAGGTAAGAACTTTCCTTTCAATTTATTCACCATCTTATTCCATACCTTGATTTTGTCTTTTCCTTTCCTTTTTGTAACCAGCTGCAGATGTTCCCACCGCAAGGATGCATGAATTTTAAACTTTGTGCTTGCAATTTTCACTTTCTTATCTTTAGCTACATTTTCATACTCAAAGTACTTCTCCATCTTGGTGATCCAATCCAGTAATTCATTAGAATCCAATTTGGCCACTATACTCAGGAGGATTAAAGTGTGGTGTAGACTTTAGACTTGTCAAAGCCTTCAAGAATATTTCTTCACCTTGATCCATTATAGGTGTAGGTTCTACATCACCTTGTTCCACCTCAATTTCATTGTCACTAACATCTTCAAGATGTCTTCCTCTTCTTTGGGCTGTTTCAATAGCTTCTAATCTAATAGGAAGTTGTCTCAACATTTCTACCAATCCTGGATTCATATCTCGCCTCCCACAAACCATCTTGAAAACCCTATGCAATTACAGGTTAGATCGCAATCTGCTACCCCAAAATAATTCAACTAGGGCTTCATAAGAAGGAACCTTCAAACCTAGATTCTCAAACCTAGATCCAGATCTCACCTCACTCTGATACCACCTGACACAAGGGAGGATGGTATGATTAGCTAAAGGAACACCCTAACTAGATACACCTTGCAGAGATCACACATGGAAGAAATAAACATAACAGTGAGAGAGAATGTAGAACACTTTCATATATTATCTTCAAATTGATTCATACATGACAGACTATAAGGCCTTCCTGGTTCAGGCAAGATATTACAATTAAATACAAAAGTCCTCCAACATGCGAGGATCTGCCAACAATCACTATTTTTCTATCCTCTATCTTCTTATCCAAAAAAATTGACTCCCTAAACTCCAACCAAACAACTACATTTATAAAAGAGGCTATTGAAACAAGTCATTCTTCAAATCCACAATTAATAGAAGGAATGAATAGATCTAGGTCCACATGCTTCCCAATGATGGATACCAGCATTAAATCTGTGACCAAAATTAAATGCAAGAGTTGGCTTGAAAATAAATCCAAATAAAACAAATCGGTAAGAAAGGTTGACCGAGCATCAGATAAGCATTGCTGAGTGCTAGGGAAGTAACTGACCAACTTGATCAAAAAAGGGAACCATGAAACACCAAACCAACTCGGTCAAAGAAGGAACTGACCAACATAGACAAACTTCAAACATCTTTTTGGTGACACAGGATTGCCAAGGACCCGAGATGCTCCTGCATCAACATGTGATGTTTTGGATTACTAGGAATCACTTGAGGGTTGTCATTTATGGAAACACTTATGTTGAAGTGATCACATGTTGTGAAGATTTCCACTGGAGTCAGAGTCATGAAAATGACTAAGTCCAGAATCAGGATAATAGGATACAATGCTATAGTTTTGGTCTGCGATGAAGATATATGAGGTATTTGTTAGGAATAGTCCCAAGAGATAACTGTGGGGGGGGGGGGGTGAATGATTTATCTACAAGATTCAATTCCTTAAAATATTAAGTATAGAAGAACATTAACCAAAAACACAATGTGAGAACACTTAAAAAACCCTAGTGGGAATTGACACCTACTAAGAACTGCACTAGTGTATTATGATCTCTGTTAGAAGATCTTGCAACCCTGTTAGAATTTTGTCTTTACAATGAAATAATTACAATGACCTAGTCAAGGGTTGGACCCTATAAGGAGTCTTTTACAATTAACCCTGTTAGGGGTGAGGATGTACTTTCTGAAACCATACTTCTCAAAGGGGTGAAGGCTATAACCTTTTGATTAAAAGATACACACTATATCTGGATCTTGGTGAATTGCATGTAGACCTACTGTCTTGATTAGTTCCAATGAATAGCATATACTCTTTACTTTGTCACATATTTCTAATGGCTCAACACTTCACACTCTCTGCTCTGCTCTTGTTTTTCAACTATCTGCCATACTTAGCAATCACAAAATGACTCCCTATAAATATCATTAATCTAAATGATATAATTGAATCAACCTATTAGAACCATCTTGAAATAATATTAGAGAAACAATACAACTCTCCGATAACATCTCAGTTGGCTCTACTAAGCACGCAACACAAAGTAGGACCGCACAACTCCATGTCAGTAGACGTGACATTTCACATAGTTGGCTCTAACAAATAAACTCCAACATCCTTCTCATGCTAAATTATGTCATGCACATTTAACCAAACATTCTTAAACCTCCTCTAAACACAAATCTAAGAATTCATACCGAAATGATAGGTGCAACTACTCCAACAATATAAACATTGTCGGCTTCACCAAATAAACTCAGGAAACTATGATTGTCAAATTGGAGACTTCATAACTCAACCTGTAATGCATAACTATCTTAGTGTCAATGAACATAGCATCATGCATATGTCCACAACATAAATAGACACATGCAAGGATAAACTAAAACTGTACTAAAAATCACATACAAAACTCTTCCTAGGACCTGTCAGGAACACTCATTGATACAGACAACTATATTCCTATCGATATCATCTTAAAATCGAAGAAAATCCATGATAAAAGAGTTTAGCCCTTTGATTAAGTGTTTTGGGGTCATGTTAAGCACCTTGATTAGGTCTTTTCATGTATCTGGCTTTCTCCCCCCATTCTACTTCTCTTTGCACCTATTTTCCACTTTATTTCTGCATTTCTTAACACTCTGGATTGAGGTCTTGAGGTTTTTGACCTCTAGGTCAAAGACAACCTTGAGGGTCAAAGATGACCTCGACCTTGACCAAGGTTAGGGATGAACTTGATCCTAACCTAGGGTGGGGTCTACCTCATCCTTGACCCAAATTTCAGGTTCCCACAATTTTCGAGTGTCGGGTTTTAGAAATATTTGTTTTCCCACTTCTAAGTCGGCCATTTTGGGTTTTAGAATGGTAAATCCTTAAATTTCATTTAATATGGGTCTATTTCTAGGGGTTAAGGTTAATTGGGATTTAATTCCCCAATGTTTTCCTTCTCTAGAGGTTTGTGCGCTACATCACTATAAAAGGAAGCCTTCCTCTCTCATTTTGACATCAATTCATATCAAGTTTTCATATGTCAATCTCTCAAGCTCTCAAGTGCAATCAAGAAAGAAAGAAGGAGAAGGAAAGCAAGAAAGCATTTATACATCTTCAAGCCTAAGAATTCATTCAAGCATTCAAGCATCCATCAAGGAGATCCATTGTCAGCCATTCAAGGATTCAATCTCTTTGGAGCCCCCTTGAAGATTTCTCCATCCATATTCATCCAATCCTCCTCATATGCAAAGATCCATTCAAGATTGGTGTTGAAGATCAAAGGCCATTGATTTGAGACATCCTACATTCATTCTACATCCATCAGAGCATCCTTACTTGTGGATTCAAGGATTCGAATCCTCTACAAGGGCTTCAACATAAGCAAGGTGAATTGTTTCATTTACTTTGTTTATGAACATTATAATTTCAGTTCAATTTCAAGGTTAATTCCTATATTGGGGTTTGACCAAGGCAAACCCCTAATCAAAACAACAAAAACCCTCTTTTTCTTCTAGGTACACGTGTGGAATTGTGGATCTAAGCTTAGATTTGGATACCCTTTTCGGTGAACTTCCTAGATCCGTGAACAAAGTCAAGGATGACCTTCAAAATATTAAAGTAGTCTTTGACCTTTTATCAGGGTCAAACACTACCTGCTGTCAAAAAGATAAAAGTTTTTTGGGTTTTCTTTATCTTGGCATTTCCAGTCCGAAACAAGTTGCAGAATTGCTCAAAACTACACACAAACATAAGAAATTAGCATTTTCTAGATCTACCCTATTTTGAGGTTAGTACTTTCCTTTCAATTATTTCAAATTTCAAGCATATATTTGTTAGGAATAGTCCCAAGATATAACTAAGAGGCGGGGGTGGGGGGGTGAATCATTTATCTACAAGTTTCAATTATTTATCCAATTAAGTATACTTAAACATAAAGCATAAATACAATGAAAGAACACATGAACACAACACCAATATTTTGGTTACAGGGAAACCCAAATAGGTAAAAACCTCGGTGGGAATTGACACCCACTAATATTCTATACTAGTGTATTACGATCCTTGTTCGAAGATCCTTAACCCTCTTAGTAGTTTCTTTACAATATATTTAGTACACTAGACCTGGTCAAGGGTCAAAACCTGTTAGGAGTCTTTTACAATAGTCCCTGTTAGGGGAGAGGACACACTGTCCAAGAGCTCATTTCTCAAAGGGGCAAAGGCTACAACCTTCTGAATAATAGATACATACTATATCTGGATCTTGGTGAACTGCGCTTAGACCTACTCTCTAGACTAGTTCCAATGTATAGCACAAACACTTTACTTGGTCACATAGACCTTCTTTTGATGGCTCAATACTTTGCACACTCTGCTCTGCTCTTTTTAATAAACTATTAGCCACACTAAAGCAATCACAAATGACTATCTATAAATATATTTCCTCTAAATGATATAATCAAGTTGGCCTATTAGACCCACCTTGAAAAAATATTAGAGAAACCATAACAAACTCCAATAACAATTCAGTCAAATCTACTAAGCACGCAACACATTTTGGGACCTGTCTAATAAGATAATTGTAGACACATGCTACACACTGTCGGCTCTACCAAAACAACTGTATCTCTCTCCTCAAGATGAATTACTTCATGTTCTCATAACAAAATATCACTAACTCTTCTCTAAGCTTAAATCCAAGGGAGCATACCCAAAAGATAGGCACAACTCCAGAACCAATAAAATCTCTGTCGGCTCTTCTGAATAAACATAGGAAACTACTGCTGGTGAATAGCGACTTCATAACTGCACTTCTACTAATCATCAGACTTTGTGTCCATGAATGTAACATCACTAGCATGTCTTCAATATATATCTAAGCACACAAGGCTCCATGATAACTATATGGACAACCATACACAAAACACTGCCTGTTACTCTGTTAGGGACACTGCTGACACAAGTTACTATATAATTGTCTATACCAACAATTAACCTCTATGCCCATGATATCATGTTGATATCATTTCCATGCTACATATATTGAAAGCTTATTGTATAAGACTTCCACACATGCTACTTTCCATATGTTTTCATCAATGACAAACATACAGTCAGCACTGGTCTGCTGGAAAATCTCCAATAATCTCCCCCTTTGGCATTGATGGCAACATATGGAATGAAATACTCCACCAATGCAAATGAACATTTCTTTTATAACATTCTCCATTTCCTCTTAAAAAATCCCCCAAAGATGAGTCCTCCATCTACTGCAATATTTCCCAACATTCTCCACTGAACTGCTGTCATAACTGAATACTACTCCCCCTTAGTATATTACTCCTTTTTACTCCCATTTTATGACTATATATTACTCCCCCTTTGACATCAATGGAAAAGGGTGCCAATCAATTTAAGCATTAGTACTACTCCAGAGGTAGAGTAGTCAACCATCCATCAGTCCCTAAGGATTGATGCATTTCATTCTTTCTTCTAAGCAGAATCAGGGAAGGAAATTACTCCCAACTTCTCCCCAAGATACTCAAAAGTATCCTTAAGCAAGGGCTTTGTGAATATGTTTTCCAATTGATCTTTTGTACTCACATACTCCAACTTGACTTCTTTCTCTGTCACTTTCTCTCTTAAGAAGTGATACTTGATCTCAATGTTCTTTGTCTTTGCATGCATCATAGGGTTCTTTGACATATTGATAGTGCTAGTGTTATCACAGTTAATAACAATAGGATAATCAATCTAAATTCCAAAATCCTTTATCATATGCTTGATCCAAACAATTATAGAATAGTTTAGGGTTGCTACAACATACTATGCTTTTGTTGTTGACTGAGAAATATAATTTTGTTTCTTGCTTGTCCAAGTGACAAGTCTATCACCAAGAAACACTAGTCCACTAGATGTACTCTTTCTATCATCAACACATCCTGCCCAATCTTCATCAGTGTATACATGAAGCTCAACATTATCTGAATTAGGATACCATCGACCATAGTCTATAGTGCCTTGCAAGCATTTGAATATCCTTTTTACTACCATGCGGTGACTTTGTTTAGGTTCTGTTGCAAATCTTCCAACTATTCCAATTGCATTGGAAATATCAGGTCTAGTCTGATTAAGATAAATAACTTTTCCAATAATAGACTTGTACAATGTTATATCTACTGCTAGTGAGTCATCTTATTTTGTAAGGTTGCTTCTAGTTATCATAGAAGTCCCTACTAGCTTGCAATCATCCATCTTGAACTTCTTTAATATTTCTTTCACATACTTGGAATGATTAATGAAAATACCTTTCTCTGTCTGCTGCACATTCAATCCCAAAAAGTATTTAATAGGACCAATTATAATCATCTCAAATTCATTTTGCATCTTCTTAGAAAATTCAGCATTAAGTTTGTCATTACCTCCAAAGATGATGTCATGAAAAAATATAGCTACAAGTAGTAAACCTTCACATGTCTGTCTTATGAATAGATTACAGTCCGCTTCTCCTTTCTTGAATCCAATCTTTGTTAGATATCCATCTAGTCTCTCATACTATGTTCTAGGGCCTTTCTTAAGTCCATAGAGGTCCTTCTTCAATATGCATACCATATCCAATTTGTTTGATAAGGTCAATCCTTCTAGCTACTCAATGTATACTTCTTCTTTTAAATCTCCATTTAAGAATGTTGACTTGACATCCATTTGATTAACTTTGAAGTTTTTGACTGTAGCATAAGCTAGAAATAACTTAATAGCTTCTAATATGCTCATAGGTGCAAATGTGTCTAGATAATCAATGCCTTATCTTTGCGCATATCCCTTACATACTAACCTTGCTTTATTTCTTACTACTGTACCATCTTCATTCATCTTGTTCCTAAATATCCACTTTGTTCCAATCACATTTTTATCACTAGGTCTTGGGACTAGTTCCCAAGTGTCATTCTTAATAATTTGATCAAGTTCTTCTTTCATAGCATCATGCCAATCTAAATCATTACAAGCATCCTCAACACTTAAAGGTTCAATCTAAGATAGTAAACATACTGCTTCATTGGTAGCTGAGTTCTTTGCTTGTTATCTTGTTAAGACTTTTCCACTCTGATCTCCAATGATGTCTTTATTGGAATGGTTTCTAGATGTAAACTTTGGAACCTTAGGTGATGCTGACTCATTGGCCTTAGGAGTTTCTTCTTCACTTGTCTCAGGGTCATTGAATAACACATCAATACTGTCAAACATTCCTTCAATAACTATCTCACTAGTGGAGGGTCTGGGTTCTTCTTTAATCATGGGTGAGTAATCATGATACCCTTCTTGAACCATGAAATTTTCATCAATCTTAACATGAGAACTTTCAATGATCTTTTTCAATCTTAAATTGAAACATCTATAAGCTTTACTTTTAGTAGAGTAACCAAGGAAAATACCTTCATCACTTCTTGCATCAAACTTGCCTATTGCTTCATCCCTCTTGATGTAGCACTTGCTTACAAAGATTCTAGAGTATTTTATTGTGGGAACACTACCAAACCATAGCTCATATGTTGTTTTGTCAGTGCTAGGCCTTAATTGAATTCTATTGATGGTGTAGACTACTATATTGACCACATCTCTCCAATAGGTGTGTGCAACTTTTCCTTCAATCATGATGGTGCACACTGTATCAAGGATGATCCTATTCCTTCTCTCTACAATTCCATTCTACTGAGGGGTTTTAGGTGCACTCAACTATCTCTTTATGCCATGTTCTTTATAGTACTCATAGAATTTGTTAGAGGTGAATTCTCCTCCTCTAATCCAATCTCAAACATTTTATCTTTAGTGCAGATTCATTCTCAACCTTAGCTTTGAATATTTTGAACTTCTCAAATGCTTCTAACTTATCTTTTAAGAATACAACCCACATCATCCTAGCATAATCATCAAAAAACAAAATTAAATAACTTTCACCATAGTATGATCTTGTTTGATTTGGATCACATAGGTGAGTATGAATCAGACCCAACTTGTTCTCTCCTAAATTGTGCTTGCTCCTGAATGAATTTCTCACATTCTTTCCCATCACACATTCCTTGCATATAGTATCAACTGGCTTTGCTATGCTAGGTAGATCTCTTATTGCCTTTAAATTGATTATCTTTACTATGTTATCAAAATTGATATGACATAGTCTTTTATGCCACAACCAATTGTCATCAACTTTGGCAACAAAACAACTTGCTTCTGAATTGGGTTGGAAAACATTACCTCTAGTCTTTGAGCTTGATGCAATCATAACACCATCCTTGTTGTTAATGATGTATTTGTCATCTTTAAACTCCAATTGATATCTTTTTTCAAGTAACTGTCCAACACTAAGAAGGTTATGTTTCAAACCATCAACATAGAGAACATCATCAGTACTATTCTTTCCATCCAAGTTGATGGCTCATCTACCAACTATGGATTTAGTAGTGTTGTCTCCAAATCTAACCATGCCACCATTGTATTTGTCTAGATGAACAAATATGTTCTTATCACCTGTCATGTGATGTGAATAGCCACTATCTATAATCTAGTCTATCCTTATGTCAGCTTGTGAAATCAATGCTAGCTCTTGTTCCTCTTTCTCATCTTTATGATTTTTCTTATTATTCATTTTTTCTATAATAGAGATGAATCCAATTTCTTCTTCACCTGATTCATCATCTAAAACTCCATCTCCAACATAGTAACATTCCTTAGAGTACTTAGGCTTGTAATCATTTTTGAATTTTTTTAGCTCTAGTAGGACACTTAGATGCAAAGTGATTGATCTTATTACATGAAAAGCACTTAAATGACAATTGACCTTCATATTTTCCTCTTCCTTTCTTTTCTCTCTTGGAAATCATAGCAATGAAATCATCTAGTGTTTTCTCTTCATCATCATCGTCATCAAAATTACTAGAAGTGTTTGTAGATTTCTTACCATGAACTATTGCTTTGAAGGCTGTCTCACTTTTAGGTTTTGTCTTCAATCTTGAAATCTCAAAGGCTGAGATTTTGCTGATTAAGGTTTCCATCTTGAAATTTGATGTAAGTGGCATGGTCTCATCAAGGATGTCAATCTTTTTTTCATATTCAGGAGTGAGAGTAGTCATCAATTTGTCCATGATGTCTTATTCTGAGATCTCTCCACCATTGTTCTTGATTCCAACAACTGCTTCATTTATCCTTTGATTATAAGCTCTAATGTTTTATTCAGGTAGCATCTCTAATGTATTGTATCTTATCTTCCATGTTTTTCTGCATGCATCCTTTTCTTGTTTGTCACCTTCAAACATGTCTTCTAGGTGCTTCCATATCTTGTGGGCAGTGTCTACTTTCTTTATCTCTGAAAATTCACTATCAGATAGGGTGCTAATAAGGGATTCTTTAGCTAGAGCATTTTGATGAAATAATTCCTTTTTCCTTTTAGTATCATCATCCTTTGCAAGGTCTTCTAAGGTAGGAATCTTGGCTCCTTTGATAGTTACATCAAAAACTTCAAAACCAATCCACTACAAATGAGTCACCATCTTATTCTTCCAATCAAGATAATTCTCTCCATAAAACTTAGGACTTTATTTTCTAAAGTATACCATCTAATCAACCTCAAGCTATTAAAATTTCTCTCTGAGGCACTTGGCTTTGATACCAATTGTTAGGAATAGTCCCAAGAGATAACTGAGAGGAGGGGGGGTGAATTACTTATCTACAAGTTTCAATTCTTTATCCAATTAAGTATACTTAAACATAAAGCATAAACACAATGAAAGAACACATGAACACAATACCAATATTTTGGTTATGGGGAAACCCAAATAGGTAAAAACCTCGGTGGGAATTGACACCCACTAATATTCTATACTAGTGTATTATGATCCTTGTTAGAAGATCCTTAACCCTTTTAGGAGTTTCTTTACAATATATTTAGTACAATAGACCTAGTCAAGGGTCAAACCCTATTAGGAGTCTTTTACAACAGTCTCTATTAGGGGAGAGGACGCACTGTCTGAGAGCTCACTGCTCAAAGGGGTGAAGGCTACAATGTTTTGAATAACAAATACACACTATATCTAGATCTTGGTGAACTGCGCTTAGACCTACTATCTGGATAAGTTCCAATGTATAGCACAAACACTTTACTTGGTCACATAGACCTTCTTCTAATGGATCAATACTTCACACACTCTGCTCTACTCTTTTTAATAAACTATTGGCCACACTCAAGAAATCACAAATAAATATCTATAAATATCTTTCCTCTAAATGATATATTCAAGTCAGCATATTAGAACCACCTTGAAAACATATTAGAGAAACCATAAAAAACTCCAATAACAATTCAGTCATCTCTACTAACCACGCAACACATTTTGGGACCTGTCCAATAAGATAATTGTAGACGCACACTACACACTGTCAGCTCTACCAAAACAACAGTATCTCTCTCCTCAAGATGAATTACTTCATGCACTCTTAAAAGAACATCACTAACTCTTCTCTAAGCTTAAATCTAAGGGTGCATACTTAAAAGATAGCTGCAACTCCAAAACCAATAAAATCCCTCTTGGCTCTTCTAAATAAACACAAGAAATTGCTACTAGCAAATAGCGACTGCATAACTTCACTTCTATTGATCATCAAACTTTGTATCCATGAATGTAACATCACTAGCATGTCTTCAATATATATCCAAGTGTGAAAGGCTCCATGATAACTGTATGGACAACCATACATAGAACACTGCTTGTTACTCTGTCAGGAACACTACTGACACAAGCTGCTATATAACTATTTGTACTAACAATTAACCTTTGCACCTATGATATCATGTTGATATCATATCCATTCTACATATACTGAAAGCTTACTATATAAGACTTCCATGCATGCTACTTTGCATATGTTGTTGACTCAGTCAAGGTTGGTGAATCCAATTAAGGACAGACTGACCTTGCAGCCAACCCAATATGTAGCCAAATTACACAATAAGAAACACTAATCTAAAATGAAATAGAAGTCTTTATTCATCAAATCAATGATTACATGCAATGGGTTGGGCTTTAAGGCCTTCCCAATTACGACCAATTACAAAATAGGTAACAATCCACAAGATCTCGTCGGATCTGGATCTTTTCCACAACATCAACAATCACGTGGCCTAGGCTTGTAATGCACATCACACTAGTAGGCACCCAAGAAAGATCTAAACTTGTACTCACACTTCCAAGCTATCCTCCTACTCCTAAGCTTGCAGGCTACTAACTCTCTTCCTTCTTCCCCTACCCTAAACATCTACCCCAACATCCTATAAATACTGATTCCCAGCCACAAGTGGGCTGAAGAAACAATAAATCCCTATAAAAAAATATTAAATGCTAAAACATCAGTCGACTCTTAAATAGCCTTAAAAAATAAATAAACTCTCAAAGATGGCCCCAACGGTCATCAAATCCGCATAGAAGAATGCAACATGCTAGATTTAGATTCCCATGTCTCCAACGGTCAATCCATAACATGAGGAGTGTGACTCAAATTAAATGCATCAGTTGGCCAAGCTGATCTATCCAAATAATCTAGTCAGAAAGCAAGAATACCAAGAAACAAAAGAAATAACCAAGCACCAGTCGACCAACCATGCTAAGCATGACCGAGCAACATAGTTAATGTTGAGCAACAGGAAACCAATGCCTTCAGCTACCGAGCATTCTTTAGAGACCGAGCACCTCGGTAACCAAAGAAACTGAGCAACCAGTTTCCCAAACCGAGCAAGAAATCCACCAAATCGCAATCAAAACCAACAATCTACCTTCAAAGACAAACATATTTTTGGTTGATACAGGATTTCTAAGAATCCTAGGATGCTCCTGGATTAGACACCCCAGGTCAAAAATATTTTCTCATAACTAAATCAGAAATGCCTCAAGGGAATTAGAACAAGTATGCCAAATCTATTCTTCACCCACATCTCTCCTTTTCCTTCATCCCAAGTAGTCTTTTCTTCATTCACTTTCTCATGTAGAAAGTACTTCTGCTTCTCATTATGCTTATCCCTTTGGTTGGCAACTAATAGCAACTGATTCTGACCACTACCGATGATAGCAGTGCCTTAGTAAGGTTCATCCTCTTCAGACTTCTCAATCAACTCAGTATCATATGCATCTCTCTATGCCACAAATGTCACCATCTGCTAAACCATTTCTACCAGAAAAACCATATGTTTCTTGATCTCAACAAAATCTTCAGATATCTCATCCACTTTATCCTTCAAGTCAGGCTTAATAGGAATAGGTCCTTCCACCTTTTTCTCCTGAGGTTTTTCACAAGGACAACAATTGATAACTCCACATCCTTTAACCCCTGTCTCCTACAAAGGTATCAGCATATGTTGAGCCCCTTCAATCCTAACCACATAAGTGTTAGCATGACCATCAAACAACACATTTTTGTCAAACTACCAAGGTCTACCAAGCAATATATGATAGACATCCATAGGCAACACATCACACAATATCTCATCCCGGTAAGGTCCAGTCTAGCCTTAGAAACATCTTGTATCCAACTTATCTCATAAGGATTAGGATGCTTCCTCCTTTCTAGATTCAACTTACTAACCTTTTCTTCTAGAACAAAGTTTTTAGAACTGCCACCATCAACTAGAACATTACATACCTTATCTTTGCACTTGCATTTGGTCCTGAACAAATTTCTTCTTTGCACTGGTTCAGAGACACATGTAGCCAATCTTCTAGTGATAAGACATTTTCCTTTCTCTAGAACATTCTCAATGTCTTCTTCAACAACTAATGCAACTCTTTTCTTAGAAAACTGCCAACTTCTATGACTAGTTTTACCATAGTTATAACACATACTGGTGAACTCATTCTTCCCTCTACCTCTCTGTCCAAAATTCTTAGTAACTTGACCACTGCTTGACCCAACATTAGGTTTAGGATTCTCTATCACATTGCCTTCAGCAACTGTCTCACTAGTCTTACCACCTCAATTCCTACTATTATGTCTACCTTCAAACTTCTTATTCAACTTTTCTTCAATCTTCAATGCCATCTGATAAGCATCTCCTATTGTTGTCATTTGAACAATAAGTAATTCTTCTTGAATACTATGTCTCAAACCATAGACATACCTAGCAACCTTCTCTTTATCAGCTTTAGAATGACTAGTCCTAATCAGAAGTCTGTAAAACTCCTCAGTATACTCCTGTACCGATTTGTTAGTCTACTTCAAAGCTTGCATCTTCTTGAACATCTCCAATTCACAATCCACCGGAATGAATTTCTTCTTCAACTTTTCAACCATTTAGTTCCACTTAGTGATCTTCTATTTCTTCATACTCAAAGTATTCATCAATCTCATTGATCCAATCAATCAATTCTTTAGGCTTCAGGCTTCCAACACATGTAGAAACTTCAATCTTAGGTCTCTTCCCAATCTTAGACATAGCTTTTAGGATTCTATTCTCCTTTGGATCCCTAGCTTCTTCTACAACTTCTTCAAAATGATCTTCTTCTTTAGATTCATCATCACTATCCCCCTTCAGGGTAGGCTTCTTCTTTCTTAATTCTTCTTGTAGGTCTTGCACTTGTTTCTGCAAAGCCCTAAAATCATCAAGACTAAAATTTATAGGATGCTGGGGTAGATGTTGAAGGCTCTGATACCACTTAATGCAGTCAAGGTTGGTGAATCCAATTAAGGATAGACCAACCTTGCAGCCAACCCAATATGTAGCAGAAATACACAATAGGAAACATAGATCTAAAATGAAACAGAAGTCCTTATTCATCAAATCAATGATTACATGCAATGTGCCAAGCTGTAAGGCCTTCCTGGTTATGGCCAATTACAAAATAGGTAACAATCCACAAGATCTTGTAGGATTTGGATCTTTTCCACAACATCAGCAATTAGTTAGCCCAGGCCTGTAACACACAACACACTGGTAGGAACCTAAGAAAGATATAAACTTGTACTCACACTTCCAAGCAATCTTCCTACTCCTAAGCTTGTAGGCTACTAACTCTCTTCCTTCTTCCCCTACCCTAAACATCTACCCCAACATCCTATAAATACTGATTCCTAGCCACAAGTTGGCTGAAGAAACAATAAATCCATATAAACAAATATTAAATGCTAAAACATTAGTTGGCTCTTAAATAGCCTTACAAAATCAATAAACTCTCTAAGATGGCCCCAACGGTCATCAGATCTACATAGAAGAATGCAACATGCTAGATTTAGGTTCCCACACATCCAACAGTCAATCCATAACATGAGGAGTGCGACCCAAATTAAATGCATTAGTCGGCCAAGCCGATCTATCCAAACAATCCAGTCGACAAGCAAGAATACCAAGCAACTAAAGAAATAACTGAGCACCAGTCGACCGACCATGCCAAGTATGACCAAGTAACATAGTTAATGCCAAGAAATAGGAAATTGATGCCTTTAGCTACTAAGCATTCTTCAGAGACCAAGCACCTCAGTAACTATAGAAACCGAGCAAACAATTTCCCAAACCAAGCAAGAACTTCACCAAATCGTGATCAAAACCAACAATCTATCTTCAAAGACAAACATATTTTTTCTTGATATAGGATTGCCAAGAATCCTAGGATGCTCCTTCATCAGTTTTCATCAATGACAAACATATAGTTAGTACTGGCCCACTGGAAAATCTCCAACAATATTATCCATAGGGAAATATAAGGTTTTCTCCTTTATTCATATTCTACATAGATTGATTCTTTTGTGTATTGATCTTTTGGTTAATTAATTTGGATATTTCCTTTGGGAATTTAGATTTAGAATTAGATCTCATATTTCCCCCATACATTTTAGGATGAGCACTATTTCATCTTATTCATTTTGGTAAACCTAACATACTTACTCTCCTTTCTCTTGTGGAATTAGATGCTTTATTATGTTTTATGGTGTTAGATCTTGCATGTATTAGATTTCTTTTATGTGTTTACATCTCATATAAAATCAAAATATTTTGTGTTAGTTTAGTTCATTTACATTGCATTGGTTTATGAGCTTTACTACCTTTAGTCCTACGTATAGCATTCTGGTTAGAAGAAGTAATAGACTCATGGGTGCCTTTGATCTTGAATCTTCCTCTCCTTTCCTTAGGATCCTGGATGATAATTTGATTCTTCATGATTCCAATCCTATTATGGAGAAAAACTCTTCTCACTCATCTCATGATGAGGATGAGTCTTTAAGAGTTCCTCGTGAACAAGTCCAAAAACTTTCAACTGAACTTGATAAAATGGGTAATTGGCTTATTCAAGAGAACCATAATCAAGATTGTATTCAAGCTATAGAGGCTCTTAAGAAATTTCTTCATGATAGTGATCAAGGTGTTAACCTCTTGCGTGGTATTACTCACCTTGTGCATTCAAATGTTAAACCTCTAGCTCAAGAAGCTCAAGATTTAGGGTTGATTCCTCCTATCACTAGAGTAGAATCCTCTTCTGATCCTTTACCTAGTATTCCTACCTACACTCCTTCTTTGGTGACTGTGATGGTTCCCTCTATTCCTATAAGTGTTCCTCATGTGTCCCTTCCTACATCACAACCTTCATATCATAATGTTCCTTTTACTTATTCCAATCCACTACCAACTATAGTTCCTAGTGTTCCTCTAGTTGTATCTTCCATTCTTGTAGCTTCTTACACTTTACCTAGTGATTCTAATGTTGCTTTTCCTCCTATTTCATATAATGATTCAACAATCATCAGTTTGGCTCAAACTGTGTCATCCTTACAACAATAACTAGCTTCCCTAACTCAAAAATTTTTTAGTGTTCCTACATGTGACATGGGAAGGCCTTTGTCCCAAGACATTATTCATACTCTTGTTCCTCAACAAGTTGATATGCCTCATCCTGAGAATTACAATGGAAAAGGAGATCCCGTTCATCATGTTAAAAATTTTCAAATCCTTTGTAGTGATTATGATCATGACCATAGGATTTTAGCCAAACTGTTTGCTAGAACCTGCCATGACAAGGCCTTACAATGCTATTTCTCCTTGCCTCCTTATTCTATTGATTCCTTTCCACAACTTTCCAATGCTTTTATTCAACAATTTCAAAACAACATTGGCCCGCAAGTATCTTTGACTAATTTGATGCATTGCAAACAAAGTGCTAAGGAGAAACTGACTAGATTTATTGGTATATTTAAGCATTTGTATGCTCAGATTTCCTATCCTATTCCTGATATTGATATTCAACATATGTTTATTTCAAATTTGAAAAAGGATATTAGAGATAAGATTCTGCTTACTAAATTTACCTCTTTTCAACAACTTTGTGCAATGCTTCATCGTTATCAATTACAAGTGATTCAATTTGAGAGCAACACTCCAATGGCTCCTATTCTAGTTGATAAAAATGATGCTTCTCCTAAACCAAAAATTTAAAAAATTCAACAACTATGTCAAGATAAACAAACAAGCAAATGTAGTTGCTGATCAAGTAGTTGTTGCATCTCATAATGCCACTTCTACATCCACTACTTTTCGATTAAATTGTATGTTTACTCCTCTTTCTGAATCTTTACATTCTATTATGAATAGGTTGTTAACTGCTAATATGATTACTTTACCTCCTATTCGACCTCTTTTACCTGCTACAATTGCATCTAAATATTTTGATCCTAAAGATTTTTTTCAATATCATCGTCAAAATGGTCATGATACTGAGAAGTGTTATTCTTTAAAACATAAAGTTCAAGACCTAACTGATTCTAATGCTTTATCTATTTATAATCTTGATGGTAGTGGGAACAAATCTATCTCTCCTCCTAATCAAGCCCTTCAAATCTATACAAATCATTTAGCTACGCATGATACTAATACCATTGCCCAGCCATCTGCTATGGAAATTATGTATGATTCAAAGATGGATGATCTCAATCATGTTGTTAATCAAGTGGAGCATGTTGGTCAATTTGTATCTCCACCTCAACTTCAACCTCAATCTCAGATTCAACCTCAAGTTCAATCTCAGCCTTAACCAAAACCTAAGCCTAACTTGAAAAATTAACCTAAAACTCAACAACAACCTAAGAATAAAAGACCTCAGGAACTTTTGATTACCTTTGATGATTCTGAGACTATTAAAGCTCTTGATGGTCCCCTTTATATATATGCTAGGATTTCTCAGAAACCTACTCGTGGTTGTCTTGTTGATCCTACATCCCTAGTCAATGTTATTAATGAAGAAAATATTTTTATGAAAATATTACAATGCAATTCTTATGATACATTGGATATGTGGATTCAAACTTGTAATGGTTTTCCTTATCCATAATTTGGTTATATTACCTTACCGGTTGAACTTTGTGGAAAAATTGTGAACACTATCTTTGTTGTTGTTCCTACTTCTGATCAATTTCAAGTTAAGCTAGGTTTTCCTTGGTTGAATTCCATGCATGTTGTTGCTTCACCTATCCATAAGTGTCTTAAATTTGTTCATGATGAAGACGTGAAGATAGTTGATCATAGTTTATATCAACCTTCTAGGCCTAGAGACTTTGTCGCTCTTGATTTCTTTTGGCCTTCATTATCTAATTCATGTCCTCCTCAACATGATAATATTTTCCACTCATATCAAGCTTATAAACATTTTAAGATTCTCAAATTAAGTGTAACTCCTATGGATCTTAATCATGGTCTTTTGTCTACACCTTCCATACCTCCTTTATCTATGGCTTCTAGTTCTATTAATCAAGTTCCTCCTATTGCTAATAATCCTATTGATCTTCCTAAAGAACCTGTGAAGGATCCTGTGATTGTTCCTCCTAGTTCTCAACCTATTTCAAGTAAATCAAAACATAATCAATCTTCTAATGAACGTTATAATAAGTTTCATGCTCATGCTAAAGCTCACAATTCTATTCTTCAAAGATCTCTACCTTCTTTGGATAAACCTATGCATGATGTTGTTACTAATAATGATGTTAAGATGCATGATTATGATGATTCTATTCATATGAAGAAGATACTCTTGATGATACTAATGATGTTAATGATGAATATGAGACTATTGACATTGACATTGATTTACCTAATATGCTTTCATCACAATTAACTCTTATACCTAGTGTCGAACATTGTGATTCTCAAGAGGATCCTTGTTTGGAACTGGCTATCATTCCTATTGTTCTGGAAATAGTCCCTCTTATGAGTTACCCACCTTCCCTAAATGATATACAATGAGATGGGGAGAGTAGGTGGCATGCTTGATCAACTTGTCCTTCATGGTAGCTTTGTTGTGTGTTTTCCTATTGTATTGTCCTTCTCCCATGATGTGTTTACTAAATGTTGTTAGATTCTTTTATACGACCCTTATTACTCAGTTGGTGCAAGGTGATAATGGAATTGAACCTATTGTACCATTCCTCTATATGTATCTCTATTCTTCTATGCATTATTTCATGTTATGTCGTAACTCTGCTATTGTTTGTAAATGTTTCCTTGTGTAATCTTCTTGGCTTTGAGATGTGGTAGCACTGATTCTTTTGGGTCTCCATGTCATGGTCTAAAAAGATTCTTCTTTGTATATCTTATGTGATCTTTCCTCCTTTATGATTGTAGTTCTACTTTCTTTGGGGAATGATGTCAATTCATTTGCAATAATATCATATATATATATTATCTTATGAACATATTGACCCCGTGGTAGGTAGATCCCTTATGTGTTCTCTGTATGTTTCTATGATATTTCCCTTGATTTATCTTCATCTGGGGGTATCTCGACATGGAAACATAATTAGTGGAGTTGTTTATGTTTCCGTTAAAGCCATTGCTCCTGTTAAAGTGTTAGCAATAACTTTAACATGGGGGCATATGCTCTGCTCACCTGTTGCACACACGCACTTTCCAATACACATATATTATTTTTCAAGATACCTTTTTCTCCCTTTTTTCATTGGTAACTAACCCTTAAAGAATGGATTTATATTTTAGGATCTCTTGATCCCTCCAGTTTCAAATATATATATATTTTTGATCCCTTAAGGTCAGAGGTGTCCTTAAGACTGGATCTCTTTTGTTTTTGGTTTTATTCTTATGGAATAGAATATTCCTATTAGTAAACAAATTTTTTCCTTGTTTCAATCTTCTTTAAGACTATTATTCTATCACCCTTTCAAATACAAACTTCTACTAACAGTTGGGTAAGTGCTTAATAAGAGTCACTTCCCTCTAAATTTTAATCTAGGTACAGCTCCCTAAATAGATTTCAATGAATTTCTCTAATCAAATTTCTCAATTTAGCTTTTAAACTGAAAGCTTAAAAGGATGCTATATCATTCTTCAGACGACTAGAAATTTTTACAACTTTTTCCAAAAGAAAAACAAGATACACGAAAACAAAAAATCACAGTCTTCTACCTTCTATACCTCTCTGAGATAGTACAATAAAAGAATGAATCAAAGGAATATAAATCAAGCTATGGTCACTAATATCATCAAGATATTGACAAAGATCTATTACAGAAATAGGGAATGAATAAAATGTCACCACATAACATATATTCACTCACTTCAAATTACACAAATTTGAAACATAGTATGATTAATATATTACTAGTTCTTGAGGTACAGACAAAAAACATGATATATATATATATATATATATATATATATATATATATATATATATATATATATATATATATATATATATATATATATATATATATATATATATATATATATATATATATATATATATATATGAGTTCTTTAACAACAAACTTGATATATAAAATTTTCTTTTTCAACTGAAAGAAACTTTAAAATAAAAATACTAATTTCCTTCCAAACATTTCAAACCCTTTCTACTATGCAACTAAGCTACTTATAGTTTTTGCAAAGCTGAGAGGTCTACCAAAAAATGCAACATCTCAGTTAGAATAGTTTTAAGAGTAACCAAAGTAAAAGAGGAGACATGTCCTTCAGAGTTTCCAAACATTTAAAACATAACTAAATCTCAAGATCAACCTCCTTGTCAACATCACACTCCTCATCTCCTACGAGATTCTCTCCTTCAGTTGCAATGGATTGTATCACCTCCCACTTCTTGTGTGCCTGATTCAATTCCTTCGTGAGCTACAGATGATGTACCTTCATGTTCACTATCCTGGTCATCGTTGCTTCCTTAGTCCACTTGGATTTCTTGATCTTCTCAATTGTTGAAGGGAGTTGATATACGCAGAGATACAACATTGATTCAATTCTGGCCACTTGTGTAAAATCTAAAGGCTTAGGGTTGGCCTTTTCTTTAAGCTTCTTCATGGTATTCTCAAACACTGTGAGGGCTATTTTTTGATCTTGATCTCCATGATTGACTGTGTATGTATCAGAAAAATTGATCACCTTTAGTTCAGTCATCATTGTTTTCTGTAACTGCCTAATTTCAGTCTCACTATCTTTGTTCTCAGCAATAGTACTCCTAATGGTGCTGAGATGCCAAGTAACATTCTTTCTAAGAACAAAGAAGGTGGCTTCATCAAGTGATTTCACATATTTCTTTGTACAGAACATCACAAACCTATATTTTTCTATCTCCAAGAACTTAGACATGGCTGCAAACCATTTCTCTTCCTCTCTTTCCCACACGTGCCTCTAGGTTTGTAACTCTCCTATCAAGGATTATGTATCATGTAGAGCTTCCTGAGAATCTTTGAGGTACCTAAGAGCACTTTTAACAATTTCACTAATCCACTCATCTACTGAAGTCACCAAGTCTCAGCCTCTCTAAACCCGACTCAAGAAATTTTTGCTTTCAGTAGAATTTGGGTCAAAAATTTGAGGAGATTGGACTAAAGGAGTGGTGTGAAAGCTACAGAAAGTATTGATAAACTGTGACAATGTTAAAATTGTCTCGTTTAATTCTTTCTTCTCTTTACCATCTTTCCAAGATGAATAGAACATCTGTTGTGCTATCTCCTTGAACAAATTATTTTTTCCAACGCAATCCATGGTACCTAACTCCACCTTGGTGACCTCAAAATCCTCTGCCCTGACTTCTTGTTCTTCCTCCTTAGGTCTATAGGTCACCACTTCTGTAGTCCATTTTCCAGTTTTCACATCTGTGAACATTCAGGTTGTGCTTTTTACCTTTTAGTTTTGGGATTCTTCTAGACATACTTGCTAACTATGTCTTTAACAGGAAGAGATACAAGAACCAGATTGCATTTTTTCGTCACCGTGGAGACTAGCCATGGGGGTGTGATTCCAGGACCAGTGGGTTTCTCAGGTGTCTTTTCTGGTGTACCAATTACTTCCACCATGGCATCATCTAAGTCAAAAATATCCTTATCCACCTGTTCATTTTCGGATATGTGGAAACTCATATCTTCTATCTTGTCTTCATCGAGATTGATTGTTAGGACATTCTCCTGAGCCATGTTTTTCTTAGTCTTTAACCTGATCTTGGACCTTGTAATCCTCTATGAAGGAGCAATTAGGTGAGGATCATCTATAGCTTTCTTTCTCATATTTTTGGCCTGTGATTTCTCAGTAGATCATTCTTTTTCAATTTGGGTAGATGAATTATAAAAAGAAATAGGGGAATGTAAAGTACATATAACTTCTTCTTTTTCTACTCTAGGTTCTTTCTGCTTTCTTCTTTTTTGCAACCACTCATTAGTTAGCTAGATAAAACATAAAGTTCTTTTTTCAATATTATCCTCTTCCTCCTTGAACTAGTCTATAATAGGATCACTTTTCTCAACTGGTTTTTTGTAGCTAGGCTTAATCAAATTTGATCCATCATCAGTTACTCTATCTATGTTAATCTAAAGTCTCATTGATTTAATTTGGGATACACATAGTCTACTATATGCTCTTTCCTCTACTTGTGATTCATCACAAAAGTCCTCCCAAAAATCTTCCAGGTGGGGTACATGAAACATGTGTGATCTAAGTCCTAAACTGCCACTAGCATAATTTCTTTATCAAACCCCACTCTTTCAGTATAGTACTTGAAGTCAAAATGATGGATATCACTTCCAATACTAACACCATCTACCATGGTTTTACATTAAAATTTACCTAGTGCTATAGGAAAAGCCTTATCTCACTCTTCTTTAAGAAGAAATCTTTTAAAAAATGTAGCGAGCTATTGGCAAATCTTAGCTAGGATAAGACAATCAAATGCATACCTAGGTAACCTTAGTGGTGGGTCTTCAAAACCCCCAACCTTGACATAGGTAAATCTAGGAATTGAATATAATAGCTCCCATACTTGGTTACCAGTTCCTGGGCTTTCAACCTAATCCTCTTATCAGCAACACCAGCCAGCTCAAAGCACAATTTACCCATGAATGTGTCATGCACCCTTCTATAATTTTCAACAACCTTTTCCTTCTATAGAATTGGGTAATATTCATATACACACATATTTGCAACTCAGGGTTCATGTAGAAATCTGTGCCATTGTCTACTACAGGCTAAATAATACATGAGATAAGAAGACATGAAGAAACCTCTACCAATCAGTTTAGAGGTGTTGAGCTATTCTCTCAAGGAACTGGCAATTAACTTAGCCAAATCTAGGATTTACGTTCCTTCTTGGATGATTTGAACATAGAAATACATCCAGTCAGAAAAAAGATAGGCAACTTGAGACCGTCTTACACTATGCAACATCACCATCAGGTCACTAATGTAAGGTCAAACATGGGTTATGTTAAATTTTTTGGGCAAATGTGAACCCCCTCTTTGCGGGTTTAGCAACCAGCTCTTTACTATAGAGGTACTATTTGTATCCTTATTTTCATTGAAATTTACAATGGATTGCGCAGAAGAAAAAGTAGAGAATGCCTTTTCTAGGATTTACAGTGCTTGTGTCACCATTTCCCTATTAATAGACATAAGGACACTACCGTCCTTTTTTATTAACTCAGTTCGTGCATCATAATTTTGTATGCATTAAAGAATCAGTTCTAGACAAACAATAGTGGGAGGAAATGTCGCTGCAAAACACAAACCACTATGTAGAATTTCTAGAGCTGGGATACCCTCTAAAGAATTCAAAAGACAGGAAGGAAAATCTTCCACATTATAGTCCTCTAGGTCAATGTCTGATACTATAGGGCCATCACATACTAAACTTGTAGTATTCCCAAACATATGAAAAATTGACCTCATGACTGTAGAAATTTAATCCTTTACTCACCTTGTAGACTACTAAATTTTGAAAATATCATAGGAGTAACAGCCAAACTCATCTTGTTTCTGCAGAAGATTTTGACCACAAGGGTTCCCAAGTTTTACCTCCATGCACCAACTTCTTAAAATACTTAGGCATTTGAATAAAAAGATACAAGTTAAATAGAACCATGAGAGCACATGAATTTATTGCAAATCTTTCACAAAGAATGTAGTGTGGATTTGATTTGACATTTTGTACATGCAATCCATAATTACATTTTAAACAAATCCTGATGTCATTAAGAATAATGATTATTCTGAATATCTAGGGCATACTTAAAAAATTCTCACCATAATTAGCATTGAATTTTGACTCTCCTATGGGCCCTGCTGCTTAGCTATCAGTAGATCTCTCTTTCTTTAATTATCCTCTTGGATTCCCCTGAATAGGAAAGAACAAAGTTCTTATGTGTTCAATATTGTTCAAGTATGTTCAAGCCTGTTCAAAGTTTGTGAACTAGTTTAGCTCAACTGATAGTTTTGAATGCCTGGGTATATCACTAATCAATATCTGATGCATTACAATCCTCTTATGTCTCAGCAGTGGGTGGATTTCCTTACTTACTTTGCAGCTTGTCGTGCCTTCTCAAAAGATGAAAATTATGTGAACATCCTTCAATGGGTGTGAACACCGTTCAAGGTTGTTCAAAGGTGTTCAAGAATGTTCAAGGAAAAAAAAGCTGGTAAAATTCCATGTGACTCAAGACACAAATAAGATTTCAAAAATGATGATTGGATTTGACGCATATTGAGTGAAGGAAACGTTGATCAAAAGATGAGGTTTTTTAGCATGAAGCCATAATAAAAGAATTAAAGGACCGGACTCAAACTGAGACTAACATTGGCTCTGACTGGGGACTTCTTTTTAACAAAAAGGCAGAGAAATCAAAACTCTGGTTACTCAAAAATGAAAGGGAAAGACAAAAACACTGCACAAAAAGTTGAAAGGGAAAATAACCTATTATGTACAAGACAAAATGCCAAAGGAAAAACTTACAATTTCACCAACTTCAAATCTTTCCCATTGTAGGAATACGGCAAGATCGATTCATCTAGATAAGCTAACCTGAAAGCATTAGATCCCAATTCTTGTTCAATGAGGAAAGGTTCTTTCCATAAGGACTCAAACTTACTATGCGACCCCTTTGGTTCCTTCCTTTTTTCCCAAAGCAGTACTTCATCTCCTTTCATAAATTTCATAGGCCAAGCATTCCTGTGAAAAATACTCTTGATTTTGAGCTTATGTTCTATGATTCTATCTGCCAATGCTTCCCTTTCAGCTTCAAGCTTCTGTAAATACATGATTCTTTTTTCAAGGAAATCTTTGAAAGCTTGATCTTCAATAGCAGCTTGAAGTTTAATGGCCGATAGTTCCAAAGGAAGAGATACCTGTGACCCTACACCATATACAAGCTCAAATGGTGCCATGCCAATCACCCTTTTAGGTGTTATCTTGTCTTCCCAGAGAGTTTCAAAGATATTTTTGTGCCAATTCTTATCATTATCTTCCACCAACTTTTTCATAATGGCCACTAGATTCTTATTACTTGATTCCGCTTGTCCATTCCCTTGAGGAAAATAATCAAATGAATGAGACAGAGGAAATACTATGGTCATAGCATTAAAGAGTCAACTCCTAAGATGAAAAATAAGTGGCATCATCCATCACAATCTTCTATGGCACTCCAAAACACACCAAAATATTATTTTTCAAAAACTCACACACCACCTAGGAATTGGCTTTCTTGGTTGGAATGGCCTCCACCCACTTAGTGAAATAGTCAGTCGCTGTCAAGATATAAACATCACCAGCACTGGAAGGAGGATTAACATGGCCTATAAAATCTAGTCCCCACTGCTTAAAAGATTCATCCACTACAACAGGTTTCAAAGGTAATGCAGCTAGCTGAGGTTTTCCAGTAAACAACTGGCACTTTTCACACCTTCTGACAAATGCATAAGCATCTTTAAACATGCCCAGCTAGTAGAAACAATTACAAAGAATCTTGAAAGTAGTAACAAAAGAAGAAAAGTGACCCCCATAGGCTTCTTCATGAAATTCTTTTAAAAGTTGCATCTGCTGCTACTTATCAATGCACCTGAGGAAAGTCCCATCCACCCCTCTTTTGAACAAGGAACCCTGCCATATTACATATTTATTTTCTCGAAGCCTAAGGTTGCATCTTTCTTTTGGTGTTAAGCGGGAAGGGCATTCTCCATAGGTCAAATAATAGGCTATATCATAGAACCAAGGATTTGTCAAGCTTACCAATAAGGCATGTGATACTCCATTTCCCAAGTCCTCTTCTTGCTTTGGACTCTTAGCTATAAATTTACATAATCCTCTCCCCTTGACCAACTTAATTGGTTTTATTGTCAGATCATATTATTGTATCTTAGTCATCCAAGTTGCTCTCTTATTCATTGCTATTTCTTGCTGTGTGAGTAGACTTTTCATGGCAAAATCAGGAACAAAAACCACAGAATGTGAATGGAGAATATAAAACCTAAACTATTCTACAGCTTTGACAACTGTGAAGGCTTGTTTTTCAATGATTGAGTACTTTAGTTCATTCTTTTTGAGGGGAGTACTCAAGAAAGCAATTGGTGCTTCATTTTTTGTCTCTTCTTTTGAGTAAGCATTGCAGATAAGGAATGATTAGAAGCATATCAATAAATAATAAAATCTTTTTTATAATCTAGGTGAATCAAAGAAGGAGCATTTGCTACATTGTCTTTGATTTCTTCAAAAGCTTCTCTACCAGTCTCGGTCCATTTGAAAGGTTGTTTTTCACTCATCATCCCCACAATCTATCTAGTCATCTCAAAAAAGTCCAGCCCAAAAGCTCGCAAAAAATTAATTTGCCCAAAAAATGACTTTACACCCATTCTAGTTGATGGAAGACTTAGTTGCTGAATGGATTTTACTCTTTCAGGATCTATTCTTATCCCTCCCTTAGAAACTATATGGCCCAATAATTTACCCTCTATTACACAAAAGATAGATTTCTTGGGATTGAGGGAAATACCATGATCATGAAAACTTTGAAGGACTAATTCAAGATCTATGAGATGATGCTTTCACCTTTGAGAATAGACAGTCAAATCATCAAGGTATATAACAATAATTTTATTCTTCATATCAACAAAGGATGAGTCCATAGCTCTGGAAGGTTGCCCTAGTATTTATCAGACCAAAGGGCATTCTATTATACGCAAATGTTCCCCAAGGCATGGTAAAAGAAGTTTCATGCTTTTCATTTTCTGTCACACTGACCTAGTTATACCCTGAGAATCCATCAAGCATTGACATAATCTCAGATCCTACCATAGTCTACAACACATGTTCCATCTTTGGTAGAGCGTAGTTTTCTTTTAGGTTTGCTTGGTTCAATTTGTGAAAGTCCATGCAGATCCTTATTTCACCATTCTTCTTTCTCACCAGGACAATATTCACAATCCAAGTAGAGTGGTGGATTAGGTATATAATCCTTTCTTTCAAATTTTTTTCTACCTCTCACAGTATAGCCTCTGACACTTCAGGATTATAAATGTGCAACTTTTTTCTGAAAGGCTTACATTCTGGTTTAAGGGGTATGTTGTGACTAAAACTTCTGCCTCTAAAATCCTTCAAGTCATCATAATTCTAGGCAAAAACATCTGAATAAGATGTTAGCAATGATTGAAGTCTTTCTTTTTCCTGTGAAGAAAGAGTCTTTCCTACAGATATCCATTTAGGCTGTGTTTCATCTCCGATGTTGATCTTATCATACTCTTTAAGTGTTTTAGGGTGAGGAATTCCTTTTCCTAAGATAAAAGTATCATCTCTTCTAGAAAATAAATTTTCAAGTGCAACCAAGCCTTTTGGAATTTTATTACCTTTCAACTATACTATTTCATCTAATGACTGGTCTTCAGAAACTAGTTCTTCACATGCCTCACTCGACCCTTCAAAATAAGTGGATGCAAAAACTTCCACACAAGCCATAAAGTCTTTAATACTAGAATCATTTTCAAAAACTTGCAAATGATCAACATTGTTAGGAACTGCTGGCCTGTAAATCATTTCTATCTTATAAGTATCTATTTTGAAATTAGGATGGGGAAGCAATAGAGAAGTTGAAATGGCTAAAGAGTCTACCCTTGAATTTAAACTTCTTGGAATAGCTTCTATGGAAAAAGCATCAAAGGCTTCAATCTCCTTCCAGATCAAATCTCTATAATGTTTTAGTTGTTCATTTTTCACCATGAACTAACCCTTTACTTTCTTAACAATCAGTTCAACATCCCCTCTTATAATGAGGGTTGTAATTCCATGAGCTTTTGCTTCCTGCAGGCCTAACAACAAAGCTTCATATTTGGTAGTATTGTTAGTGTTCTTAAAATCCAACTTAAAGGAAAAAGGCAAACATTCTCCATTAGGACCTTTGAGAACTACCCCGGCTCGTGATCCAACATTCGCACAGCTACCGTCAAACTCCATTGACCAAATTTGAGCAACCTCATCCTGATCTTTTGAAATAGGAGAAACTTCATCAACCATTATTAGGTAGTTCCCAAATTCACACTCCTGATATAAAATCTGAGCTTTTGGGTTATTTGAAGGAAAGACCATGTACTTATTCTTCACTTTCGATTCCAACTTAACCTTTTTCTTACCCACATGAATGACTACTTTAGATGAGTCCATCTTAATCTCCCCTCCCAGGTCTCTACAAAAATTCTTGCTCAAAAGCATCCCATAGCTTGCTTGAATATCAACTACAAGAATTGTTAATTTTAACCTCTTATCTGGATGGGTGGCTAGGAAAGCTTGGGCATCTTTCATTTGACCTATTAAAGGTACTTGTTTTCCATCCATTGAATAGCATCTCCCAAAAGTCTTTCTCAAGGTCAAGCCAAGGGCTTTAGCAACCGAGGATGACATGATGTTATCAGATGCTCCTGAGTCTATGATACAATCGCTCAATTTAAGACCATTAAGGAGTAGGAAAATATACAATCAACTTATGAAGTGGAGGTATTAGATGAATTAATATGATTACTATTTTTAGGGGGAACTAGTAAAGGAGGTTGGACAAAAGAATCAGATTGATTGGCTGTACATTGGTCAGCACGAGAGGAATCAAGGGTTTCACCCTTAACATATTTAACCAACTTGTCAAGTTCTTTTGGGTTCAATATTAAATATTCAGTGGCCCAAATTTGGATAGAAGAAGATTGACAAAACTCAACTATGTAAAATGAGGGGACTCTTGCATCTTTTCGCAATATTTTAAATTTAGCAGGCTTTGTACTTGAAAAGGGCAGATTGCTTACATGTTCTTTACTTTTGTTAGCAGCATTTGATGACAAAGGACTATATTTAGGGGACTTCTAATTGTAGGTGAGCATAGCATAGGTTGAATATTCAAGAATGACCAAAATATTTCCTCTTTCAAAGTCTAATTCGTATTCTAGGTAAAATGAGCCGGAGTCGCCAAGTCACTCTTGAGTCATTTCTTCAACCTTCACTTCTCCAAATACATCTAGGGTTACCTTCATTTGCATATGTCTCATCATATCTGAACATGTATCACCATCATGATATGTTGTTAAATGGAAATAACACATAACTCCCTCTCTGGAAGGTGCCTCAATGGCTAGTCTGGGTTGACTTGAAGGTAAAAGGGGAGTTTTACTGTGCCATTGACCAGGTTGTTTTCTATTAGCATGTTGGTATGCAGGAGAGTAAGAAGATCCTATTACAAGTAGCAGTTGTTGTTGCAGCAAAAGATCAACCTATTAATACCTGATACAACCACTAGACTTATAGAAGACACAAGAGGCTGTTAAACCATGTCACAAATCCCAAGGGGAGCACTGACTATTTTTCCAACAATCTCCCCCTCAGCGTTACCTGAGGGGATTCAAACCTATGACCAAGCTCTGATACCACTTGTTACAAGTAGCGGTTGTCATTGCACCAAAAGATCAACCTATTAATGCCCAATACAACCACTAGACTTATAGAAGACACATGAGGCTGTTAAACCATGTCACGAATCCTGAGGGGAGCGCTGACTATTTTTCCAATAGATCCTTGTTTGGGTAGTTGCCTTTTCAATTCTATAACATCATTCATTAGCCTTTGAACCACTGGATCTAAGGAAGAAGTAGAAGCTTGAGAATGTGGAGCTTGAAGATCTTTCTTCCACTTCCCCACTGTAATCAAGTCTCTTCTAACTCAGTCACCTAACTTTGAGCTGCTACCAGGTCCATTGGCCTACTTATTCTAAGATGAAAACCAATGTCTAAGGACATGGAGTTAACAAAGAAACATTGTTGGTTTTCAGGGGTGGGTCTTTTGTCAGTAGGAATCTTCTGAAAACCTTTAATATACCAAGCCACATAATCTCTCATAGGCTCATGAATTTATTTTTTCATTTGTGTAAGTTGTGCCAATAAATAATGCTCATCATTAGCGCTCTTGAAATGCCCTTCAAAGGTAGGTTTCATGGAGTTTGAGTCAGTTATAGATCCTGTAGGTAGGTGACCAAACCACTCTATAGCTCTTTTTGTGAGAGTTTGAATGAACAGTCTAACTATTATGTCCTTAGTTTGCACTGCCAGAATGCCAGTGGATACATTGAAAGCATTAAAATGTTCCTCTATAGATATTGTACCATCTTTGGTGAACTTTGGAAGAAAATCTTTGGCCCCTTTAGGAAGACCATGATGAGCAGTCAAAGCTAAAGGCCCCACTGCAACACCCCACAATTGAGCCATGATAACTGTCGGGAAAATAGTTTGGAGAGGAGGAGCTTGAATTCCTAAAAAGGTTAAAGCTTGCCAATCACAGGTCTTATAAGATGACCTGAAAGTTTCTCTTCGAGGAGATGAAGGTCTACTTTGGGCCTTTTTCTTGGAGGGATAGACTTTTGAGGTTTCAAGATTTCATAATTCTTCAAACATACTATCAAAGATACCCGCCTCTCATTGAGACTTGGTGTAAGGTCTAGAATCTAGTTTGGTGATTTTATGGTCTTGGTATTGCTCTATCAACTACTGTAGCTTCCTAGGCAATGGGGAGACCTCTCAACCACTCACCAATTTCTTCTTCCTCTTCTAACACTAACTGAACTTGTTGATATTGTTGATTACTTGTTCATACTTTCCAAGCCAAGTTATTTAGGTCTGTAATAATATCCTCTTTGGTATCATGGAAGTCTAAACCGGGTTGTAGGACTGGGGACAGTTCGGCTTGACTAGGTATTACATCAGCAGGTAACACCATGATGATACATTTAACCAAGCAAGGGCACTAGTTTATTGGTTTTGTTCACCAGTAGAGTTACCAAAAATCTATTAGTAAACAGATTTTGTCCTTGTTTCAATCTTCTTTAAGACTATTACTTTATCACCCTTTCAAAGACAAACTTCTACTAACAGTTGGGTAAGTGCTTAATAAGAGTCACTTCTCTCTGAATTTTAATCTAGGTACAGCTCCCTAAATATATTTTCAATGAATTTCTCTAATCAGATTTCTCAATTTAGCTTTTAACCTGAAAGCTTAAAAGGCCTCTATATCATTCTTCAGATGACTAGCACTTTTTACAACTTTTTTCAAAAGAAAAACAAGATACATGAAAATAGAAAATCACAGTCTTCTACCTTATATACCTCTCTGCGATAGTACTATAAAAGAACAAATCAAAGGAATATAAATCAAGCTATGGTTACTGATATCATCAAGATACTGACAAAGATCTATTACAGAGACAGGGAATGAATAAAACGTCACCATAGAACATATATTCACTCACTTCAAATTACACAAATCTAAAACATAGTATGATTGATATATTAACTATTCTTGCAGCACATGCAAAAAGCATGAAAAATATATATATGAGTTCTTTAACAACAAACTTGGTATATCAAATTGTCTTTTTCAACTGAAAGAAACTTTAAAAGAAAAATACTAATTTCCTTCCAAAAATTTCTAACCCTTTCTACTACGCAACTAAGCTACTTATAGTTTTTGCAAAGCCGAGAGGTCTTTTGAAAAACCCAACCTCTTAGTTAGAAAAGTTTTACGAGTAACTAAATTAAAAGAGGACACATGTCTTTCAAAGTTTCCAAATAGTTAAATCATCACTAAATCTCAAGATCAGCCTCCTTATTAGCAACACTCTCCTCATCTCTTGCGAGATTCTCTCCTTTAGCTATGACAGATTGTGTCACCTCCCACTGCTTGTGTGCCTAAATCAATTCCTTCATGAGCTACAGATGAGGTACCTTCATGTTTACTATCCTAGTCATTGCCGCTTCCTTAGTCCACTTGGATTTCTTTATCTTCTCAATTGTTGAAGGGAGTTGATCTATGTAGAGATATAACATTGATTCTATCCTGGACACCTGTGTAAAATTTGAAGGCTTAGGGTTGGCCTTTTCTTTAATCTTCTTCATGGTATTCTCAAACACTGCGAGGGCTATTTTCTGATCTTGATCTCCATGATTGACTGTGTATGTATGAGAAAAATTGATCACCTTTAGTTCAGTCATCATTGTTTTCTGTAACTGCCTAATTTCAGTCTCACTATCTTTGTTCTTAGCAATAGTACTCTTGATGGTGCTGAGATGCCAACTAAAATTCTTTCTAAGAAAAAAGAAGGTGGCTTCATCAAGTGATTTCATAGATTTCTCTATACAGAACTTCACAAACCAATATTTTTCTATCTCCAAGAACTTAGACATGGCTGCAAACCATTTATCTTCCTCTCTTTCCCACACATGCCTCTAGGTTTGTAACTCTCCTATCACAGCTTTTGTATCATGTAGAACTTCCTGAGAATCTTTGAGGTACCTAAGACCACTTTTAGAAATTTCACTGATCCACTCATCTACTGAAGTCACCAAGGTTCAGCCTCTCTGAACTTGACTTAAGAAATTTTTTCTTTCAGCACAATCTGGGTAAAATATTTGAGGAGACTAGACTAAAGCAGTGGCGTCAAAGCTACAGAAAGTATTGATAAACTATGATAATGTTAAAATTGCCTATTTTAATTCTTTCTTCTCTTTACCATCTTTCCAAGATGAATACATCTATTGTGTTGTCTCCTTCAACAAATTATTCTTGCCAATGTGATCCATGGTACCTAACTCCACCTTGGTGACCTCAAAATCCTCTGCCCTGACTTCTTGTTCTCCCTTCTTAGGTCTGTAGGTCACCACTTCTGTAGTCCATTTTATGGTTTTCCCATCTATGAACATTCGGGTTGTGCTTTTTACCTTTTTAGTTTTGGGAGTCTTCTGGACATACTTGCTAACTATGTCTTTAATAGGAAGAGATACAGGAACCAGATTGCATTTTTTCATCACCGTGGAGACTAGCCATGGGGGTGTGATTCCAGAACCAATGGGTTTCTCAGGTGTCTTTTCTGGTGTACCAATTACTTCCACCATGGCATCATCTAAGTCAAAAATATCCTTATCCACCTATTCATTTTTGGATATGTGGAAACTCATATCTTCTATCTTGTCTTTATCCAAATTGATTGTTAGGACATTCTCCTGAGCCATGTTTTTCTTAATCTTTAACTTGGTCTTGGACCTTGTAATCCTCTATGAAGGACCAACTGGGTGAGGATCAGCTATAGCTTTCTTTCTCATGTTTTTGGCCTATGATTTCTCAGTAGATCCTGCGTTTTCAATTTGGGTAGATGAATTAGAAAAAGAAATAGGGGAATGTAAAGAAGTACATATAGCTTCTTCTTTTTCTACTCTAGGTTCTTTCTGCTTTCTTCTTTTTTGTAGCCACTCATTAGTTAGCTGGATAACACATAAAGTTATTTATTCAATATTATCTTCTTCCTCCTTGGACTAGTCTATAATAGGATCACTTTTCTCAACTGGTTTATTGTAGCCAGGCTCAATCAAATTTGATCCATTGTCAGCTACTCCATCTACGTTAATCTAAAGTATCATTGATTTAATTTGGGATACACACAGTCTATTGTGTGCTCTTTCATCTACCTGTGATTCATCACAACAATCCTCCTAGAAATCTTCTAGGTGGGGTATAGGAAATATGTGTGATCTAAGTCCTAGACTGCCATTAGCATAATTTTTGTTATCAAACCCCACTCTTTCAGTATAGTACGTGAAGTCAAAATTATTGATGTCACTTCCAATACTAATAGCATCTGCCATGGTTTTACATGCAAATTTACCCATTGTTATAGGAAAATCCTTATCCCACTCTTCTTTAGGAAGAAATATCTCCAAAACTGTAGTGAGCTGTTGGGAAATCTCAGCTAGGATAAAACAATGAAATGCATACCTAGGTAACTTTAGTGGTGGGTCTTCAAAACCCCCAACCCTAACATAGGTAAATCTACGAAATTGAATATAATAGCTCCCATACTTGGTTACTAGTTCCTGGGCTTTCAAACTAATCCTCTTATCAACAACACTAGCCAGCTCAAAGCATAGTTTACCCATGAATGTGTCATGCATGCTTATGTAATTTTCAACAACCTTGTCCTTCCATAGAATTGGGTAATATTCATATACACACATATCTGCAACCCAGGGTTCATGTGGCAATCTGTGCCATTATCTACTACAAGCTAAACAATACATGAGATAAGAAGACATGAAGAAACTGCTACTAGTCAATTTAGAGGTGTTGGGTTGTTCTCTTAGGGAACTGGCAATTAACTCAGCCCAATCTAGGAGTTGCGTTCCTTCTAGGATGATTTGAACATAGAAATACATCTAGTCAGAAAAAAGATAGGCAACTTGAGACCCTCTTACTCTATGCAGCATCACCATCAGGTCACTAATGTAAGGGCTGACATGGGTTCTATTAATTTTTTTGGGCAAATGCGAACCCCCTCTTTGTAGATTCAACAATGAGCTCTTTGCTATAGAGGTACGATTTGCATCCTTATTTTCATTAAACTTTACAATGGATTACGTGGGAGAAAAATTAGAGAATGCCTTTTCTAGGATTTGCAGTGCTTGTGTCACCATTTCCCTATTAACAGGCATAAGGATGCTACCATCCTTCTTTTTTATTGACTCAATCCATTCATCATAATTTTGTATGCATTCAAGAATCAGTTTCAGATAAACAACAGTGGGAGGAAATTATGCTGCAGAACACAAACCACTATGTAGAATTTCCAGAGCTAGGGTACCCTCTAAAGAATTCAAAAGATGGGAAGGTCTTCCACATTATAGTCCTCTAGGTCAGTGTCTGATACTACAGGGCCATCACATACTAAACTTGTAGTATTCCCAAACATATGAAAAATTGACCTCATGACTATAGAAATTTAATCCTTTATTCACCTTGCAGACTACTAAATTTTGAAAATATCACAGGAGTAATAGCCAAACTCACCTTGTTTCTACAAAAGATTTTGACCACAAGGGCTCCTGAGTTTTACCTCCATGCACCAGCTTCTTAAAATACTTAGGCATTTGAATAAAAAGATACAAGTTAAATAGAACTGGGAGAGCACATGAATTTATTGCAAATCTTTCATGAAGAATACAACGCAGATTTGATTTGACATTTTGTACATGCAAATCATAATTACCTTTTAAACAAATCCCAAGGTCATTATGAATAATAATTATTCTAAATTTCTAGGGTGTACTTAACAAATTCTCACCATAATTAGCATTTAATGCCAACTCTCTTGTGGGCCCCACTGCTTAGCTGTTAGTAGATCTTCCTTTCTTTAATTATCCTCTTGGATTCCCCTGAACAGGAAAGAACAAAGTTCTTATGTGTTCAATACTGTTCAAGTACATTCAAGCCTGTTCAAAGTTTGTGAACTAGTTTAGCTCAGCCAATAGTTTTGAATGCTTGGGTATATCACAAATCAATATCTAATGTGTTACAATCTTCTTATGTCTCAACAGTAGGTGGATTTCCTTACTTACTTTGCAGCCTGTCATGCCTTCTCAAAAGATGAAAATTATGTGAACATCCTTGAACGGGTGTGAGCACTGTTCAAGGTTGTTCAAAGGTGTTCAAGAAAAAGAAAGCTTGTAAAATTCCATGTGACTCTAGACACAAATAAAATTTCAAAAATGATGACCAGATTTGAAGCATATTGAGTGAAGAAAACATTGATCAAAAGATGAGGTTTTTTAACATGAAGACATAATCAAAGAATTAAAGGACCAGACTCAAACTGGGACTAACAATTCCTAAGGGTGAATCCTTGATGGGTTAACTAATGAGTAGCCACATTCACTAGGTGGTTCATTTCCATCCTTCTAGTTGCACCGTTTCCTTGTGTGGTTCACAATGGGACATAAGTTCTCATTGGGTGAGATAGTCACGCCCTCTTTCTCTCTCTCTAGAGATGTCTCTCTTATTATGATCTTGGAGTTGATGAAGACTTGAGTCCCTGGGGGCTTGAGGTTTCTCTTTTTCCCTTTGATTATGATAAGATTATCTTTTCATTTTGATCTCCTTTACGAAGAGTTTGCATTGAGTCCATACTCTTGCTAAAGTGGGGGCTTAATGTATCATCTTAAAATGGAAGCAATTCAATGATAAGAGTGTTTATCCCTCTGAGTAAGTGGTTTGGGGTCATTTTAAGAACCTTTATTGGGTCTTTGCATGTATCTAGCTTTCTTCCCCCATTCTTCTCTTTGCACCTGTTTTACACTTTATTTCTGCATTTCTAAACAATCTGGATTGAGGTCCTGAGGTTTTTGACCTCAAGGTCAAAGATGACATTGAGGGTCAAAGATAACCTCAACCTTGACCTAGGTTAGGGATGACCTTGACCCTAACCTAGGGAGTGGTCTACCTTGTCCTTGACCTAGATTTCAAATTTTAGGCTCCCATGATTTCCCGGTGTCAGGTTTCAGAAATATTTGTTTTCCCGCTTCCAGGTCGGCCATTTCGGGTTTCAGAATGGTAAATCCTTAAATTTCCTTTAATATGGGTCTATTTCTAGGGGTTAAGGTTAATTTGGATTTAATTCCCCAATGTTTGCCTTCTTTAGAGGTTTGTGCCCTAGATCACTATAAAAGGAAGCCTTCCTCTCTCATTTTCACATCAATTCATATCAAGTTTTCATATCTCAATATCTCAAGCTCTCAAGTAAAATCAAGCAAGCAAGAAGGAGAAGGAAAGAAAGAAAACATTCATTCATCTTCAAGCCTAAGCATTCATTCAAGCATTCAAGCATGCATCAAGGAGATCCATTGTTAGCCATTGAAGGATTCAATCTCTTTGGGGCCCCCTTGCAGATTTCTCCATCCATATTCATCCAAGCCTCCTCATATGCAAAGATCCATTCAAGATTGGTGTTGAAGATCAAAGTCGATTGGTCTGAGACATCCTACATTCATTCTAAATCCATTGGATTATCCCTACTTGTGGATTAAAGGATTTGAATCCTCTACAAGGACTTCAACATAAGCAAGGTGAATTGTTTCAATTACTTTCTTTATGTAGATTACAATTTCAATTCAATTTCAAGGTTAATTCCTAAATTGGGATTTGACCAAGGAAAACCCCCCATCAAAACAACAAAAATGCTCTTTTTCTTGTAGGTACAGGTGCAGAACTATGGATCTGAGCTTAGAGTTGGATACCCTTTTTGACAAACTTCTGAGATCCATGAACAAAGTCAAGGATGACCTTAAAAATATTAAAGTAGTCTTTGACCTTTTATTGGGGTCAAAGACTACCTACTGTCAAAAAGATAAATATTTTCTAGGTTTTCTTTGTCTTGGCATTTTGAGTCTAAAATAGGTTGTAGAATTGCCCGAAACTGCACACAGACATAAAAAATAAGCATTTTCTAGATCTGCCCTATTTTGAGGTTAGTACTTACCTTTCAATTATTTTAGATTTCAAGCATATATTATCCAAAGGGAAATATAAGGTTTTCTCCTTTATTCATATTTTCCATAGATTGATCTCATAGGGGTACATAGTGGCTTACAATCATCCATCTTAAATTTCTTCAAGATCTCTTTCACACTCTTGCTCTGATTTATGAATATACCTTTGTCTATCTACTACACATTCAATCCCAAAAAGTACTTGATAGGTCCAATCATGCTCATTTCAAATTCGCTATGCATCTCCTTAGAAAATTTTGCACTAAGCTTCTCATTGCCAGCAAAGATAATGTCATCAAAAAATATAGCAACTAACAATAGTCCATCAGAAGTTTCTCTTATGAATAAATTACAATCATTTACTCCTTTCTTGAATCCAATATTTGTCAAGTATCCATCAAGTCTTTCATACCATGCTCTAGGGGCTTGCTTAAGTCCATAGAGGGCTTTCTTCAATCTGCATACCATATTAGGTCTATCTGATAAGGTGAATCCTTCAGGCTACTCTATGTATACTTCCTTCATCTCTCCATTCAAGAATGTTGACTTAACATCCTTCTAGTATACCTTGAAGTCTTTGAAGGTAGCACTGTTGGAAAAATGGTCAGTGCTCCCCTTGGGATTCATGACATGGTTTAATAGCCTCCTGTGTCTTCTACAAGTCTAGTGGTTGTATCAGGCATTAATAGGTTGATCTTTTGGTGCAACGACAACTAATAATTGTAACAAGTGGTATCAAAGCTTGGTCATAGGTTCAAATTCCCTTAGGTAACGCTGAGGGGGAGATTATTAGAAAAATGGTCAGCACTCCTCTCAGGATTTGTGACATGGTTAAACAACCTCCGGTGTCTTCTATAAGTCTAGTGGTTGTATCGGCCATTAATAGGTCGATCTTTTGGTGCCATGACAACTACTACTTGTAACAAGCATTGGCTAGAAACAACTTTATGGCTTCCAATATTCTTATAGGGGAAAATGTATCAAAATAATCAATTCCTTTTCTTTGCACATATCCTTTACATACTAGTCTCGGTTTTTTTCTTACCACTATTCCATATTCATTCATCTTATTTATGAATATCTACTTGGTTCCAATCAAATTCTTATCACTAGGCCTAGGGACCAATTCCCATGTGTCATTTTTAATTATCTAATCTAGCTCTTCTTTTATTACTTCATGCCAATCTGAATCATTACATGTATCTTCAACACTTAAGGGTTTAGTCTGTGATAGTAAACATACCTCTTCATTTGTTGTGGAACTCTTTTCTTTTGATCTTGTCAAGAAATTACTATTCTGATCTCCAATGATGTCTTCCTTTGCATGATATCTAGCTATGAATCTAGGAACACTAGGTGTGACTCTCTCATCTGACTTCTATGATTCATCTTCACTAGTTTTGGGGTCATTGAACAATACATCAATGCTATCAAACATTTCATCAACAACTATTTCTCTAGTGGTAGGTCTAGGTTCTTCTTCAATCATAGGTACATAATCATGATATCTTTCTTGAATCATAAACTTCTCATCAATATTGACACGAACACTTTTCATGATCTTCTTCAATTTTAAGTTGAAACATCTATAGGCTTTTCTTTTAGTAGAGTAACCAAGAAAAATACCTTCATCACTTCTTGCATCAATCTTTCCATTTGCTTCATCTCTCTTGATGCAACAATTTCTTCCAAATATTCTAAAGTATTTGACTGTAGGTACATTCCCAAACCATAGCTCATAAGGTGTCTTATCTATGCCTGGCCTCAATTGAATTCTATTGATTGTTTAGATTGCAATATCAACCACATCTCTCCAATAAGTGTGTGAAACCTTTCCTTCAATCATGATGGTGCACACTGTGTCAAGTATGATCATATTCCTCCTTTCTCCTATTCCATTCCACTGAGGGGTTCTAGGTGCACTTAATTGTATTTTTATCCCATGTTCTTTGCATTACTCATAGAATCTATCAAAGGTAATTCTCCTCCTCTATCTGATCTCAGACATTTAATCTTCAATCCAGACTCATTTTCAACCTTAGCTTTGAATATTATGAACTTCTCAAATGCTTCTGATTTATCCTCTAAGAATGCAACCCACATCATTCTAGAATAATCATCAACAAACAAAATAAAATACCTTTCACCATAGTATGATCTTGTTTGAGTTGGTCCACATAGGTCTGTTTGTACTAGATCTAGTTTTTTCTCTACCAAATCATGCTTGCTTCTGAATGAGTTCCTTACATGCTTTCCCATCACATATTCCCTCCATATTGTATCAACTAGTTTTTCAATGCTATTTAGGTCTCTTACTGCCTTTGCATTACTTATATTTACTATGTTATCAAAATTGATATGACATAATCTTTTGTGCCATAGCCAACTGTCATCTACTTTAGCAACAAAACAACTTTCTTTAGGATTAAGTTGAAATACATTACCTTTAGTCTTTGAGCCTCATACAATCATCTCTCCTTCCTTGTTATTAATGATGCACTTATTGTCTTTGAGTTCCAACTAATATCCTTTTTCAAGCAACTATCCAACACTTAGTAGGTTATGCTGCAAACCATCAACATAAACAACATCATCAGTGTTGTTCTTTCCATCCAAGGTGATGGATCCTCTACCTATGATAGGTTTAGGAGTGCTGTCACCAAATCTAACCATGCTTCCTTTTTACTTGTCTAGATGTACAAATCTATCTTTGTCTCATGTCATGTGATGTGAACAACCATTTTCAATGATCTAGTCTGTCTTGATGTCAGCCTATGAAATCAGTGCTAATTCTTGTGCTTCCCTTTTATCTTCAAGTGCAATGAATCCAATTTCATCTTCTATAAATTCCTCATCTGATACTCCATCTCCAGCATAGTAACATTCTTTTCTATACTTAGGTTTGTAGCTATTTTTTAACTTCTTGACTCTTGTAGGGCACTTAGATGCAAAGTGACCAATCTTGTTACATAAATAGCATTTGAATGGTAGCTAACCTTCATATTTTCCTTTTCCTTTATTTTCTATTTTAGCAATCATAGAAATGAAATCATCTAGTATTTTTTCTTCATCATCATCATCAAAATTACTAGAAGTGTTCAAGGATTTCTTACCATGGACTGAAGCTTTGAAGACTATCTCACTTTTAGGCTCTGTCTTCAAACTTGATATCTCAAAGGCTGAAATCTTGCTGATTAAGGTCTCTCTCCTGAATTATTTTGAGAATGGTATAGTCTCTTGCAAGATGTTTATCTTGTTCTCATATTCTAGTGTCAAATTAGTCATCAACTTGTCCATTATGTCTTCTTTAGAAATTTCTCCACCATTGTCTCTGATTCTTGAAACTACTTCATTAATCCTTTGATTGTAGGCTCTAATGCTTTCTTCAGGTAGAATCTCCAATGTATTGTACTTTTTCTTCCATGGTTTTTGGCGTGCATTCTTGGCTTGTATGTCCCCTTCAAACATGTCTTCTAGATACTTCTAAATCTTGTAGGCTTTATCTAGTTTTTTGATCTCTAAGAATACATTGTCAGACAAGGCACTAATGAGGGCTTCTTTGGAAAGAGCATTTGAAGTGAAAATCTCCTTTTTCTTAAGAGTTGCATCTTCCTTTGCAAGATCTGATCAAGAAGGAATCTAAACTTCTTTAGTATCCACTTCAAAGATCTCAAAAGATAAGTACTGCAAATGTTTAATCATTTTGTTTTTCTAGTCTAGATAGTTCTCTCCATCAAACTTAGGACTTTCTTTTCTAAATAATGCCATTTGATCATCCTCAAGCTGTTAAACTCTCTCTCTGAGGCACTTGGCTTTGATACCAATTGTTAGCAATAGTTGCAAGAGATAATTGAGAGGGGGGGGGGGTGAGTCAGTTATCTACAAGATTCAATTCTTTAACCAATTATGTATAGAAGAACATTAACCAAAAACACAATGTGAGAAAACTTAACACAACACAACAAATTTGGTTATGGGGAAACCCAAATAGTCAAAAACCCTGGTGGGAATTGACACCCTCTAAGAACTGCACTAGTGTATTATGATCCCTGTTAGAAGATCTTGCAGTCATGTTATAAGTTGTTCTTTACAATGCAATAAGTACAGTGACTTGGTCAAGGGTCCACCCCTATTAGGAGTCTTTTACATTTAACCCTGTTAGGGGTGAGGACACATTGTCCAAGAGCACACTACTCAAAGGAGTGAAGGATACAACTTTCAGATTAACAAATACACACTATATTTGGATCTTGGTGAGCTGCACATAGACCTACTGTCTTGATCAATTTCAATCAATAGAATATACTCTTTAATTTGTCACATAGACCTTCTATTGATGGCTCAACACTTCACACTCTTTTCTCTACTCTTGTCTTTCAACTATTTGCCATACTTAGCAATCACAAAATGACTACCTATAAATATATTTCCTCTAAATGATATAATAAGGTCATCCTATTGGAACCATCTTGAGATCATATTATAGAAATAGTAAAACTCTCCAATAACATCTTAGTCAGCTCTACTAAGCACACAACACAAATTAGGACTACGCAACTCCATGTGAGTAGACACAACACTTCACATAGTTGGCTCTACCAAATTAACTCCAACTTCCTTCTCATGTTGAATTACGTCAAGCATTTTTAACCAAACATTATTAACTCTCCTCTAAACACATATCCAAGCACACATACCAAGATGATAGGTGGAACTACTGCAACAATATAAACACTATCGGCTTCACCAAATAAACTCAGGAAACTGTGACTATCAAACTGGAGACTTCATAACTCAACCTGTACTACATAATTGACTCTATGTCCATGAACATAGCATTATGCATATGTCTACAACATAAATATACATGCACAAGGCTCTAATACAACCATACAACAAATCAAATACATAACTCTTCCTGGGACCTTTCAGGAACACTTACTGATAAAGACAACTGTATTACTATCTTCACTCAGAATCAACCTCTACATCTATGATATCATGCTAATAACATATCCATTCAACATATGCTTAAGGATTTCTCCATCAGGATTCCATGCAAAATGCTTACCATATGTGTTGGACTACAACTGATTTGGAATCTGATTGAAGAATCTATGATTAAAGATCATTGAGAAGTTGCTGATTAGATATGTAATATGATTAAATCAGTATTATGTTGTCATTGATGTCAACTAGTTTGACAACACTTATCTTGTAAGTTACTACACCGAGACATCTAAAGAAAGGTGAAAAAGATGAAGAACAGAGAAATCTACATGAGGAAAGATGTGCAAGACAGATGAGGATAAGGAACACATTGAGTAACTTTTTGATGAGTCTATGACTTGATGATATTGACTTTATTATGTTGCATTCATCTATAATGAAGTATAGAGATGAAAGACACAAAGTAGTGTTGTCGATAAATGAAGAATTTCTAGTATACATCGATGGAGTGTAGTGTATACTGACCACAATATTAATTGAGCAATGTTCACCAACACATTCTTTGTTAACTGAGGAGGACAGAATGAATTAAATGACTAGTTTAGCTGATAAGATTGATGAGCTGGCAAGACTATAACATCAAGGTAACAGATAAAGTTTGTTACACAAATCAATGACTAACAAAATTCAAGGAAGATCTAATGGAGAAAATTGAAACATGTTATTAACACAAGTACTGATAAAGTTTTAAGTGGGAAAATCTATGAATGTGATTAAGTGGCAAAAATTGATGGTGGAGAAGAAAATGATTTACTACATCTATATAAGAGAGCAAAATTTATTTATGAAAAGAGCCGGAAGAAGAAGAAGCTGCAGGAATTTCATGTGAACAAGCTTTCATGCATTCTAATCATACTGGTTAGTGAGAACCGAGCTGCAGAATAGTTACCGAGCTGCAGAGAGTAATTACCGATGAACAGTAAGTTGATACAATATTGAATCTAAAGTGAAATATTGATCAGAAGGATTTGTATGGACTAAATATTGATCTGTAATCTACAATTGAAGTTGTATTAAGGTAGGGCATTTTACTGTTACATATTTAACCATTGTATATAGTCTAAATCTCTTAATCAAGTGGACTCTGAAAGTCTTATGATGTATCATTCATAGAATGAACATTGTTATCCTGTAAACCCCATAGTGAATGTTGGTTGGATGATAACTTCTAGCCTAAAATCCTCTAACAAGGTCACACCTGACAGTGTGTTTGTAACCTTTAACAGGGTTGGGTCTTAACCAACCTCACTTTAGAAGAGTAAACAATTTTGGGTTACCGGTCCTAGGTGGTTTTTCCCTTTACAGGGTTTCCATGTTAAATCTCTTGTGTTATGTGTTGATTGTGATATTTCTTTGTTATCATAATTTGCATGTTACATGTTATATTTGATTGGTAAACTATTATAAGTATTAGACTAGTAATCGGTAAAAGCACAGATAGTGAAAATTATTATTGCTTACCGATGAGCATAAATTAAAGAAGACGTTTTGAATTATATAATTTGTTTTGGGACACTGGATAATTGATTCACCCCCTCTCAGTTATTCTAACAATTGGTATCAGAGCGTTGGTTGCTTGGAACAGAGTTTTAAGGACTTAAGTATAAAGGTTTTAAGATGTATAAGAGGGAAGTACCGAAACTAAACAAAGAGAACTTCACAGTATGGCAAAGCAGAATGAAGTTGCACATATCTGGAATTGGGAACTCAACACTAGATCTGATGGAAAATGGCTACATACAACCGTCCACTGGTCCCCTAATTGTTGATCAACTGAAGGATAAGCATGAACACAATGTTACTATGATGGAACTTGCTGCTTCCTGTACCAATGCTAAATTTGAAGATATCAAGACTTGCAGGACTGCCAAAGAAATGTGGTATAAATTAGCACAAATCTACAATGGTGATCTGAATGTCAAAAGAGCCTGAGCTGAAAGTCTGAGAGGCAGATTTGATGATATGAGAATGAAACAAGGTGAGAATATTGTCCAATATTCAAATAGACTCAAAGAGGTGGTACATGCTATTAGAGCATCTGATGGAGTAATTGATGATGAAACAATGATAAGCAAGATTCTCAGAACTTTGCTACCATTTTATGCAATCAGGATTTCTGCAATTCATGAAACAAGAGCTACATCCAACCTTACTCTTGATACTCTGATTGGTAAACTTACAACCTTTGAATTAAACAACTTTGATAACAGTGTTGTTCCTTCTGTTGAATCCACTTTCATGTCTTCTTTGAAGATTGGAAAGTCTAGCAGGAATGGTAAGAATTGTGATAGTGATGACAATACCCATAATGAACTTGATGAGCTTGAAGCACTTATGGCCAGAAGATTTCCCAAAGGAAAAGGAAGGTATGGAGGCAAGCTACCTTTGGCATGCTTTAATTGTAAAAAAGTTAGTCACATCGCTACTAGATGTCCTCAAAAGAAAGATGATGATAGATCCAAAGATCGATTTGAAGGAAGCTATGGGAGAAGAGTCAACAAAGGTTACCGACACAACAACAGAGACAACCAAGATGAAAAAGGCAAAAAGGTATGCTACATAGCCAAAGATATTGAAATTGAATCTGATTCTAAAGATGATATAGAAGTTGTATTTGTTGCTATGAAAGATGACTTAGAAGAGGAAGAGAAACATGAAGAGACATCACTAATCTCTCAAGTAAGCAGAAATGATACATGGATCATATACAGTGGCTGCACACATCATATGATTGGTGATGTAGAGAAGTTTGCTCATCTTGTTGAATATAATGGAGGATCCGTGAGAATGGGAAATGATGCACCCTGTATGGTAAGAGGTAAAGGCTCACTGATGATCAATGACAAACTACAATGTGACAATGCATACTGGGTAGATGGATTGAACTATAATTTGTTAAGTGTGGCTCAACTGAACAACTTAGGCCACCGATTGGCTTTTGAGAGAAAAAAGGTGAAGATTTATGATGATGGAGGAAGACTTTTTGGAACTGGTACACAATCCAGAGGTAATCTATTCTATCTTGATATGGATAAGTCTTCTTGTTTGCTAATAAAGTATGAAGATTCTTGGTTGTGGCACCGAAGGTTATGCCATGTTAACTTTGACAACATGATCAAGATTAGTAGAAAGAAAAGAGTTAGAGGACTGCCTAACTTAACAAAACCTGATCATGCTGTGTGCCATGAATGTCAAAGAGGTAAGATGACTAAGTATAGTTTTAAAAGAAAAGACTACTCAATAAAGAAGATACTTGAGTTGGTTCATACTGATCTATGTGGTCCTATGAGAACTCAGTGTTATTATGGTGATAGATATTTTATTCTTTTTGTTAATGATTACACTAGACCGATGATTGTTATGTTCTTGAAAGAGAAATCTAAAGCCTTCAAAATGTGTAAGAGGTATAAAGCTAAGGTAGAGAAAGAAACTGGAAAGGAAATAAAATGCTTAAGATCTGATAGAGGAGGTGAATTTATCTCTGATGAATTTACTAATTTTTGCAATGAGCATGGAATCAAGAGGTAGGTATCAGCACCGAGGACACCTCAGCAAAATGGCATTGCTGAAAGAAGGAATAGGTCTATAATTGACTATGCTAGAACATTGATGATATAGAAGAATGTTGCTCAGACATATTGGAGGGAAGCTGTTAGCACAACTGTATATGTTCTTAACCAAGTACAACTGAAGAAGGACTCCAACTGAACACCTTATGAACTATGGTTTGGACACAAACCTACTATAAGTTATTTTAGAATTTTTGGAAGTAAATGCTTTATCTTGAAAGATGAAAGAAATGGGAAGTTTGATTCTAAAGGAGATGAAGGAATATTTTTGGGATATTCCACTACAAGTAAAGGATATAAATGTTTAAATAAGGTTACAAATAAGATAGTTGAAAGTACTAATGTTCGTGTTGATGAGTTTGATGACAAGTACATAGAGGAAAGTACAAAGGAACTAGAAGATTATGGTAGATTCACTTACATTGAACATCCAGAGTATCTACTGACACCACAAGCAGTGTCATCCACTCAACAGGGAAATAATGTAGTACAATAGGCACTGCAAACCAATGAACATGAAGAAGCTGTCGAGCAAGGAAATGACCCTAACCAAGATGAACAAGAAAGGAGAAATCAAGTCTTGGCTAGTTTTGTCAGAAGACATCATCCTGAAACATAAATCATTGGAGACAGACATGCTAGAATGCAAACCAAAAGCAAAACAAGACAAGGTACATGTATAATTTTTGAATTTGAACCTAAAACTATGAAAGTTGCATTAGAGAATGAAGAATGGGTTAATGCAATGAAAGAGGAAATAGAACAAATAGAAAATAACAAAACCTGGTCCTTAGTACCCTGACCAAAAGATAAGAATGTTATCGATACTAAGTGGATATACAAGAATAAATTGAATGAAAATGGTGAAGTCACAAGAAATAAAACTAGATTGGTGTGCAAGGGATATGCACATGAAGAAGGAATTGACTATGGTGAAACATTTTCACCTATTGCTAGATTAGGAGTTAGAATGCTACTTGCATATGTTGCACATAAGAAATTCAAAGTCTATCAAATGAATGTGAAGTTAGCATTTTTGAATGGTATACTTGAAGAGGAGTTCTACATTGAACAACCTGAAGGATTTGTTGATCCTGGAAATAAAGACATGGTATGTAGATTGCATAAAGCTTTATATGGTCTAAAGAAAGCACCAAGAGCATGGTATGAAAGACTACATACCTATTTGTTAAGTATTGGATTTGTCAAAACAAGTAAAAATAACAATCTGTATGTGAAAGGTAAAACTAATGATACTATTATCATTGCTGAAATATTTGTTGATGATATCATCTTTGGTGGCTCAGATCTTGTCTGCAAGGCATTGGCTGATGAAATGCAAAAGGAATTTGAAATGTCTATGTTTAGAGAGATTAAGTTCTTTCTTGGACTACAAGTGATTCAACAGAGTGATGGCATATTCACCAAACAATCTAAATACATAAAGGAAGTACTGAAGACATTTGGCATGGAAGATGCAAAACCTATAGGAACACCAATGGCTACTAGATGCAAATTGACAAAGGAGGATGAAACTACTGAGGTAAATCAGACACTTTACCGATCCATGATTGGTAAGTTAATGTACGTAGTTCACAATAGGCCAGATATAGCACATGTTGTGGGTATAGTTGCAAGATTTTCTACTAATCCTAGAGAATCACACATGATAGCTACAAAAAGGATCTTAAGATACTTGAATAAAACAAATAATTATGGATTATGGTATCCTAAGGAAGGGAAGTTTGAACAGAAAGTTTACACTGATGCTGATTGGGCTGGAAATGTGGATGACATAAAAAGCACCACCAGAGGAGCATTTTTCTTTGGTGAAAGACTTGTAACCTAGACAAGTAAAAAGAAGTCTTGTATTTCTCAGTCTACAGCTGAAGCAGAGTATGTTGCTGCTGCTACTAATTGCTCAAACATTGCATATATCAAACAAGTGTTGGAAGGAATGAATGAGGTAATCATTGACCCGGTGATTATATATTGTGACAACACTAGTACTATTAATATTTCAAAGAATCCTGTGATGCACTCTAAGACAAAGCATATATCTATTAAGTATCATTACTTAAGAGAACAAGTGCAAGAAAAGCAAGTAAAGTTAGAATTTGTTACATCTAAAGAACAACTTGCTGATATTTTTACAAAGCCTCTACTAAAGGACACATTTGAATACTTGAGGACTAGATTTGGGGTCCGTCCCCTGTCTATCAGTCACTAAGGTGATCTGGATGTTGCATCAGCCTACTTTTATCAAAAGATCATTCATGTTGATGTAGCATAGTTCACACTTTGAATCATGTTCAAGGTTGTGATTAAGTTTGAGCACTTGAACCGATGAGATATCAGTATATAGAGATACAGAGGAAGTACTAGACACCACAAAGAGTTACTTGGCTACTATAGAGCTGATTGTTTATTTGTTTCTTTGGCATTGTTGTTAATGGGAGAGATGAACAATATGAAAGGAATGTACAAAAATGAAAGGGAGAGATGAACAATATGAAAGAGGTTGAAAGGTTTGAAAAAGGAAACAAGCACCAATGAGAACTATCTAAGGGAGAGACAATCTGAATGGAACAGAAGAACTGAAAAGATTACAACTACAGAATCATAAAGCTGTATTACTTAATGTTGGTTTAGTAACATAGTGATTAAACATATTAAGTCTATTCAAATTATAGCATTTGTTCACAAAGTTGTAGAATGTATATTTGGTATGTGTATGGTACATTTCATATTACTTGAGTTGCCATCAATGCCAAAGGGAGCGATTGTTGGACTACAACTGATTTGGAATCTGATTGAAGAATCTGTGATTAAAGATCATTGAGAAGTTGCTAATTAGATATGTAATATGATTAAATCAGTATTATGTTTTCATTGATGTCAACTAGTTTGATAGCACTTATCTTGTAAGTTACTACACCGAGACATCTGAAGAAAGGTGAAAAAGATGAAGAACAGAGAAATCTACATGAGGAAAGATGTACAAGATAGATGAGGATAAGGAACACATTGAGTAACTTTTTGATGAGTCTATGACTTGATGATATTGACTTTATTATGTTGCATTCATCTATAATGAAGTATAAAGCTAAAAGACACAAAGTAGTGTTGTTGGTAAATGAAGCATTTCTAGTATACACCGATGGAGTGTAGTGTATACCGACTGCAGTATTAACCAAGAAGTGTTCACTAATGCATTCTTTGTTAACCGAGGAGGAAAAAATGAATTAAATGATTAGTTTAGTTGATAAGATTGATGAGCTGGCAAGAGTATAACATCAAGGTAACAGATAAAGTTTGTTACAGAGATCAATGGCTGACAAAATTCAAGGAAGATCTAACGGAGCAAATTGAAATGTGTTATTGACACAAGTACTAAGAAAGTTTTGAGCACAAAAATCTATGAATATGATTAAGTAGAAAAATCTAATGGTGGAGAAGAAAATGATTTACTCATCTATATAAGAGAACATAATTTATTTATGAAAAGAGCCAGAAGAAGAAGAAGCTGCAGGAATTTCACGTGAACAAGCTTTCATGCATTCTGATCATACTGGTTAGTGAGAACCAAGCTACAAAATAGTTACCGAGCTACAAAGAGTATTTATCGATGGACAATAAGTTGATACGGTATTGAATCTGAAGTGAAATATTGATTAGAAGGATTTGTATGGACTAAATATTTATCTATAATCTGCAATTGAAGTTGTATTAAGGCAGGTCATTTTACTATTACATATTTAACCATTGTATATAGTCTAAATCTCTTATCCGAGTAGACTCTGAAAGTCTTATAATGTATCATTCATAGAATGAACATTTTTATCTTGTCAACCCAATAGTGAATGTTGGTTGGATGATAACTTCTAGTCTAAAATCCTCTAACAAGGTCACACCTGACATTATGTTTGTAACCTTTAACAAGGTTGGGTCTTAACTGACCTCACTTCAGAAGAGTGAACAATTTTGGGTTGCCGGTCCCAAGTGGTTTTTCCCAGTTTCCACATTAATTATCTTGTGTTATGTGTTGATTGTGATATTTGTTTGTTATCATACTTTGCATGTTACATGTTAGATTTGATCGGTAAACTATTATAAGTATTAGATTGGTAATCGGTAAAAGCACAGACAGTGAGAGTTATTATTGCTTACTGACAAGAAGAAATTAAAGAAGATGTTTTGAATTATACATTTTGTTTTGGGACACTGGATAACTAATTCACCCCCCTCTCAGTTATTCTACTAATATGTTGTCATCAATGACAAACATACTATCAACACTCTGGCTTGCTGGAAAATATCCAATAGTATTATTTCCTACGAAGTTAACTAGAGGTATCTTGAGATGTATACATGCTTCAGTTAAGAGCACATAAGTTTTGGTTACTAGATCTTTGACATACAGTGTTAAGAAGGTGTGCGAAGACATAAAAGTAGTGTAACAAGGTATATGAAGAGTTGTGAAGATTAAGGAGAGCATAGTGGATATGTTAATGTGCTAAGACAAATGAATAAAGTATATTTCTCAATCTTTGGTAATATAAGAGTGTTGTTTGCATAAATATCATTTGCATGAGTTATTGTTATGTTTAGTATGGTAATTGTGAAGCTGACTGATAGGCTGATTTTGTATTAGTATGGATTGGTTTTGAGAAAGAAAAGTATGGTTATTATTATGATGATGGAGAAAGTTTGTGAATAGAGGACCAGAGATCAGATGCAAGATCAGTAATAGGATGAGCTTTAACTAGAACTATCTAAGCAAGATAAGTGCTTGTATTATTCTCTTTTTGAGAACTCTTTTGAGACAAGTGTTGATTGCAAGAGTAGTGTGCTCACCACCCTTAACCAAGTGTTTTGTATACCCCTAATAAGGTTTTATATTCCTCTAACAAGGAAATGTACTATGTAATGTAATAAGCTCCTAACAGGGCTAGATCTCCTAATAGGGACATTATATTTTAGTGCGTATTTGTGGGTACCATCACCACCGGGGTTTTCCCATTAGCCAGGGTTTCCTCAAGAAAAAATCATGGTGTTATGAGTAATGTGTTATGGTTATATGTTCTCATTTCTGCATTACTTTGGATTATTTATAATTGTTTAAAGTTGAAGAGATCAAAGTTCTGAAGTACTGATTCACTCCCCTCTCAGTATTACCTAATCCTAACAATTGGTATTAGAGCTATTGGCCCTTGGAGAGAAAGCCTAATAGCTTAAGGGAGATGAGAACAGATTCAGGAGACATGCAAGAGAACTTTGAGGCTGCACTTGAAGATCTGGATAAGATGAAAGCTGAGAATGGTGAACTAAAATTTAAATTAAGAAGAGCAGAAGGTTTCATGAGGAAACTAAAAGAACAACTTGAGATTGCAAAGAGTCAAAGGCAAGACCTTATGGAGAAGATGAAAGAAGATTTAGACAATGACACATCATAAAAAATAAAGAAGCAGGAACAAGAAAAAGAACAAATCAATCTTTTGATTATTAAAGAAATTCACCATGAAAAGGATGAAAGAAACAAAGTCAAAGAATCGCTAAAAGAGTCTAACAAGAAGATAAGAGAAATGAAGACTGAACTTGACCAATACAAAGAAAAATGTCAGGAATTGGAAAAATGCAATTAGATCATTAAAGGTGAACTCACTCAAGAAAAATTACACATTGAGAAGCTACACATGAGTAGTGACAAGATTGATGAACAAAGAGCAAGACAAAAGCCTAAAGGATCTATGTCTAGAGTTGGATTCAATGAAGCAACAAGTTCAAAAACCCAAGAAGAATCAAATGAGGAAAAGAATGAAGAAAGACCTACTCCTGAGGAGAGACCTACTCATGAAGAACCCAGAGAACAGTGGAGACCCTTTAGAAGTAGATGTTTCGGATACAACAAAGTTGGTCACATGAAAAGATATTGTAGAAGTAAAGGTAACTCTAACCCCTTTACTAGTTACTATTTTAATTGCTATGAATATGGAAACAAGAAGGTAGATTGCAGAAAACTTGATCAATCTAGGTACAAGAAAGACTATATCAGAGAAGAAATAGTAGCTAAGATCACATGTCAAAAATGTAATAAATTTTGGCATACAACAAGGTATTGTAAATTATAGACTAATCAAGATAGAAGGAGACCACCTACTTGTTACAAATGTAACAATCTAGGTTACATTGTAAATTTTTACAGATATAATGGAGAAGATAACAAAAGAGGACCAAGAAGACCTAGTGAACCAAGAGGACCACCTCTTATGGTTATAAGGAAAAATGTTGGCGATAGTGGTAAGAGTTTTAATGAGTACATGAATGAATTTGAGAATCATTTCAAGAAATCAAAGAGCAAGGAGGATGATCAGATATGGAAGATGAAATTTTTAAACAAAGAAGTGGTTTAGGGAGAGATAGCTGATGATGCTATGTCGTCGCATGATGATTTATTTGAGGCATCAACCTAGAAGGCCACACAGCCTTATGGGGAGCATTGGGTGCAGTAATAAGAAAATATCCAGCCCCTTTATATGTGGAGTAAGCTCATGCGAGCTTAGGCATGAGGTATACAGACACTGTGGAGTCTATGGATGAAAGCACAACACTTGAAGATTGATCTTCTGCGTTCGCAAGTTTTGCATCAATTAGATGTTGTGTGAAGTTGAGATACCCATGTTTAATACACTCACTCAACTTGTGATGGATAAAAGACTTGAAATACTTCATTCTTACACCATTTTTTGATCATCAACTAAGGAGAGTAGAATTTTGAAAGCAGAGTAGTGATCTAGAAAAGAGATTTCATGTTGGCATGAAGCAAAGCATTGGATTCAAGCGCTTGAGGTATTTAGACCTATTCTTTCACATAAGTCATGGATGAACCAGTAATATATGATGTTGTAGATAGACCTAGGTATCATTCAAGAAACATCCATACAAATCCTATGAGGATGATCCAGAGGGAGCATTTTCTCAAACCCCCATAGGCATGTTACATGTAGAAGACATTAGGGCATACATCCACTATAAATATGAGATAATTGGTGAGGTTAATATCTATAGTGAGTTGGATGGTATGGTTGATGTAAATGGGACCATGGTAGAAGAGTTCAAACACCTGCAAGATCAATCAATCCTGAAGTTAACCCTACTCATAGAGTTCATGGAAATCGAATGGTTTAAGATAATTTTTAATAGAGTTCATGACCAATTATTGTGGATTGGTGATCAACCTATTAAAATATGTGCACAATTGATACATGAGATCATAGGCGTAGATAATGGAGCCCTACCTGTGCAAGAGAAGAACCTAAGAAATCTAGTTGAAACCCTAACACATTCAAAGTGGGATAAGAGGGAAATGATAGTAAATGATATTTATTTTCAAGATTTTAGGTTGGTAGCTATGATTCTAGTCTAAAAATTATTTTATAGCAACTGACCTAATTCTATATCTACTGGAGTCATCACAATGGCATATAGAATGGTAAAAGAGAACAAGAAGTATAATCTTTCAAAAATTATAGCTCAATAGTTTATTAAGAATGTGAAATCCATAAAGAAGGATAAATCCAAGGCATTTAGGTTTGGTTAATTGTTTATTCACATGTACATTCATATCATTCACAAATTTCCTGGCATGCATCCTAGAGTATGGAAAGTCAATGAACCCACTGGACTACAAATCTCAAAATACTACAGAAGATAAAAGAAAGACTGGGTAGATGGAGAGTTATTTGGCATGATCAAGATACTGCATGGGTAGATGAAAGAAAGGTACAGAAGCCCTGATAATTTAGTAGAAAAGTATCAGGACACCATCTGGTTCATGGTTGAAGTTGATTGTGTCTTCTTTGAGGCAATTGAGCCAAGAACCAAGTGGTGCTATCCTATGGGATATGAGGTAAGTGTTGAAGTCCTAACTATGCAAGTAGAGCATGTATTAGTAGTAGAAAAGGACCCTACCCAAGAGAGATGGGGAACATATAGGGAGAAGTATGGGAAATTTAGAGAAGAGAAAGAAAAGGTAACAAGGAAAAGGAAAGTCAACAAGATTATTGAAGACATCACTACGATGGTGGGTATTGTATGCACCCTAAAATGGTCGCCTAGACTTTGGGCCCCATTTATTTGATTTATCAACCCTGAATCAATTTTTATCAATAATCAATATTTTCAACAATATCAATCTCTTGATCAAGTCTTAATTTCGATCATATATTGGATTTTTATCCTATGGGCTAATCATTTATCCTAAGTCTTTATTTGATTAAAAGGAATATTTCCTCCCCTTTTAATTAAATAAAAAGCCCCCACTTTCCTCTTATCCTAAGTTGCACAAATAAAGTATTATTCATATTTTATAAAAAGGAGAAAAGCACTTTTTGTCTCATATGGACATAAAGTCAACTCCTATTTTTCTATTGGAGGATACTTGTGCACATGGATTGCTCCTCTTTCAAGCTCCACCGCTGATTAAGACTTTTGTCTCTTAATCTCCATGGCCCATTCATTTGCATTTCTTATAAAAGGAGAGCTCTCTCCTTCATTTGCATATCCATCTCTTTCATGCTATTGTTATGCTGCAGGTTTTCTAGGTGCATTTGGAGCTTTTGGAGATCATTGCTACATCAAGCTTTTCTTGGATTTCCTCATTGCTTCATAGTTTAGACTTCATTTCTTGCATTATCATAGCATCCATAGCTTCATTTCATAGCTTAGTTTCTTTTATGCAATAGATAACTTCACATAGCTTAATAGGAAGGATTTGTAACACTTATTCTTTCCATTTCATAGCTTAGTTGCATTGCATTTTCATTTCCACAGATTAGCTTGCATTGCATTTTCATAGTGATTCTTGAGGATATTGGCACTCTTGCCCTTGTCCTCATTTGAATCTCTCATTGTGTGGTTGACTAGCAAGGTCACAAGCTTGTAGCTCTAGCTGAGAGCAAATACACCATAGTCCCTTGCAACTCCATGCATAAAGAGCTATGAGCCTCTTTGTGAGGCCTCATTCTTGAGAAACCTTGCATGTAATGGTTCATAGAAGTGCATCATTTTAGTGTGTACATTTCTGGTGCCCACCGTGGGGCCGAGTAGATAAGCTTTGTCATCTAATTTCTTGCGTTTTCATCATTTTTCAGATTATTTTTCAAAAATTTTGTAGTCTCTGGCCTTTTTCTCAGAATATCGTGCGATACTTCTCAGGTATATCATGTGATATACCTTACTATACCAGTGTGACACTTCACCCCAAAGAAGAATCGCCTGGCAGTATTAAGGTATATCACCTGGTGTCGTGCGAAGTATCACCCGTGTATAGAGAAGTATATCGCCCGAACCGAGGTATATCACGCGGGTATAGAAAACTATATCGCGCGATACTGGTGAAGTTCAGGGTATATCGCCTGATCTAACAGAGACCTGCAGTTCAGGCTTTATCATCCGAATCTGATCATATTTAGTTTGCTAGTTTACTTTACTGTATTTAGATAGGTCTAACCTACATCTTTTAACTTAGGTAAATCAGATTCTTGCAATTATTTTTATTTAGATTTTGGATTTTGCTAACATTGTGAGCCTAACTAGTTGTGGTTGTAGGTGCCTTTGCTTGAGAAGCTTGCCAAAAATCACATGTCAAAGAGGGCTACTAACAGTTTTTGTAGGGCTGCCCAAAAAGCATAAAAAAAAAATAAAAAAATCTTTCTTGTTTATTTGCTTTCCTTTCAAGTCTGGCATTCACTAATTGTATTAGGAATTTTTAAAACCTTGTGAAAGGGATTTTGAGGTGGTAGGAGAAGTATGCTCTTCACCTTTAGGTGAATCAAAAAATCTTGACCCATCTTAAGGTTTTGGAAGCAAGGGAGTAATTGAATCTCTTTGCTTGGTATGTTTGGGAGAAGTTTTCGAGATAGGGGAGTATGCTCTTCACCCTCGTGGTGAACCAAAAACCTTGAACCTCAAAAATCATCCATTTTTTTGTTTAGTTTAGGAATCCTTTAGCTGGCCTACTCTTGAGCAATCAAGAGGAATGACTCAAGTGGGGACAACCTTGTCATCATTTTCCTTGGTGTCAAGTGATTCCAACTCACTATAATCTCAAGGCTATCAAGGACACCAAAAACCTTGGTAGACATAACACTTATCTTCGTTTGATGTGAGTAGCTCATGGGATTGCGACCATGGGGAAAACATTGAACAAGAATGCTTAAGGTACTCTTGAGGCTGTGAGGTCCTAGTCCTTTATGAGGAGCAAGAGGGGTGTTGTGAACGGAAATCATTATTAAGAACCATTAGATAGAAGCCACCTTGTTTAGCCGCTTATCTTCTTAGTGCAAGGATTGATCCAAGTGGTTTACCCAGATCACCTTAAGATACTCACCATATGTGTCCCTTTGGTTGTGTCATTTGACACTTCCACGACAAAGCTAATATCTCTTGTGGGTAACCACTTGGTGTGAGGCAAGGGGGCATCAAGTTGTGGGCTAAGTTGGTAAGTATTGAGCCTTGACTTTTTAGGATAGACTTGCTTGAATTGTCTTTGGTTGTGTGATGCCAATATAAACGTTCTCACATATAAATGATCGGTAGCATTCATAAGGTGCTTTTTCAATTCTAATATCATAAGTGTTTGCCTTGGCAAGGTTTCTTTTGCCCTTGTTTCAAGTGTTTTGAGAGATGTTTGATCCCTCACTATTTGCAAACCTGTCAAAATTCTACTAATGTTGTGACTGAAATCGAAAACATCAACCCTCAGACCGAAAATTTTGACCAAGCAGACCCAAAAATGCAAATTTTACACAGTTCTGGTCAAGAGTTAAGTAATCTTGCAACAGTATCACACCCTTAGAGAAAAGTATCACGCGATACTTCGCGGGTTCGAAAAGTATCGCCTGCTTTGAGAAGAAATATTGTGTGATAGTTTGCCCTTGGCAGACTATCGCCCGACCTGCCTGGAGTGTATCGCCCGACTATTATAAGGTATATCACCTGGCATAAGGTGAAGTATCACACAGTTGTAGGTATATCACCTCAGTAGCCTGGAGTATATCGCCTGGGTAATTTCTATCGCGCTTGCAATTTGGTCAGTTTCAGTTGCTGTTAATCAGGTTAGGTCGTAGAGTAGGCTTCTTGCTCTGATGTTTGAGACCTGTCTTGACTCTAAATTTTTGGTTTTAGTCCTGCAGGATAGCATCATCTGATTTATGAAATCACCTTGGAATAATTGTCAAATTAGAAGGTCATTCTTGGTTCCAAGGTTCATCTCTAAGATTGTTAGCTACATTCTTGGAAAATTTTAGTGCTCTTATTGTCCAAATCGCTTTCATTTAAATCTTAATTTCAATCATATTTTGGCCTAGTCCAACCTCCTGGTTCAAAAGTACAAGGGTAGTCACCCTTTGATTTGAAGCACCTCTTTGATAGTGTTGGTAAAGCCCTTTTCTATCTTCTCATTTCTCTTTGGACAATAGAGGACTTTGATTATCCTAGTTTGGTGCTGACACTTTGAGAGGTCACCTTATCATTGAGAGTATCTTTCTTTCATGTCAGTTACGACAAGGTACCAAGTCAATCAAGGGAAGCGACCCCCTATTGCCTTTAGCTAGTTACCACCCATCAAGACTCGTTGACAACATAAGGGAAAAGGACCCCTTTTTGATCAATCACCTAAGAGTGAATCTAAGGTTTGTTTTAATCCGAAAGATAATCCTAGTGAAGTGAGCACCTCTTTTGTACCACTTTCATCAAGTATGGACATGAGTTACACTTTCACTCGACAACAAAGAGAAGCCATAAATCAAACTCTTGAGGATATCTTCCAATGACATAGAAGAGAGTACGGTGGTTCTTCTCATGCTAGTCCACCCGGGTCACCTCCCAATAATGCAAGGTATTTTGATGCTCACCAACGAGCTAAGAGACATCATAAGAAAGCTCACTCAGATTCAGGGTCACAACATGAGGACCAGAACAATGAATCTAGTGATCACCACATAAACATAGCCAATGCAATAAGGCATTCGAGACCATCCTCCCCACTTAAAGACACCTCTTGATATGCAAATACAAGATTGAGAAGCATTGAGAGGGAGAAGCAAGCCTATTTGGATGAACAAGTTGCTAAAAAGGAAAAATTTAGACAACTAGAAGAAGAGGAACGTGCATTATTGGATATAAAGAAGAGAGTCACCCAAGATGAAGAAGATAGACTCTACGCACAATAACTCCAAAGCTGATTCAACGGGAGGGGAACCAATAGTGGGACCAACTCACCCCCATCTACCCCTTTGCCAAGTCCTAGAAGAAGATCAAGGACACCCTTACGATCCCCAAGTCCTAGAGGAAGAAGGGTTTCAAGATATGATCATCATAGGAGACGATCACCTCATAGACATTCAAAGCAACCCTCCCAACAAGAACATCATGGCTCACAACATGGAGGAAGTTATGCCAAATTTGACCATATAGATTTTATGACTATGCAACAAGAACCATCCTTTCAAGCATATGTGGAATGATATGTGGAACAAAATAAGGATCAATTCCTAGAAAGCCTTATCAACAAAGGTGCTAAAGTTCCATATGATTTTGACGTCCACCAAAAGATTAAGAAATAGAATCCTTCAACCAATGAGGTGATTATGCAAATGTAGAAGGACATAGAAAGGATGAGGGCTCCTAAGAGCACATTTAATTTGGACTCCATATGTCCCAACCTGATTGACAAGAGTGTGGTGTTGGTTAAGTTCCCTAAGAAAGTTGAGTTTCCAACCTATGACAAATATGATGGTGTTGGTGACCCTCATGACCATGTTCGACAGTTCTACATAATGAGCTTTTCTTTTCATCATGAAGACTCCTACTTGATAAGATTATTTCTGAGGAGTCTCAAAGGTCAAGCCATGGAGTGGTTCACCAACCTTACTCCTCTAGTAAAGTCATTTAAAGAACTCGTCCAAAGATTTGTTCAACATTTTGCTTATAATCTATCAAGGTCGGTCACAATGCTTGATTTGTGCAAGCTTAAACAAAATCAAGGAGAACCTTTTGTCACTTTCCTACAAAGATGGAGACGTTTGTGCTCAAAATATCCTAGGACAATTCTTGAGGAGGAAAGAATAGACATCATTGTGAGTAACTTAGTGCCAGAATTAAGATATGAGGTAAGAAAGATACCCTTTAATTCTTTCGATACCATGGTGGAAGTGGCATGTCGCATAGAGGATGTCCTAAAAGAACAAGGAATTTTGGCTAAATCAACTAATAACAACAATGGCCAAAATAGCAACAATCATGGTTATAAAGACAAAAAGAACTCCTATTGGAACAAGAATAAACAGGTGGTTAATGACGGAGTTGTTGACTCACCACAACCTAAGAATGAAGGAGTTCTTAATCTCTCCAATGCGGTACAAGCCATGAAGCTGCAAGCATCCTCAGGACAACAAGAGAATAAATCCAAGTATCAAGGGAAACCCAAGAAGGAAAAGAGACAATTCACCAAACTTGGGGACTCCTATGCTGACATTTTCAAAACACTAATTGCTCATAATTTGGCGTAACCTCAGGATCCTGCCAAGCACCGCATACCCGATCCTAAACCTCATTGGTGGGATGAGAAAGCCTTTTGTGTCTTCCATAATGGAATTGGACATGATATCAAAAATTGTTTTAGGCTTAAACATCTTGTCCAAGACCTCATTGAAAGTGGGCGATTACAAGTTGATGGTTTAACCACTAATGCAGATCATAAGGCTTTTAAGGAACCCTTGCCCAAATATGGAAAAGGGGAGAATTCTAACAACAAACATGGCAAAGCTACTATCAACTATGCCTACACAAATGCTGAAAATGTGATTAACATGCTTGAAGTGGCTGATGATAATATCAACATGATGAATGGGAAAGATCCTTATGGATATGATGTGGATTCAACTCCTATGTCTAATGAAAGACCTATTGTGGTGCTAAGAGGTCCTCACTCACGAAGAATGCCCCAGTCCCTCAATGTTGTCACTAGAACAGGCTCAAGCTCCCATCATTATCAGAGGTCCTAGCACTAGCAGGTCTAAGTAGCCCCTGTACAAGGGTGTTCCTCCTAAATCTGCCGTTGGTCCTGATTCCAATTATAATCTTATTGACCAATTACAATGTACACCCACGTAGATATCTATTTTTGAGCTTTTAGAATTGTCCCCTAAGCACAAGCGTGTCCTTGAGGATGCTTTGTGAGCAGCCAATGTCCCTAACAACTTAGATATTGATCAATTCTAGAATATGGTCAACCATTTGGCTAGCCCTCATTACCTCACCTTCTTAGAAGAAGATGACAAATCCATCAGTCACCCACATAACTTGGCCTTACACATCGAAGTCATGATTCATAAAACCCGTGTCAGGTGTGTATTGATAGATGGGGGTGCGGGGCTCAATATTTGTACCATGAGTTTGTTGAAGGCTCTAGGATATTCCGAAGACGTCATTGACACAAGGAAAAAGATCACAATCAAGGCATATGATGAAGCAGAAAGAAGTTCTAAGGGATTGGCCATTTTGCCTATTCGCATTGGTCCAGTACAAAAGGATATCTTATTTCAAATTGTTGATGTTGGACCTTTAGCCTACAACATTTTTCTAGGTAGGCCATGGATTCACGAAATGCAAGCAATCCCATCAACGTATCACCAGTGTGTTAAGTTTCCCCATAATGGTGTAGAAATTTGCATACCTGGAGATAGTGCTTTGTCAGTTAATACCATTTCTGCTGGATCACATGTACCTTTGAATAGGGAAGCTGACAGTCCTAGTATTTCACTTGAACAATGCAAGCAAAAGTTTAAGACCATAGATCTTGGGATGGAAGATTATAAAATTGATTCTTTTACAAAAATTCCAATCTCTCCTAGGTCTTATGGGAAACCATCACCAAATATGAAACCTTCGTCATTAGCAATGACATTATTTGGAAAATTTGTTGAGTCTTCGGTTCCTATTCAGGATGAGAAAGAGGAAGTTGCTGTGAGGGACTGGATCTATCATGAGGAAAAATACCAACACAACGAGAACTTTGCTCCTTCACCTAAAGCTTATGGGAGAGGGTATACACTGGTTAAGACTATGGGTTATCCAAGATATGGTCCCCTTAGCCATAGGTTGGTTGCTAAAGCTGAGCCTCTTGACCATGCCCTTTTTGGATGAAAGAATAAGTCAACAGTTGGCTTAGGTTTTGAAAATAAGAAGAAGAAAGGTGTTCCTGTCCCAGCTACGACGGATAGTAATAGTGATTCAGACTATACACCTGATCTTTCTAATCACCAAGACATGTATGATGATTGGGTGCCTTCAACAAATCTTCTTTGGGGAGATTCAAAATATTTGATACTTGACGGTCCCACTATCCCAGCTGCGACGGATAGTGACTATATGAATGCTAGACTGACAATGGAACGTGTTGCTATCCTAGCTGCGACGGATAGTAACAATGATAGCATTAGAGAAGGGGAAACCTTTCCCAACCTTGAGGCTTCTACATCACAAGGCCCAAATGATGATTCAAACACAAACTCCCATGAGTATGAATGGGACTCACTTTCAAATGCAACAGTTGATTTGGACATGGATGTTGTCCATACTTATAGTACCCAACCCGATGCGGCCAATGAGCTTAGTGTAGGATTAGAGGATTGTACTCCTCAAATTGCCTTAGTGGATGACACTTCGTTTGGTAGGATGAGTCCTAATTCAGGTATCTTAGGAGAGGACTCAATGAACCCCAATTGTATGGTCACCAGAGATAACACCTTTCACATAAATAACATTGAACCAGTCATCGACCTACCCCTTGTTCACTATGACCTAATTGACTAGTCTCAGCACCATCAAGAGCCTAGATTCCTCACTTTTAAAAATGATTATGAACTTGCCTGCTATCTGAATGCTCTTGAACCCGTGGCTTCTTCCACCAGTGAACCGACAACCAGCATGACAGAGCCTGATATTAAGTACCTCAGTCTAAAAATAAAAGAAAAAGAAAGAAAGAAAAATAGGTCTGATAGCGAAAACCACTTTGTGGCGGTATCAGAACCAAAAATAGTAAAAAGAGATGATGTATCTGAGGGTGAAAACCTCTTTGAGGCACCTAAGAATGGGGTGCTTAATAAATTGCCGAGTTATTTCCAGGATAGATCATCAGTATTGATTGAGCCAACAAAATCAGTTAATTTGAACACAGAAAAAACTCCTCAAATAGTTCATCTTGCTCAGCCTTTATCAGAAGAAGAAACCAAGGCATATAGACAATTCTTACAAAAGAAGAAAATTAATTTTGCATGGACCTATTTTGACATGCCAGGGCTTGACACAAATCTTATAATGCACCACTTATCCATAGCTCCAGGAGTCAAACCAGTGAAATAGAGACTCAGAAAAATGCATCCACATGTAGCTCTCCTTGTGAAAGCGGAATTAGAAAAACTTTTGAGAGTTGGATTCATTAGAGCCATCAATTATGTAGAATGGATCTCAAACATAGTACCAGTTTCCAAACATGATGGGTCCATTCGTGTATGCACAGATTTTAGAGATTTAAACAAAGCATGCCCAAAGGATGATTTTCCACTTCCAAACATTGACATGATAGTGGACATGACAGCGGGCTATGAAATATACTCTCTAATGGATGGTTTCTCAGGATATAATCAAATTAAAATAGCTCCCGAAGACCAAGAGAAAATAGCGTTCACATGTGCATGGGGAACCTATTGCTGGAACGTCATGCCATTTGGGTTAAAGAATGCAGGAGCAACATACCAACGAGCTATGACCACAATTTTTCATGATATGATGCATAAGAACATGGAAGATTATGTGGATGATACCTTGGCTAAATCAAGAAAAAGAGATGCACACCTTACTGATTTAGAAGTAATTCTAGATCGCATGGAACAGTTTCAACTCAGATTGAATCCAAAGAAGTGCACATTTGGTGTCACCTCAGGCAAAATTTTAGGATTTATAATATCAGCAAAAGGTATAGAGGTTGATCCCGAAAAGGTCCAAGCAATTTTAGACATGCCACCTCCAAGAAACATTAGTCAGATGAGAAGTCTTCAGGGATGACTCCAGTCAATTAGGAGGTTTGTCTCACAGCTGGCAGATAGAGCACAACCCTTTAATAAGACACTGCATAAAGGTGCTTCTTGTGTATGGAATGAGGATTGCCAAAAGAGCCTTGATCAAATAAAACAATATTTAGCTAATCCTCCAATTTTGATGCCGCCTATTCTTGGGCGACCATTGATTTTATACATTTCAGCAATAGAGTCTTCCTTGGGGGCATTGTTTTCTCAATTAGATAATACTGGGAAAGAACGGGCCATATACTATATCAGCCATACTCTAGTCTCCTATGAGATCAATTACAATAACATTGAGAAGTCTTGTCTTGCAGTAGTGTTTGGTTCTCAAAAGTTGCAACACTATATGCTTGCTCATACCATACATTTGGTTGCAAAAATTGATCCTCTTAAGTACTTTCTTAGTAAGGCTGCTCTCATGGGTAGACTTGCTAAGTGGATGATGGTTTTGACTGAATTTGATATAGAGTACGTTGAGAGAAAGGCCATAAAGGGGCAAGCTATTGCTGATCAATTAGCTGATTTCCCAATTCAGGATAGTATGCCTGTTCAAGTGGAATTCCCAGATGAACACATCTTGTATATGACTACTCGCACTTGGAAAATGTTCTTTGATGGTTCCCACATGCAAAATGGATCAGGTGCTGGAGTATTATTGTCTCTCCACATGGGTACAATATTCCAAAGTCTTACAAACTTTTATTCCCATGTACGAATAATATTGCAGAATATGAAGCTTTAACCAATGGATTGAGAATGGCTATAGAATGGAACATAACAGAACTACATGTCTTTGGGGATTCCCAATTAATCATCAACCAAGTCAATGAGGAGTATCAAACCAAGGATGATAAATTGATACCCTACAAAAAGATGGTTGACTCATTGAAACATTACTTTACCTTTGTGACGTTTCAACAGATCCCTAGGATAGAGAACAAAGCTGCAGATGCCATGGCCACATTAGCTTCACTTCTTCAGTTGGAGACACATGAATAAAGATTTGAATTCCTGGTGGAAGAGCTACACCATCCCATCTTTGACTCATTTGAAAGCCATGTCATTTGTACCATTGTCACACATGAGTCTTCCCGATATGGTGCTATCTATTCATATCTTCATGATGGCATCATCCCTGACACATTCAACCATTCTGAATGCCGAAACCTCATTCGTAACGCCTCTCGCCATACCCTTATCTTTGGTGATTTATATAGGAGGGGGTTCTGACCAAGTGTTAGTTGACATCCACGAGGGCATTTATGGTGGACATTCTAATGGTCTTGCCATGGACCGAAGGTTGCTTAGGGCAGGGTATTATTGGCCCACGATGCAAATAGATGCAGTAGCCTTTGCTAAGTCTTGTGAAAAATGTCAGAAACATGGAAACCTGATTCATGCTCTAGGTAGGGAGCTGATTCCTTCTGTTTCTCATTGGCCATTTCAGCGCTGGGTCTTTGATCTAGTTGGGCAGATTCATCCCAACTCATCAGGTGGACATAAGTTCATTATTACTGCCACTGACTACTTCACAAAATAGGTAGAAGCCGTGCCACTTTCTGTAGCTTCAGGGAAGACTATCTCTTTGTTCATCTTGAATCATATTATTTGCCGATTTGGCGTACCTTCTGAGATTATCACTGATAATGGAGGTCAATTCAAGAATAAGGACCTAAAGCATTTATGCAAAAAGTTTAAAATCAAGCAACATTGGTCCTCCATTTACTTTCCACAGGAAAATGGACAGGCAGAGGCTTCCAATAAAACCATCCTTAAGATTCTTCATAGGACAGTGCACAAGAATGGCAGGGATTGACACTTGCAAATCAATCCCGCATTATGGGCTTACAGAACAAGCATTCGCACACCTACAGGAGCCACACCTTTTTCCCTTACCTATGGTGTTGAAGAGGTATTACCTTTAGAAGTAGAGATCCCATCACTCAGAGTCTCACTCAAAGGATTGATAACAGATGAGGATTACCATGCCATGAGGTTACAGGAACTAGAACTTCTAGATGAGAAGCGTAAGGCTTCCTTTGATCATATGAGAGTGTATCAAAAGCGTATGTCCAAGGCATTCAACAAGAAGGTTCACCCTAGAGAATTTCAAATAGGTGATCTTGTTTTGCGAGAGAACCCTAAGAACCAACAAAACAGAAAACAAAAAGGTAAGTTTGAACCTAACTGGCTTGGACCATATGTCATCACAGCTGCTTTTGGTACAGGTGCATATTTACTGTCAGATCCAGATGGAGAACAGCTCCCCGACCCCATCAACATTTTGCACCTCAAGAAGTTCTACTCTTAATGCCCATTTCTGTCTAGGGGCATCCTTTGTACATATTTATGGATCCTGAAAAATACCAAAAAAATTGATATATGATGCTGAAAAAATCTTAAAAAGTATAAAAAGTCCTGAAAAAATACAAAAAAATAAAAAAATGCAAAATGTTAAAAAAGAAATATAAAAAGTGCCTTGGTGAAAACCTGGAAACAGGCACCTTGGTAGAAAAAATACAAAAAAAAATGGTGAAAAAATGACAAAAAAATAATCCAAGTGGTGAAAACCTGGACACAGGCGCTACTTGAGGCCTTTGCACCCCTATTTGTTAGCATGCATCCTCGACACTTAGCCACTTTCCATCATGCCTTGACCTTATTTGACTTGATCTGGAATTGGTCTTTGTCTTTGTCTAGGGGGCATAATTGTTAGCATTGGTCTTTTAGGTGCGTTTGTCTCTTGGGGCATTTCACAACAGGTGTTTTTCAACACCACCCCAAACAGTGTTTTTCAATACTACCCTTGCGTCGAGTGTTTCTTAACACTTATCAGATGTCTTACCCAATAGTCCAAGTGTAATGTGATATTTCTCACTAAGCAGATGTGATACTTAGAGTTTGACTCTATGACCAACCCACACACACTTAAACAATCAACTCATTGAGATATGTTGACTTTATTTTTCTTTGTGTGCTATCTATGAGGATTTCTTTGATGAGTGGTCTCTCCCTAAGAAGTTTTTGATGATGCATAGCTAGAAGACTGAGGGTATGAGAACATGTTTTATTTCTTTATCTGCTTGTGGGTATATTTTGTTGATCCTAACTGTCATGAGCATTTATGTTGGTCTTACTTGACACTATGGATTGACAAGGTATTATCCTTGACTGTTTTGCGAGTGCATGCTTCTAGTTATCCTGACTTTCATGTGTCTTGATACAAGCATAATCTCACCATATCAAATTTAGGTGATCTCACTGCATTAGTCATCTGGACCTACATGTCTTTGATGCCTACATGAGATTTCGACATTTCTATCTGATAAAGATCATATTCATATCCACATAGTTATGCTAGTGTGCATTGTATGATCTGATGACGCTACCAATAACGCTCGATGATGATAATTAGATGACTATAGGCATTGTGACCTTGCAAGTCAACCACTTTCATAGTAGCTTGCATTTTTAGGGTCATGTTAGTCTAGTTTTGCATCTTGGATATGGAGAGAGCTCTCCTTTTCATCTTACGTGGACCTATCAGCCAACTGCGCTCACCTATCCTTCTTCTCGATCATGTCTTTCACTCCTTGTCTTTTTCATCTCGAACCTATTCCTGTTCATCACAAGGGGTTAATCATATCATCATATCTATATCACAACTGTCATTTACAGAAACATGAGTCTATATCATACACATGAGAATTAAACATACATCTATGAGAGAGAGCATACATAAGCATGTACATAAGCATTTTTGAGCAAAATGACAAGACGATATACATAAACTGATACATCCATCACAAGAGAGACATAAACACATGATACAATTGAACATCGAGTAATCTCATATATACATCAATGTCATGATACAATATACAATGTGGGATCCCATAATCTGGATCAATGTCTCAAGATATGTCTAACCCTAAAACCTAAGACTGACTACCACCCTCGTGTCCTAGTGCTGGTGGAGGTGGTGCTGGATCAGGAACTACATCTGATCTACCCACTACGGTAGAGTATGACGGTGCTCTCTGGTCCTCTAGGACTGCCTAAATGTAGAGGCCATAATAATATGCAGCTCGTGCTACCTCTCTCTATCTCTCTACTAGGGAAACCTATAGTTGCCTCTCTTGATGCTCTGTCTCTACTCTCTGATCAGTAAGCTATTGCTCTCTCACTGCTATAGTAATCCTAAGCTATAATATCTCAGCCTCGAGAGCCTGTATCCTCACTCTCAGATCATCTCCACCCGCAGGCTGGTCCTGCTATGCCTCTGCCTGCAGGCAAGCTGGTCTCGTCTCATCTTCAGGCATCACCGATCTCTGTGCTCATGACCATTTCTAGCCACCTAATCTAGATCCCTCCCCTCTCTCCATCCTCCTCCCTCTCCCCCTCCTATCATCTCCTCTGTCTCCCCCCTGTGCTAGTACCTGTGCATCTGGTATCGTAAACCGAGGGAATGGCACCCTCCGCCACTCTGCCCTGTATGCTGCATCGGCCCCTACATCTACCACATCTGGGTGATACTCCCAGGGCTCACTCCTAATACTTGTTGTCTCTGCGACTACCTGCTAGGAGTTTAACATGGGTAGCCACCCATGTCCCTCCTCATCCCTGACTCAGGCGTATGTAGTGGTCTCTGTCGAGACCCGCTGCTGCCTCCCAAACTGTCGCCATACTTGAGTGATGCAAAATCTCTCTACAATCTCTAGGTGTTGGCCTACTAATGGCCAAGTGCATAGCATGTAACTCAGCTCCTCATCCGCATCACTCCACCCCTCCACATCCCTATACGGCCTCCATGTGAAAGCTTCCATCTCATCCAGGATCCTCCGGTAGTATGTCACATCCCCACTATGAGCATGTGATATGAACCCCACATATCTATATATGTAGGGGTATCTCCTCTCCCTCGGCTGAACCCTCAGGTGCATCACTGTGATGTGCTCCCATGCCCACACCTGTGCCAGGATGGCACCGCACGCCCACGACTGGCTGTCCCTATACATGATCTCGCGTAGCTTGTGATACATCTCCGCTAGTATGGCCAGACCCCATGCTATGCACCGAGGTCTGCCTACCAAGTCCATCAGTAACCTGGCCCATCCGAGCGGGAATCCCTTCTGACTACGATCAGTCATCAAGATCTGTGAAATGATCGATGCCACAATACATGGCACCGAGAAATCTCTACTGACATCCTCTACTAACCGCTCCCAGCTGACATGCTGATCCAGGATAGTCACATCTTGGAACATCTCTTGGATCATCTGTTGCCCCTCGGTCACATCCTGATCATAAAATACCTATGCCATCACATGAATCATGTTAGTTTTCATCATATGGCAATATTACACTTACATAATTTAAAAACATGATTATACTTACAGGTTCGCCGTGACATGGCACTCATAGGATCCTGTACACATCCTCTAGTGTGATGGATGCCTCACATGTGGGAAGATGGAAGGTGTTGTGCTCACTATGCCATCTCTCGGCCAGCGCAGTTAACAACCCATGGTCAGCTCTGATGTCTGGGAATCTCAGTAAATACTCGAATCCCATAGTCCGAATGTCAGCATTGCTCGGATCATCTAGATCTCAGACACACCTTAGCCCAGTCACCTTTGGTGCTCTGATGATCAGCGTCGGAAAGACCTCTTGCAAGCCATTAAACCAAGCCAGTTGTTAGAACATATCATGATGGATGCCTAAAAATCAGTCTAACACATCTTTAAATACCTAATATTATCTGGACCCATGTCATTTTTTGCTTACAAAAACCTAAAAATTTAGATTTTACACTTGGGCGATACTGCTTTTTCAGAGAAGTATCATGCGATACTTCTCCCTATAGTGGTGTGATATACTTTGGGTCGTGTGATACTTCACCCGGTATCGCGTGATATTTTGCCCAGTATCATGCGATACTGGTGCCTATACTCGCGCGATACTTTGGGGACCTGCGAAGTATCACGCGATATTTATCTCCAAAGGGCGCGATACTTCTAAAGTACCATGTGATATTTTTCCTAACTTAAAATTTGAAATTTTAAAACTTTACAAAACGTGCTTAAAAGGTATTAAATGACTCAAAAATAGTGAGTTTTTCGAAAACATACCTGGGCAGGATAGTGTGGTGGCCGGTTGTGCAATCGAGCGCGCTCGAATCGATGCCTGTGGATAGGAACTCCTACTTGCTGGGCCATATTCTCTCTCTCAAGCTCTGAAAATTCTCAAATCACTATAAGACAAATGATTTTTGAAAATGACATTTTCACCCTTTTTATAGCATTTTGACTTTTGACCAATTTTCAAAACACCTCAAAATTGTGTGAAAATTGCACCCCTAGCTAATTTCGATGTCTTGGATCCATTTTCGGACTCGAAATTGAAATCCAAGGTCATCTTGATAGTCAAAATCGCATTTCAATTTTTACCTTCTTCTGCGTAGTTGGCTAAATCTTTTGAGGCCTAATCCTTCGATCTTTGTTGGGGCATCATCATTTCTTCATTTCCATGTCTTCCAAACTTCTAGTCTTTCATTCATCTTCATTCAATTCACTCCTTTCTCATGTTTGACTGCGTCTTTCTCAGTCAGGCTGGGGCATGTTTTAATGGTTAACCTATTAACCTTTACATTCGATTATGATTTCATTCTGATTTGATCAAATCTTTATCAATTTGCTGTCTCTCCTCTACCTGATTTCAACTTCGATTCCGAGGGGGCAGTATTTATGGGATCCTCATCCCTGATTCCTTGATTCTCTTGATTCAGACATCTTTTGTGAGCTTTTGCTCAAATTTGAGATTCTTATCTCTTACTTTGAATGTGATCCCGAATCGACCTCATGTTCAAAGGCCTTTGTCTATGTTTGTCTGGATGTGATCCCAAATCGACCTCACATCTGAGTTGTCTTGTGATCCTAGATCGATCTCACATTTCAATTCTTCTTTGACTGCATGTGTTCCCAGATTGATCACACATTAGTCAAAGAGGGGAAAATGTATGCACCCTAAAATGGTCGCCTAGACTTTGGGCCCCATTTATTTGATTTATCAACCCTGAATCAATTTTATCAATAATCAATATTTTCAACAATATCAATCTCTTGATCAAGTCTTAATTTTGATCATATATTTCCTTCCCTTTTAATTAAATAAAAATCCCCCACTTTCTTCTTATCTTAAGTTGCACAAATAAAGTATTATTCATATTTTATAAAAAGGAGAAAAGCACTTTTTGTCTCATATGGACATAAAGTCAACTCCTATTTTCCTATTGAAGGATACTTGTGCACATGGATTGCTCCTCTTTCAAGCTCCACCACTGATTAAGACTTTTGCCTCTTAATCTCCATGGCCCATTCCTTTGCATTTCTTATAAAAGGAGAGCTCTCTCCTTCATTTGCATATCCATCTCTTTCATGCTATTGTTATGCTGTAGGTTTTCTAGGTGCATTTGGAGCTTTTGGAGATCATTGCTACATCAAGCTTTCCTTGGATTTCCTCATTGCTTCATAGTTTAGACTTCATTTATTGCATTATCATAGCATCCATAGCTACATTTCATAGCTTAGTTTCTTTTATGCAATAGATAACTTCACATAGCTTAATAGGAAGGATTTGTAACACTTATTCTTTCCATTTCATAGCTTAGTTGCATTGCATTTTCATTTCCATAGATTAGCTTGCATTGCCTTTTCATAGTGATTCTTGAAGATATTGGCACTCTTTCCCTTGTCCTCATTTGAATCTCTCTTTGTGTGGTTGACTAGCAAGGTCACAAGCTTGTAGCTCTAGTTGAGAGCAAATACACCATAGTCCCTTGCAACTCCATGCATAGAGAGCTATGAGCCGCTTTGTGAGGCCTCATTCTTGAGCAACCTTGCATGTAATGGTTCATAGAAGTGCACCATTTTAGTGTGTACAGGTATCACAAAAGAGCACTTAATAGACATCAAGAGTAAGATGGAGGTATCTTCTAGCATTGCCACTGATGCACCTACTTCTTTGGAAATAGATAAGATAGTAGTTCCTACCGTTGACATTGTTGATTTGTCAGCCTCTCAAGAGGAAGAAACATAAGAAGTTATGATTGTAGTTGTTCCCAGAAGGTCCATAAAGACAAGTAAGTAGGTTAGTCCTAAGGAGAAAGAGACTGAGGTAAAGAAGAAGAAAAAGGAAGAAGAGAAAACTCAGAAAGAGGAAGAGAAAATAGCTCAAAAGAATCCACAAACCTTGTGGAAACAAGACTTGAAATCACTATAGAAAAGAGTTATAAAAGATGGAAATTTGTTAATAGTGGATAGATACTATGAAAGATATAACTCTGAGGACCAAGCAGTCATTGAAGATACTGTTATTGAGCATCTACTTGTTTTTAAGAAGAATTATTGGAAATTGAAGCAAGCATTCCCAAAGACCTTTACAACAAGCTAGAAATTAGAAAATAGTTAGCACACTTGGAGGATGAGAACATAAGAAATAAAACAATTGATGATATGTTGTCGGTTGTGTCAATTCAAGAAAGAGAAATAATCATAAAAGAAATAAAACCTCTACTAAGGACAAAGACCAGACTAGTCAAAATTATGGCTAGGAAGTATGATGAGGTGATCAAGGACACTCAAAAGGCATTAGACCAAGTTCTAATGTATGATATGCCTAAAAAGGTTTCACATCCCAAGGTTTCAAAGCCTATATCTTTGGGTTTAGGAAAAATTTACAAGGTAGTAAATGAAAGTGTTGAAATTATAGTGCAACCAGATTTCTTTGTCATTGGTGTGCCTGTTAGCCTTAACACTTCTTAGGATATACATGATTCATTTTTAGACAATGTGGACAGCACGATGGAGGTTTAAGATCAGGTGCAAATAGAGGAAGGGAAATTAGAAGAGAAATAAGAAGAAAAATAAAAGGAAAAGGAAATAAAGTAGGAGGAAAAGGAAGAATAATAGTTAACATAAGAAAAAGTTTCTGAAGTCAGTATGGACACATAGTTATTGTTGGAAAGTGTGGCCAAACCAATTAGCTCTGATGTGGATAGCATGTATGAAGATGAGCTGATGAGATTATCATTTTTGGCCTTCACCAAAGCTAAGAAGAGATTAGTTTAGAAAGGAGACAAAAGAGAAAAGGTAATGGTTAGGGCTGTAGAAACAGTGAAAAAAGTACTCCCCTCACCGGTTATCTTCAAAGACAAAGATGAAGCTGAGAATCTTGGTACACTATTAGATAGCTTTGACAATCATTTTGACTACTAAAGAAAACATATGAAAAGGCTGAAAAGAATTTCTTGGAGAAGAAGTTGAGTGAAGTTTGTAAGTCCATTTCATGGGACTTAAACATTCTTAAGGCCAAGAGTTGTAAAGCAGAAGGGAAGAAAATTTATAGCTATTGCATAAACCCCTGCGGACATCTAAGGAACCTTGAGGAGATCATAGCCAAAGACAGGGCTAACCTTGACAGTCTAATGGACAGTTGTGAATCATCTTCACAAACCATGGAAGAAATAGATAAGGAAACATCCAGACTATTGGACAAGATAGGTGTACTGGAAATAAAGAAAGGGAGAGTTGTAGGTAGATTTGGCTTATTGAGAATCCAATTGACTCCTAAGCTCACAATGTTGGAGACTCATCTTTCAAAGATGATAAAAGTTGAAGGCTCAATGTATGTACCTACTCTCACCAAACTTAAGGTAGTTGAGACAACATCATATACACTAAATGGATTAATCCATGTTAGTGAATTTAAAATAAATTCATGGATTGAAGAAGTTAAGACCTTGGAAAACTCCTTCCAAGATGTCTTAAATCTGGCGAGTAAGCACTAAACCATTTCTGCTTAAGTTTTGCAAAATTTTGAATGTACCTTTTCCATTGATGTCAAAGGGAGAGGAAGAGAAAGAAATGTAAAGATGTATTAAGTAAAAAAAAAAAGAAACAAAAATAGAAAAGAGAAGAAAAAAAAGAGAGTTGTATTGTGACACTTAGTCATTTTTCAAAAGTGTTGCCATCAATGCCAAAGGGAGAGATTGTTGGCATGTGATGTTTTGGAGCACTGGAATGAATTGAGGGTTGTCATTTATGGCATCAATTATGTTTAAGTGATCGCATGTTTTGAAGATTTCCATTGGAGTCACAGTCATGAAAATGACTAAGTCCAGAATTAGGATAACAGGATATAGTGCTACAGTTTTGGTCTACGATGAAGATATATGAGGTATTATGTCCTAAAAAGTTAACTAGAGGTAGCTTGAGATGTCTACATGCTTCAGTTAATATCGCATAAATTTTGGTTACCAGATTTGTGAGATACAATGTTCAGATGGTATACGAAGATAGTAAAATAGTGTAACAAGGTATATGAACAGTTGCAAAGATTAAGGAGAGCATAGTGGATACGGTAACATGATAAAACAAGTGAATAAAGTATATTGATGGCTCTTTGGTAATATAAGAGCACCGACTCCATAAATATCATTTGCATGAGTGATTATTATGTTTAGTATGGTAGTTGTGAAGCCGACTAAAAGGCTGATTTTATATAAGTATAGATTGGTTTGGAGAAAGCAAAGTATGGTGATTATTATGATGATAGAGAAATTTTGCGAATATAGGAGTGAAGATCAAATGCAAGATCAATAGGAGGTTGAGGCTGAGATATAGATGGAACTATCTAAGTAAGATAAGTGCTTGTATTGTTTCCTTTTTGAGAACTCTTTTGAGACAAGTGTTAATTGTAAGAGTAGTGTGCTCACCACCCTTAACTAGGTGTTTTGTATACCCCTAACAGGGTTTTGTATTCCTCTAACATGAAATGTACTATGTAACAATCAGCTCCTAACAGGGCTAGATCTCCTAATAGGGACATTATATTTTAGTGCATATTTATGGGTACCATACCCATCAGGTTTTCTCTTTAGCCAGGGTTTCCTCAAGAACAAATCATGGTACATTATGAGTAATGTGTAATGCTTATATGTTCTTCTCATTTCTACATTACTTTGGATTGTTTATAATTGTTTAAATTTGAAGAGATCAAAGTTCTATAATATTGATTCACCCCCCCTCTCAGTATTATGTAATCCTAACACTTTTGTAATCTTGACTGGTGCATCGAGCCATATGAATTGGTCATGAAATTGGATTAACAAAATTCTCATCCATTCTTTTTTGAACACACTCGGTACATGAAGTGCATGAGCTAAAACCTTAGTTTCCAAACGATATGTTCACCTTTCAGCTTCCCATTCACACAGATTATGGTAGGATGTATCAAAATCAACTTGGTAGATTTTCTTGATCTTGCAATGGATGAAGGCATGAATGTCTTCGATCAAAATTTCTCTCAGGGGAATTGAGGATAGGGCTCTCATATTGTTAGGTTTAGTGGCTTTAGCTAATGGTAGCTTGTACTTTGGATTAACAGGATCAACCTTCTCGATGACAACATGTTTTTGAATTTTAGGTGTCGTCGAGTCAAATGTATAAACACTTGATTGAGGTAGGGTTTCATTTGAATGCCAACTTGATTTCTCTTTCACAACTCTGGAAAACACCAGAAATCACTCTAATGTGCTTGTTTATGCTTAGATCTTCTCAATTAATCACTCCAATGCTCTTGGAGGGCTTGTTTCCGCAAGGTGCTCAAATGCTCTTGAAAATGTAATGTAAAAATAAAATAGCAAAGGGTATATGTATACGTTTTCCTTGTTTAGGGTTTCTAGCGACTATAATTTTAGCATTTAATGTTGTTACTGACTACCTTTTCACTAATCACAAATTACACTTCCTTACACTAAATCAAACAAAATAACATAGTCTCTCACTAATAAAAAATTGAGATGTTAACTTTGCAACATATATCCAAATGCATCTAAATATCCTTATATGGATCTTTATACAAATGTTAGGAACTAATTTAAGATTGAATTTTAGCTCACAGTTCCTACACATATCTTTGACTGATTAGGTGAAGATAGGTGCACCCTATCTAGAGGATGAGGTGTAATCAATTATTCCAAGTGCAGTTCCATCATCTAGAGACATCCTTCTCTATGTTTACTTCATCCAATCTCTTATTTATTCAACATTTACTTGAACAGTTTCACTTGATTATTTCTTGGTTGGAGCATTGTCTTGGTACCTATAGTCTTTGGCTAGGTGACTGACCTTATGACATTGAAAACATGCAATTCCAAGATTTATCCATGACCTTCTATTGTTCCTTCCATGCATCAAAATGTAATTTGTTGCTATGTGTCCAAATTTACCACATGTTGTACACGAAATTCTTGCATTGTAGTCCCATGGTATTGTTGAACCTTGTTGGTTGTTTGCAATATTATTTTGGTTAGGTACCTTTTTGAAATTCTATCTTTGTGAAATGTAATTTTTAGACTTGTGACCATATCTATTGCAATTATTTTAGTAACCATTGAATTTTGGCTTGCTTGTATTGTTGGAAATTCTTGATCTAGCTACACTCAAATTCTTTATGACCATACTTATTGGAATTGTAACAGTAACCATCAAATTTTTAAGACTCCATGGTTTACCTCTTTTTCTCCTATGGACATTAAGTATATGACCATATTTCTGACAAAGATAATAAATAGGCTTTTGTGTCTTTGGTGGGGTAGTAGTATCTCAGTTGGCTTCTTGATTTTAGGACTCTCCCTTCTCGATAGTCTTTTTTTCAGTAAATCCAAGTCCAATTCTTTATCTTGGTTGCCTCTGACCTCTAATTTGTTCATCCAGTATTGTTAATGTTTCTTAATTCCTCTTCAATACTTTATTTACATCATTTTTTTAATTTAGTTCATTCCTTGGATGTTCATTTTCTGATCTCAATCCAACAATATCTTCAACTTTCCTTGCAATATCTTGATTAGCACCAATTAACAGATCTAGCATATTATAATGATTTTGTGTCAATATTTGTATCTCCACATATTTATCACTAAGCCTTGCACTCATTTTCCTTCTTGCATCTTCAATTACTATTTTATCATCTTCAACTTTTCTCTTTTGTTCCAGGGCGTCACACATTCTTATCGATTAAGCTTCCTGTTCCATTTTCAATGCTTTTACCTGATCCTTAGTATTTTTTTCTTTTCAGCCAATTCTGATATGGAAGCTTCAGATTCATCAGATAAACTTCCTTCTAATTGTTCTTCAATTTATTCAACCTGATCTTAAGTATCTTTCAATTGATGGGCTAACTCCTTTCTCTTATTAAGTGAATGCTTCAATTTCCTTCTTAGTTCATCAATATGTTCATTTGTAAACTTCAGTTCCATGTTCATGCTCTCAATCACCTTTTCATACCTATATATTTCCATCTCTTCAGATCTTTCCTCTCAAGTGGTTAAACTTCTGAATAAGAGACTCAACTTTGATACACATTGTTGGATTACTTATGGAAAGTTAAGTACCGAGAAGGGAGGGGTGAATCAATAATCAAAAATTTTTTAACTACTTTTCTAACCATTCACCTAATTATATAGTTTGCATACATCATCATAAATCATATAAATGAAAACATAATTCACAACTCATAACACCATATTTTTGGTCTAACAAAAATCCTTTGTCAGAGGAAAAAAATTGTGGTGGGGATGCTACCCACAATACTTCACTACTGCAGTAAAAATTTTTCTTGGTTAGAGCTACAAAATTTAGTTGTTTATGATAGCTTACCCTGTTAAGATTATTTACGCTACTAAGAGTATAAAGACTTATTGAGTCTACCTTGCCAAAGGATTTTACAACTCTAATCTAAGAGATGTACGATGTTAAATGATTTACAAATTAAAACCTATTAGGGTCTACTTAGTTAAGATATTTTAAAACTCTGATTACATTTATAATCAGTAACAGAAAAATGCCTATAATGATGCATCAACATATTCTTGTCAGAATCAATATGCTCAATATCATTTACCTCATTCTATATTTCACTCATAATTCAACATTTGTACTAAGTAACTTCAACCTTGATTCACATTCACAATTCTTCTTTTACTACTTTGTTACTTGGTAACTTCTCTTCTCTTCATTACCTACTCATTGTAATCACTCTTCTCTTCTCTTTCTCTTTGGCTCTAACTTACACTATGATCTTCATACTCTGATCCTTTTATGCTCGATCTAGAAGTGGTGGAAATATTCTTGATTCTTCTCCTTAAACCGTGTTAGCATTGGTTACATCTCTAATGCATACATTGCACTTAATTTCCATTGGTGGATCTTACCTTGGAATCATGCATACTGATCTTGTTTTAAATCTCCAATGTATTACCAAACAATCTCCTCAAGATTTGTAAAACATTTTATGCCCAGTGTCCAGATTCAATGTATTTGTTATGTTAGTTTGTATTACTCAATAACATGTTTTACTCTTACTCAGTAACATGTATACTCTCAGCTCGATAACTAATTTGCATTTCTTGATGTTTGTTGCTCATTCCCCTTTATTGAAACTATCTTTACCTTTACTGACACAATTATTTTCTTTACCGAATGACTTTGACAATCAATATGACTTGAAAACAACTAATGACAACAAAATAACTCTTTAGGAGTATCACAAACATCACCTTCAAATCTAATTTTAAATCAATCAACTTGCTTCTTGGAATTTCTTGTTTCATTAAGACTATTCAATCATTTTATCGATCTAACATATGTCACTTGAATCAAATTTCAAATCAATCAACTTGATTATTTAAATTTCAAACAATAATTGTTTCAAACTTGCCTTGCACTCACATCAATCCGAATAATCTTATCACTTGGCATCAATACTAGGAATTACCCTACAATCATCATCTATATTAGTTTCTCTACATGTAATTAATCTGTATCCCACCATCTTATCTTCTTGAAACTGATATATCCTACATCAGCCTACCGATCAACATCAATCTCATCTTATTTGCCTTCAATCAGTCAAATCACTGCAAATAAATTCTAATTTGCATAATCAATTATCAACTAATTCAATCAAATTTATAATTGGCTATCAACTAGCCTAATCATCTCAATGGGATATGAACTAGCAAAATCAACTCATTATATCAAATTATCCCAATTATTTCCATCAATTAGTCAGTTACACGTATCAAATCTCCAACTTATCATTTTCTCAGTGAAGTATCTTATCATTTCTTGTAGGTTAATCAATCATGCAACATCAAATCAAATCTCCCCCATGATCTATCAAGAGATTCTCCTTTAGATATATCACACAATCTGTTGAGGGGGCATTACTTAGATCATCCATACTAGATCAAAAAGAGGCATAAATCAATAATTTCAATCTTTCTTTTTGCAAGCACAAATTTTCTATGAAACAATGAGATATGATGCATTATTTCAAAGAGCGGCAAAATATAGACAAGTAAAAACTGTCCTCTTATTTATCAAAATTTCCATTAATCAGGTGCATCAATTATTTAATAATCCCATCTTCTATTATATGAAACTCATCTTTCATCGTAATATTATTCATCTTTATATCATTATCATATTTCTCCATTAATTCATTAAATCTATTAATTAATATAAATTGGGTGGTCCCACAATAGTGTGTCCCACTCTTTTAGACATGCTAATTTTTCTAAAATAACACATTTTTAATAAAATATGATGATTTAAGCTTTGAAAGGTTTCATTTGAAGGAATTAATGAAAAATGGTTAGCTCAAAGCCTCTTAGATTAAAAAAACATTAATATAACATCTATACTCCTCATTCATACCTACAATGGAGTCTCCTTCGCACCTATTAAAATGCTGACAAAAAATCACTTCGACTTTATGTTTTGGCAGATCAAATGAATCTATTTGAAAAACCTATCTATGTAGTATGATGCTATTCAGAACAAGCTTTACAATGAATATAATTTTAATACATATTGAGTTCATTATCACTTTTAAATATTACTTTAACTAAACATAGGTTGTTTGGTCATTCAACAATCTGTCTCTTCAAGACTTTGGGAAAAATAGTAAATTACAAATTTTTTTTTATGAAAAATATGTAAGAAAAGAGTATTTGTGTTACCTTTCTATAAAAAAAAGAAAAAATAAATTTTGATATACACAGATCAAGTTAGATCAAGTTAGAGCAATCCAATTGTCCTTATGTCTAATTTATAGTTATTGTCACTTTAGAACTTAATAAACTATGAAATATTGACCCAAAATGAATGAAATCAATTGCATCCTTTAGATATTGAAGTTAAAAATATAATTTTGAAAGGATTACATCGTTATCATATTTTAAAAAAAGTTATGTTGATCCAAGTGATAGTAACTCTTTAAAAACATAATTTTTCACACAAACCACTTTTGGAAGGAGAAAAAAAATGAATTTAAATGAATTTAATTTTTTTTTTAAAAATATATTTAGAAACTAGAAAGAAAATTCTGAAAGACTCTAGTTTACATCATCTTCAAATTCTTAATAGTTTTGTGGCAACAGGTGTTTGAAAGTGAAGTTTTTTCGCAGAATGTTGATCTTTGTGTCAAAGTTGGCCAAAAAGTGAGACACACTGTTGTTGGACCACCAATTTATTCCATTATTATTTCATTAAATTCATTAAATAAATATCATTTTCCTAAATCCCTCTCATATCCACTTCATCCTTTATTTATAATATTCCACCTCTAGCAATTATCCACTTAATGCATGTGGGACAAGCCTATTTACGATTTCACATCCATTCTTTTATCTCACGTCTACCCTGATATGGGATTTCCCCCTAGGGACATCTATTTAAGAAATGTGCCTTCTCATTTCAACCTCTCTCCAATCTTTTCTTACATCATTTGCATTCTTAGCCTCCATTATAGCAATTTATTATTCTTTGCATTATAGTTTATTTTACATTTAAAATTTCTCATGCATTTATGCATCTTTTTTTATCATTCATCTCTTAATCTCCATTCTTCATAGCTTCTTGTGCATGTTCTTCTGAGAGGATCCATTATTGAGCACAAAACCTTGACAAATAGGAGGGAAATGGAATGAGAAATCAATTTGCATTCTTTATTAATTTAGATTAGATATTTTGTTTTGTATGTGTGTGTATTTGGCAGGTATTCCATTGTTGGATGTTGGAAAGATCTGAAAAGATAGATCCCCATTTACTCCATCTTCAATGACTAAGTTTGTCGTATAAATTAGAATGGTCAAAAAGTACTTGGGGCTTAGGACTTTGGTAAATTTCTAGCTCACAAAACTAAATACAGAGTTTTATCTTACATATGCTTGTAAGTGTTCACAAGACATATAATGATTCAAAAGTGAAATATAGACAAATATTTTAAGCATGTACAAGACTAGTCTCAAATATGTTAGAAGATATAAACAATTGAAAAGATTAATATAATTTAAAAGCATAAAAATAATATAATATGTATAATTTTATTTAATTACTAAATTATCATTAAGTAGATCTTTATCAATTAATTAAATTTAAATAATTTTATAAAAAATACTATATACTATATAAAATTTATAGGACAAGCAAATACACTTAAGAATTATATAGTATTTTAATCAAGATATTTTGAAATTGATTTTACCATAGTTGTCAAAAGGTAAATAGTTATGAAAGTTTTAATTGTAATGGATAGATCATTATCCACAACCATATTAACTAACATTATATGTGTTATCCCTTTTAAATGATCAGAACTTGAAAAATCATATATTAACTAACATTATATGCATTACCCCTTTTAAATGATCAAAACTTGAAAAATCATAATTGATGAGCCTCCCTCATAACAAATTGTGTCAAAAGTAACTTATCCATTCACCAAACTCACATATATATTTAAAATAAATTTAATAAAGAAAATTATTATTTAATCACTTTTAAGGATAAAGGACCATACAAATATTGATATCTCTACCCTTAAATAACTTATTACAATATATTAAACAAACTTTAAACCACACCAAGAGTCTCACTCAACTACCTTGCCATGAATACAAGGATTGACTCTAAAAAGAACTGAAAAAAATATAGTACTCTTAAGACATATCTTAAGAAATATAGGATAGGACACACTTTGCATGCATAACATATGGACAAGTGTACTTGCATCTACTGAACTTTTCCTTCAGCATGGTGGCCAGGAATCTTCTCCTTTATCTTATCAATCAATCCTTTCTTCTCACGTGTCTCCTGACTCACATCTTCCCCTTGTCTAGGAGAACTTTTCTTCTCTTGATGCACTTCTTGTCCTTCTTTCTTATGTCGAGGAAACTTCTCCTTGATCCTATCTATAAATCCTCCCTTCTCTTGTTTCTCTTGATAGATCTCTTCCTCTTCCTTTTTCTGTTCAGGAAGCCATTTTTTTTCTTGTTCATCTTCATGCATGTATTCCCCCTCTTTCTTTTGTCCACTGAACTTCTCCTTTGTCGTGTCCATGAACCCTCCATTTTCTTGTTTCTCTTGATATACCTCTTTCTCATCCTCTTTCTGACCAGGGAGCCATTTCTTTTCTTGTTCTTCTTCATGCATGTATTCATCTTCTTTCTTCTGTTCAGGGAACTTCTCTTTTATCTGATCCGTAAACCCTCCCTCCTCTTGTTTCTCTTGATACACCACTCCCTCTCCTCTTTTCTTTTCTTGTTCCTCTTCACGCAAATAATCCCCTTCCTTCTTCTGTGTAGGGAGCCATTTCTTCTCTTGTTCCTCTTCACGCATATATTCCCCTTCTTTCTTCTGTCCAGGGAACCTGTTCTTCTCTTGTTCCTCTTCACCCATATAATCCTCTTCTTTCTTCTGTCCAGGGAACCATTTCTTCTCTTGTTCCTCTTCACGCATATAATCCCCTTCTTTCTTCTGTCCAGGTAACCATTTCTTCTCGTGTTCCTCTTCACGCATATATTCCCCTTCTTTCTTCTGTTCAGGTAACCATTTCTTCTCTTGTTCCTCTTCTCGCACATCTTTCTCTTCTTTTTTATCTCCAGAAAACCATTTCTTCTCTTGATCCTCTTCACGAACATCTTCCCCTTCTTTTTTATGTCCACCAAACTTCTCCTTCAGTCCCTTCTTCTTTCTCTCCTCTCCCTCTTCTCCTTCTTCCTCCTCATTCGACTATAAAACACATCCATTCACTTCATTATTAAAAAAACAAATTAAATGGTTCTAAGACCCAATAAATCTACCTATTTCTTTCAATATATACAATATTATCTTGAAATGATAATCTAAACACTTCTTCATAAATAAAGTAAAAGAAAGTAGGGTTTCATGAAATAGACATTAACAGAAAACACAAAAAGAACTTACAGAGCTAGAGGAAGAACTGTTAGTGCGATCCAGCTTTCCCTCTTCTGTTTTCTTCTCACCCTCACCATAGGGCTTGTCACCATAGGGCTTGTCTTCCTCCACACAGTCCTCATAAACAGGTGGAGGGAGAACCTCGCCTACGTTGGCATGCCCCTCTTGTTTTGGCTCCTCTTCTGTCTTCTTTCCAAACATTCCAAACAGCCCACGATCCTGCTGAGCTGGTGCATTTGAATCCGCCATTATTGCAAATTGTAAGTTGTGAAAAGAATTGAACAATCCAAGATAGACAAAATTGCAAGTGAAATAGTCTGATGAATTAAGTATTTGGGAATAGAGATTTATAGTGCTAAACAATGATTGTTTACGCGGTGTTCACTGTTGCTAAGATCCACGAAGAGCTCTAGTCGGTGAGACAAATATCTATTTGATGCTCTGCTGGATCCCGATAAAGCTTAATTCGCCCCGCTGTCCATAAGATGCTTGAACTCTCCTCTACGTTTCCTTTATGATATTAAAAGTAAGATATTTTCATATGTTTGACAAGGGAAGTATACATGCAAGTCATCAGAACAGCTGGTTATTTTTCAGCTGCTTTTTTAAAAGTATGTGGCATTGGGTCCGCTTTAAGTTGTGGAGAAGCTTCGAGTGTTAACTCTGTCAATTTTGTACTTTATGCCCTCCGGGAGTTTTCCATCCACATATATATGATAAATATTTTCTTTCTTTACATTGAATTAGAATATGAAAAGTATAATGTACACTCACAAAATCTAATGGCATAGAATCTATAATAGAAACGAATAAAACTATTAAACTATTATTTTTATGTTGTATTATCGTTAGATGGATCTTTCTTATCAAGATTAATATCCTAAATATGAATGATGGTAGTGTTCTTAAAAGGTTCCTAGTAAGAAATAGTTCATTCTTCTTGAGGGGCATTTTCAACTAGTTGTTGTGGACAAAATGGAGAGATGGTAAGTTGTAGAGAAGGAAAGTTGTCAGAACTAATTCAGCCAACTTGCCCACACCTCTATGAAGAGGGAGAAGGTTGTTAGAAAATTAGTCGAGGAGGTTGGGACATACCATGATTAGCAACCTTGTGAATTGCCATGGGATAAAGAGTGATGACCTCTTCTAACACACTGACTGTAGGAATGTCCATTATCTCTCAGAGGATAGGAAGAGTCCAAAGGCACCCTCAAAAAAATATAGGAGATAATACCCGAGTGGTCCAACAACTCTCGAAGGTGAGCAACCGCAAGTGCAACTTTACGAGCTTGCAATTGAATATGCATGAATTTTTTTTTTTATAACTATCAACTATAATCATATTAAATAATTATATTATTGTCAATTTCAAGTTTCCAAAAAAAGTAATGTTGGAGATGAGTTTCGCTTAAGGAAACACAATTTAAGGATTTACATGTTTAGATGGTTTATCTTAATTCACACCAATAGATGAGTCCTATTGGAGAAGACAATGTGATTTTAGTTGACTCATTTAACCAAGTCAATTGTTAGAATGTGTTGTTAGATTGATACAAGCTAATTTTGTGGTGTTTTTAGACAAGTTATGGGTTGAGACCCAATATAAACTAATTGCTAAACAAGTACGTAAATCAAAGCTATTATCTATAAATTTATAATCCATAAGAATGCTATTAAATTTTCTAGATTTGATTGTGTAAAATATTTTATTATCAACCTTTTGGATCACACTCTGTGATCCATCATTAGGATGCAAGAGAACATAAGGAGAATAAAGATGGTAGATTGCAAACCTAGAACACAATCTCAAGATTTTGTAAATTGTAAAACATATAGATCTGATTGCAAACCTAGAACTTGCTATTAAAATATATAGATTTAATTGTGTAAATTTTTTTTATCATCGACGTTTCAAATCACACTCTATGATCCATCATCAGGATGAAAGACAATATAAGGAGAAGAAAGATGGTAGATTGCAGACCTAGAACTTATCTACAATCTACCATCTTTCTTCTCCTTATGTTCTCTTGCATCTTGATGATGGATCATAGAGTGTGATCCAAAATGTTGACAATAAAATATTTTACACAAATGGTACATTGCAAACCTAGAAATCAATCTAGATTGAGTTCTAGGTTTTTGATCTACCATATTTTACTATTGATGTTTTGTAGCTTCAATCAAATAAACACTATGAGTCAATACTAGTGAAGATATGTATATATATTTTTAGTATATATGACATGTATATATATACTTAAATATTTATATATATGTATAAATATTATTATTATGTAAATATTAGAGAAATTAATATAATACTCAAGAGATATTATATATATTGAATAGAGGTAAAATGGATTCACCACTATTCAGATAGAAAGGGAAATGGAAAATATTAAGATCTATTCTCAAACCCAAATTCTCCAAGGAAGAGATCCGATTTGATCAACCAAAAGGTTAATGCACAATTGAATCAATTTTATGGAAGAGAGTAGGAAGAGAGAGAGTAAATCCAATATTTCCCTATGAATGGAATTTATGCTTGGAATATGAAATAATTGAAATACAACTACTAACCTCAAAATTAGGGCAGATCTAGAAAATGTTGAATTCTGGTGTCCGTGTACACTTTCGAGAAAATCTGAAACCTATCCTGGACTGGAAATGCCGAGACAGAGAAAAGCTAGAAATCTTTCCTCAAGATGGCTCAGCTTGGGTTTGACCCTCATAAAGGGTCAAATACCACATTCTTTATTTGAAGTCTGATTCGAATTCTGTTCGCAGATCCCGGAAGTTTATCGAAAACGGTATCCAAACTCACTCTCAGATCTGAAACTCCGCACCTGTACCTACAAGAAAATGAGGGTTTTTGTTGTATGGGGGATTTTCCTTGGTCAAACCCCAGTTTGGAATCAACCTTAATATTAAAATTGAAAATAGAGAATGCTAGCAAGTAGTAGAAAAGGATCTAACAATGAAGCTATGCAATTCAATAGATATGCAATTGTATTTGAAATGTAAACAAGTATGTTGATATAAAAGCTTGAACACAACAATGTAAATCAAACCTCCATGGTTGTATGCTTGGAATCCAGCTTGGTAAGAGAATGAAATGGATCTTGAAGATGAACAAAGGATCTTGAAGGAAGATCACACCATCATGATGGCTAGATCTAGGGTTTGAATGATAAATCTTGAATGCTTGAACCAAATCCCTTCAATAGCTTAAATGCTTGAATCCTTGATCTTCAATGGAGAACTTGGATGGAGAAGAAGACTTGAATGCTTGAATGAATGCTTGCTTGATCACCTTGAGAGCTTGAGAGCTTGAGCATGAAAACTTGATGTGAAAATGAGAGAGGAAGGCCTCCTTTTATAGTGATCTAGGGCACACTCCTCTAGATGGGCCACCTTGGAGAATTAAATCCCAATTAAGTCCTCACCTTTATAAAATATACCTAGATTAAATGCAATTAAAGGATTTACCATCCTGAAACCCGAAATGGTTGACCTGGAAGCGAGAAAATAAATCTCCTGAAAGCTCGAAGCCCGGAGATTATGGAATTTGAAATTTTGGAGAAAGGGGTCAAAGTCAACATTAACCCTGACCTAGTCAGGGTTGACCTAAGACATTGACCTTTTTCTTAGGTTGACTCAAAACTAAATTAGGAGGTCCCAGGGATGCCTAGAAACCTCGAAATGATGCCAGAATAGGACAGAATGTCAAGAATAGACATAAAATCCTATGTTTACTGAAATGAAGGCCACGAGGATCCATTTCTAAATCCTACCTAGAAAATAGAGCCATGGAAGAGAGAAATTCAAGAGAATCCTTAAGATCCTAACCCTAATTTCACGTAGAATGAGGCAGAAAAGAAGTGGAAAGCAGGGAGAAAGCCAGATCAAAGCAAAGACCAATTCAAGGCATCCAATACAACCCCAAACCACTTACTCAGAGGGCTAAATGCTCTTAACATGGAATTGCTTCCATTTTAAGATGATACATTAAGCCCCCACTTTAGCAAGAGTATGGATTCGATGCAAACTCTTGGTAAAGGAGAAGAAGGAGAAGATCCTAGTGGATTCACAAAGAGATAAAACAACACTTAACAAAGGACATGAGCCCCCAGACTAAGGATTCTAACTCAACATACACGCACGAGGGTGTGAAACAATAAAACCAAAAGAACAAGGGTTAGCACTAAATAACCCAAATCAATTAGCATAAGAAACCTCACTAAGAAATATTCCTCATGTTAATATCATATTTGGAAAGCTATCATAAAAGCATAAATGTTTACATAAGAAAGATAAGAGAAACACTATAAATAACATAGCTTCATGATCTTGTCCTACTAGCATGAAAGCATAAAAGAAAGAAAGGAGAAAGTGATTACCTCGCCCAGTAAGATGCCCACCTTACCGTGAATCACCCTCGAGGGAGAGCCCAATAGGTTCACCTATAAACTGTGCTTTCAATTGTAATGCGTCTTCTGATGACTTCTAGAATACCCATAGATCCACCTTCTTGTATCACTATGAATATAAAATGTGTGTCTCCTCGGGATTTAGCAACTTATGTGTGTTACCTTTGGAAGATTTAGCATATAGGTGCATGTCTTTTTAGGGTTTAGCAACTTATGTGCATTACCTTCCAAGATTTAGCATATTTGAAACTAGAAATGCGTGTCCCTTTAGGATTTAGCAACTTATGTGTGTTACCTTTAGAGGATTTAGCATATTGAAAAATTTGAAAAATGCATGTCTCCTCAGGATTTAGCAACTTATGTGCATTACCATCGAAAGATTTAGCATATGAATGCATGTCTTTTCAGGATTTAGCAACTTATGTGCGTTACCTTCCAAGATTTAGCATGTTAAAAATAAAAAACTATAGCACAGGGGAGACCCTATATATGCCCCCTCCTTAATATGGCAAAAACATACTATTTTGACATGTTATGGAAAGAAAAGAACAAGGATAAAGCCTTCCTTTAGCATCAAGACAATATCCACAAACAACACCCAGTCCAAGCCAAGAAGGTCACAGCTCCTATTAGGCCATGGAAGGGATGAATGTAAAGAGATATCACGCAAGAAGTGAAAAGAAAGTAACCCTTATGAGGGATAGCACACTATTCAGTTTCCAAGGTGAGAGATATATCCACCATGGAAACCCAATGTCAAACAATAAAATAGGTTATGATCAAGGACAAAGATCCTTAATGCAAACCATTATTTGTATGCATGATTAAATGTCACATAATAGATAGATACTGCTTACCCAAGGAAAGAGGTGAATCCCGGAAAGACAGAAAAGAAGGAGATGGCATCCTTGCCCCCCAAGTGTAGGACAAAGATGGAAGAGGATACCGACTTCACAATGCAAGGAGATATCCTATTTAGCAACAATGTATACCATATTCTTAATGAGGGATATTGACCCCGAAATCGAAGAATATAGATAATCATGAAAAGGATATGTCACTCATGGAAAAGGATCCTCAAATGAAAGAGATCTTATCAACAAGACCCCCACCAAAGAGGAGTACTTTAGATAAAATCTCAACTTTCAAAAAGGAGGGAACAAAGATTCAAGCATCACACCCTATAGAAGGAAGAGGCAAAGGAATCTTTGAAATGAGGGAAACAACTCTAACACCAAAGAAAGGGTAAGAGTTTATAAAGAGTATAATTTGAAACATAGAGAAGAAGTGATGACTTAGGACAACCACTTCTCATATAAGAATATTATCCATAGTCAAAACATCTATCAATATGATCAAATAATATTGCAATATAAACAAATACCACTAAGCTAAGGAAAGTTGCTCCCTAGACAAAGAAAAAGAAAGAGGTACCTTGCCCCCCAGAAATAGAAACAAGGGATACCTTTGAAAAACAAATGTCTTAGAAAAGGTATCTTGAGAAGAAAGGATAGATTCTATGGATGATTAAAAACATAATGCAAAGCCATAGAAAAAAGGAAAGAGAAAGAATACCAATTAAGCCCCAATAAAAGACCTAATGGATCCTAGGAGACTGGATGAAGATGCACCTCTTGCCCCCTAGTCATGAGACAAGAGGTGAAGAACATCTACATTATATCTAAAGGAGGGGAATCCCCTATATCAAAATTATGAAGAAATTGTAAGACTGCACGAGATTGAGATATAATTCCTAAAGTAGCTCTTTCTCTAACATATGCCTTGAAATGTTTACAATTAGCAAGTAAGTGTTTGTTACTATAATGAAAAGGACATTTATATTTGTATAAAGCATCTATCAGCATAGGTCTAAAGATTTCTTTCTTGGAATTCATTAGCTCAACATATACCTTTTTAGCAATTTCTTGTCAAGTATTAGGGTTATCTAAGATAGGTGTGGGGAGAGGAGGATGATGTTTAGCATCACCTACCTTAGCTTGAGATTTTGAACACCCAACACCATACATATTCGGTTTAGGGGGGAGATGAATAAGAAACCTAATACCATGCTCATTAACTCCTAGCCCTAGACCTTTATAACCTTTTTTAGTCACCATATTATATCCAGTAGTATACATATTATGTAAAGCTTCTACAGGAGGTGATTATTTATCATGTTCATGAGTAAAGGTTGCATAAGGTGGAATAATAGGCATTGAAGAAGTGTCTGTACCCTTTCCTTTAATATCATCATGAACTGGAGGATAAGGTAAATCAAAGAAATCTTGCACATCCGTATCCTGAATGATAGCTTGAATCCCATCATAAGTATGGGAAGATCGTGGATTAACAAATGGAGAATTAGGTATCAGAATAGGAAGATTAGGATTAAGATTAGGATTGATAGGATTAGGATTAGGATTAGGAAGATTAGGAGATGGTGTGTCATCTACCAAATTCTTCACATAATCTAAAAGATGAATAAGGCTACCGCATAAATCCCTAAGAAAGGTTTTAAATGTAAGTAGACTAGTGTCGGTCAACTTCACAAAAGCATAGGCAAGAGAAAAGTGAAGGGTCATCAACATAATGAAGTGAATAATACTCTCATAAACATCATAGGTATGATAAAGAGATGCTAAAAGAAGAGTAATGAAGAACATAACTACACACCAAAGCATCTTAACAATCGCCATAAAATATTTTTGTATTTTTATTGAATATATAGATTTTTTTTGTACTTTTGAATTTTGAAATGCAAGAGCATAAACTAAATCTAAAAAGACAATCTAACACCAAAAAGAAAGAGAGTAAGCTTTTCGGGTTCACCAAAATGAATAGATGTAAAATGGATTCACCTCTATTCAAATGTAAAGGGGGAAATATGAGACCTATTCTCAAACCCAAATTCCCCAATGAAGAGATCCAATTTGATCAACGTAGAGGTTAATACACAATTGAATCAATTTATGGTTAATATGGAAAAGAAAGTAAATCTAATATTTCCCTTTTTGTGGAATGGATATTATGCTTGGAATATGAAATAATTGAAATACAACTACTAACCTCAAAATTAGGGCAGATCTGGAAAATGTTGAATTCTGGTGTCTGTGTACACTTTTGGGAAAATCTGAAACTTGTCCTAGATTGGAAATGCCGAGACAAAGAAAACCCAAAAATCTTTCCTCAAGATGGCTCAACTCAGGTTTGACCCTCATAAAAGGTCAAATACCACCTTCTTTATTTGAAGTCCAATTCGAATTCTGTTGACAAATTCCAGAACTTTGCCGAAAAGGGTATCCAAATTCACTCTCAAATGTGAAACTCCACCCCTATAACTAGAAGAAAATAGGGATTTTAGTTGTATGGGGGGTTTACCTTGGTCAAACCCCAGTTTGGAATCAACCTTAATATTCAAATTGAAAATAGAGAATGCTAGCAAGTAGTAGAAAAGGATCTAACAATGAAGCTATTCAATTCAATAGATATGCAATTGTATTTGAAATGTAAACAAGTATGTTGATATGAAATCTTGAACAAAACAATAAATGTAAATCAAACCTCCATGGTTGTATGCTTGGAATCCAACTTGGTAAGAGAATGAAATGGATCTTGAAGATGAACAAAGGATCTTGAAGGAAGATCACACCATCATGATGGCTAGATCTAGGGTTTGAATGATAAATCTTGAATGCTTGAACCAAATCCCTTCAATAGCTTAAATGCTTGAATCCTTGATCTTTAATGGAGAACTTGGATGGAGAAGAAGACTTGAATGCTTGAATGAATGCTTTCTTGATCACCTTGAGAGCTTGAGAGCTTGAGCATGAAAACTTGATGTGAAAATGAGAGAGGAAGGCCTCCTTTTATTTTGATCTAGGGAACACTCCTCTAGATGGGCCACCTTGGAGAATTAAATCCCAATTAGGTCCTTACCTTTAGAAAATATACCTAGATTAAATACAATTAAAGGATTTACCATCCCGAAACCCGAAATGGCCGACCTGGAAGCGGGAAAATAAATCTCCCAAAAGCCTAAAGCCCGGAGATTTTGGAATTTTAAATTTTGGAGAAAGGGGTCAAAGTTGACATTGACCCTAACCTAGTTAGGGTCGACCTAAGACATTGACCTTTTTCTTAGGTTGACTCAAAACTAAATTAGGAGGTCCCAGGGATGCCCAGAAACTTAGAAATGATGCCAGAACAGGATAGAATGTCAGGAATAGACATAAAATCCTATGTTTACTGAAATGAAGGCTAGGTGGATCCATTTATAAATCTTACCTAGAAAATAGAGCCATGGAAGAGGAAAATTCAGGAGAATCCTTAAGATCCTAACCCTAATTTCACCTAGAATGAGGTAGAAAAAAAGTGGAAAGTAGGGAGAAAGCCAGATCAAAGAAAAGACCAATTCAAGGCATCCAATACGACCCCAAACCACTTGGAGGGCTAAACACTCTTAACATGGAAGTGCTTCCATTTAAAGATGATACATACATACATACCTACGTACATACATACATACATACATATATATATATATATATATATATATATATATATATATATATATATATATATATATATATATATATATATATATACATACATATACATATACATATACATATACATATACATATGTGTATGTGTATGTGTATGTGTATGTGTAGGTGTATGTGTATGTGTATGTGTATGTGTATGTGTATATGTATATATATATATATCTATATATATATATATGTATATATATATATACATATATATAGATATATATGTGTGTGTGTATATATATATATATATATATATATATACACTTATATCTATGTACATATATATCTATATATATGTACAATATGTATATATATATACATATATCTATATACATATATATCTATATATATATCTATATACATATATATCTATATATATGTACAATATGTATATATATATATACATATATCTATATACATATATATCTATATACATATATATCTATATATATGTACAATATGTATGTATATATATATCTATATATATGTACAATATGTATGTATATATATATATCTATATATATGTACAATATGTATATGTGTGTATATATATATATATATATATATATATATATATATATATATTGTACATATATATAGATATATATGTGTATATATATATATATATATCTATATAGATATACATGTACACATATATATATATATGTACATGTACACTATATATATATATGTACATGTACATATATATATATATGTACATGTACATATATATATATATGTACATGTACATATATATATATATGTACATGTACATATATATATATATATATATATATATATATATATATATATATATATGTACATGTACATATATAGATATAGATATAGATATAGATATAGATATATATATATATATATATATATATATATATATATATATATATATATATATATATATATATATATATATATATATATATATATATATAATCATAATTATCATTAGATTAACTACATATTAATGAATAGACATGTCTCATGAAGGGACATGTCTCTTCTTGGCTCATTGTCAATATAAATGCAAGAGATTGTTGCATTTGGAAAACACATACAGTGAGATAGTGCTATTACATTTGCAATGATCGCAAAACCTTAACATGGTATCAGAGCCAAGTGGAAAATGTAAGAGATTAGTTTATTGATGGTGAATGTGTGATTGTCTTAGAAAATACAGTCTTAGTAAGGTTACCATATCTCACAAATTCACCATTGGAAGTTGCTAAATGTTGGATATGCTGGTGATAAAAAAATTTAAAATAATCTCACCAGAGCGATTGGAGAGAAAATGTCATGTTCAAAAGTAATGACTGACTATATACAGGTCTATGCAACATCTGTAAAAGAGCAAGGTTCCTTCTTTAAAAGCCTAACCACTTGAAGGAAAATCTAATCATATTGAAGGTTGTCATCATCTATAGAACCTTTGGATATTCAATATAGGTCATGTGAAGAATTATGGTAATGTTCAAGAAGGGCGACATCATTTTATGAATTTGCATGATATTTTCTATATGGGCTCACCTTACAGAATGAAATACTTGAAATTTATAAAAGATAAGTATTTCATGTTTTATTAATGCACATAATTTTTGAGTTTGTAATTCAGGCTATACTATTGGTTAGTAAAATATTGTATGCTTCTATTATTGGTATTTTTGGTCGAGATAGTTTAGTGAGCTATTTGTAATCTCTCTCTGACATACCTTCAGGACATAAGCACAAGATAATTGAATTCAAGGGAGAAATAACTTGATGCTTACAAATGAATTGATGATTGAGACTAGATGCAAAGGGAGTCTAACATTTCAAAAGAGGCTAAGAAGTTGATAAACTTGAACTTTAGAGGGAGCAGATGGTTCAGTCAACTTGTGATAATCTTGATCATGTTGATTGAGAGGGAGTTCACTATTGAAGATGAAACACTTATGAGGTAAACTTGATATAATTGATTATTATACTAATGAATCATGAATGTTTTTTAATGGGCCTGCCACCTATGTGAATCATGAAAAAGTGATGAATTCGGAATGATTATCACTTGTATTTTATAAAGTTATTGGAAGGTGACTATTGGAGGTTTTTTTAGGGTTTTTTGAGAAGTTTCACTTTTTATCTTGCTAACATCCTAGTCCTATCTATGTATCAATTATTTTATGACTCTGCAAGAAATTGTCCATTTTAAAATTTTCAGTGTCAAGTTCACCAAGTGCAAAATGTCTACATATCTTTGCCCTAGGTCTTTTTGTCCTCAATAGGGTTTTTATCTTAAAAAATACCCTAAATATGCCCTAGATCTTTATGTTTTCACGTTACTTTTTGAGACACTTAAGGTTTCTACATATGCATGTGGTCATTTATCTTCCCTAGTGTTCACTTAATCTCATAACAAAATGGTCAAGTCCTTAGGCATTCAGCGAACAAGCGACATGATTTAGATCTCATTCTTATTTTCTTCAGTCGCGTGATCTCCAATCAAGTCAGTAGTTAGTGAATCCATCTAGTGATCTAGTGACAGTACTATCTCCAATTCTCATGATTCCTAGCCGTGTTCTTCGAACAACTAGCAACTTAGCGCAGCGGTTTTCTCCCATTCGCTTGATGTAGCGATCAAGTTATAAAGAATTCAAAGATTAAGCACAAGCCGTAGATGCAATTCTTGATCAATGGTTGTTGTTGTATCTCAAACATAAATTTGTGGTTAGTGATAAATTTGGAGATTCAACAAGGCAATTTTCTCATAATCTCTAAATCTTGGTGGTTAGTATGAAAGAATTCAGAGATCAAGCGAATGAAGTGTTCGCTTGATCTCCAAGACCCAGCGGTTAGTTGTGAAACATCTGGCGATTCAACGAAAGGCTTATGAAAGAATGAAGATTTCTTCAGTTACGTATTCTCCAGATATTAGTTAACAGTCAAGAAAAGGCCTTCAATGACTTAGTGAAACTCAGCATTTGCTCAATCTCATGAAGTTGATAGTTAATGACTTTGTATCTCGAGATCTAGTGACAAAGTGAAAGATGTTAAGTCAAAGTCTCTTTCCCATTCAACGATCAAGTGACTAAAGGTTTTTTCTTGATCTCATGATAAAAAATTAAGTCTTGAAACGTTCGATGATTTAGCGAGAGTGGTGGATGGTAATGAAGATCAACAATTGGCATTTAATCTCAGGATTATACCAAGGGTAAGGAATTTATCTAGAGATTTAGAGATAATAGTAGTCGCTAAATCTCATAATATAAATAAGGTTAGTAAAGATATTTAGAGATCATGAGAACATAGTTGTCGCTAGACCTCAAGATTAAACTTGAGTTAAGATACTCATTCAGAGATTGTGAGAATGCTTTCAGTCACCTAATCTTGTGGTATAACTAAAGTTAAAGAAATGATCTAGAGACCTAGAAAACACATTCAGTTGTTGAATCTCAAAAGGGGATTGTGGTTAAGTTAAATTTTATGACATTTGGAGAAATCTTTTAGTCAGTAAATCACAAGATCAGATATGAGTTAAGGAAAAGGTGTGAAAGTTTTACGAGGATCGTTGATACGGATAAGATCAGACGATAGTCACTTGATCTCCAAATAAAACCATGAGTTAAGAAAGCATTTTGAGATCAAGAGAGACCTTCAGTCACTTGATCTCTGAGTTAAATCATAGTTAAGTAAATCATTTTGAGATCAAGAGAGACTTGGAGTTGCTTGATCTCTGAATAGTTCTTGGTTAAGTTCGCATTAATGAAAAAGAGAAAAGAGGTGTTAATACATGGAAAGGTACTCTGCCAAGATGGAAAAGGTAAAATGGCCATCTAATCAGATCATACTTGAGGGTTTTGTTAGTACATTGAGGGCTTTGAAAGATATGACATAGTAATCATACATTTTTGCTTCTTTGGAATTTTTAAATGCAAACTGTCACATCTCACATTACAGCTAGCTCTGTTTCAAATTTGGTGTCATGTAGAGTTGAATGTTGAGATGAATCAGGGAAGATATTCAAAAATATTGATAATTCCTATGCATTAAATGATGAATGGTATATAGACAAGACATTCTTGAATTTACACTTAATAGTTTTCAGAGAGCAATTGAGATTTTTGAGAAATTGTAGTGTGTAATTTGCAGATAATATTTGTAGAGCTGAGTGTTCATAGAAGATTTGTAGAAATGAGACAACCTGAGTCAAGCCTAGTCTCGTCTAGTTAAGGAGAAAAGGAAAAAGAAGATTAATAGAAAGGAAAGCCCAATTTTTCAGAGGAGTTCATCAAATTATTGCCAGGATCAAACCAGAACAAGAAGGTAAATGATGAAGCATTCATTGATGATTTGGAAAACTATAGGGATCCTGATACCCCCTCTTGCTCTGGTTTTATGATTTTTAATTATTTCTACAATAATCATGATAGGTCTATCCCGATCTGTAATGCATGGGTTTTAGGCATGGCCAACTTGATAGTCCCTAATGTATTTGTAGATGTTGACCTCATGTTTGAGTTGGCCATAAATTATGATCCCATATCTAAAACCATTAGGAAAGGTGATCAATCTCCCCTAGTCACTTTTGATAGGGGATCCTTTATGAAAGCTTTTAATTTGTACTCTTCATCATCTATAGAGATAGACCTAAAGAAGGAGAAAGTGAAGTATGTAAGCCAATTAGGGCTTGTGAGAACCCATGTAGCTAGACATATCCATAGAACTGGTAAATATGTAGCCCCTCTCCCACCACATATGAATGCTCCATACGAGTATAAATCCCTCCACTTCTATATGAATTATTTAGCATATGGGCTGTGTCAATTCTTAGGGATAGATGGAGATGCTGAAATGCTGTCAGTTGATCTATTGATGATAATCCTTGATATTTAGAATCCATGTATGCCAACATAGACTACAATTACATTCAATATGTAATTGACAGGATACATGAGGGTCTGTTATGCATCAAGGCAAAAAAGAATCCCATTAAATTATTGCACTACTCTTTGTTAATGCATTTAATTTTGTATTTCAACGTTGGTAACCTAAATGTGCAAATGCTGAGACCAAGAAAAATATTTGAGGGATAGCCAAACCCTATGTAGTTTTGGTTGAGAGTATGGAATTATAACTCCAATGAAAACATTTTTTTGTTGTTTTCAGAATTGGATATTTCATCCAATTTTGGACCTAATGGGAAGAAGCATTGTGAGACTCTTGGTTTTGGTACTTAAACTTCTAAGGCTTAAAAAAATTATTGACAAGTGGGATAAAGGTCATAATTGGGGATATTTTTGTCTAGGTCAAACTTTTACATTGATCAAGGTCTATGGTTGCCTACAAACCCCTCATTTGTTACCAAAGGATGTACCACTAGGGGTAGCATAGTTGGATTTTTTGTGGTAATTGATGTGGACTAATAAGGAGCACTTGGCACGACATAGAAAATGAACTTTTACTCCTCGTTAGTTTAAACTAGGTAGCTTTTTGATTGGGAAAAGAGCACTACCACAGGTTAGCTTATGGTTGAATTATTATAAGTTGGCTTATGTTGCATACATATATGTAGATTCAGAGGATTTCATTAGAAATGCTAGGATGTTTCTTATCCCCAATATTGGTACTATAAGAAGCCATAAAGGATGTGATGAAGATGACGTGATTAGAAACATGTTGGATGAAGATGAGATAGGAAGGAGACTTACCAAATTCTATGACCTATTGAATTTGGAAGCTCAACTCAAAAAGGCTGGGATGACCTTTGGAGGATTTTTCCCAGACCTCCCCTACCTAGCCAGAATTGATAAAATGGTAGAGATGCATGAAACCCTATCAACCTAGCTAGAGGCCCAGATTAAAGAGAAGCGTGAAGTGAAAAGGACTATTCCTCTTCTGAGTATGAATCTTATAGCTCCTATGAAGAAGATAGCCCTCCTCAGGTAAATGAACCTTATGTTAATGACTTAGATCAAGATGTCCTAGAGGTAGGGGATGTATCTGAACCACCTTAGAAGAGGCAAAGGATTGAGGATGGAGAGTCATCTAAAAGAAAGAAATAGAAGAAACAAGTTGATAGGGTTGCAACCTTAGTGCTTGGTGATAGATCATATTATCATCATACAAGGAAGATTATTAGAGAGGGAAAGAAGGTGGCAACACAAGAAGAAGTGGAGTTACCCCTGCTACTTGGTAAAGATGAAAGGAAAATGTACTAGGAGGAATTGTTCAGTGATGATCAATTCGTCAAGACCTAGGAGTTTAATAATTTACTCATATGGAAGAATAAACAAGATATTGCAAGAACATTACTTGAGGGCACTGATCCGGATGATGAGGCACTAAAAGCCTTGGCAACATATGATCTAGAATCATAAACCATTACTGTAGAAGAAGCTAGAAAACTGGTTAAGTCTAGTGGAATGCTCTTAGTTCCATGGTGGGATCTAACATCAGCTTTCATCATAGATCAAATTAGAAAGCAACCTAAGGTAAATCTATCTTATGAGGCCCAAATTGGAGATATGATTAGAGGAAGTGGGTATGACCCAAATCTCAAGCTTTTGCAATGTAGTCCCTTGTAACAAGAACTCAAAAGCCATCCTTAGTCAGCATGGAGGATAAAATGGAAGGGGACAAGATCATTTGGACTATTCAAAACACCAATGATCTTGAAGTGTCTAAGGCAGTGACACATTTTTCTCGTCTGACTAAAGCTAAGACAACTCAACTATCAAATAGGTATGCAAAATTATTTGAAAATAAAATAACCATAGAAAAGGATAGAGACAAAGGAATAATGAAGATAAAGGCATTAGAGGATGAGCTTGAAGAAGAAAAAGCCAAACTTGAAGATGCCTCTAAGGAAACTCCTCCTCCAGTCCTAAAAATTGAAGCTACAATCCAATCAGTGGTAGACATTCTCATTGAGGCAATTGGGGATTTAGAAAAGGACAAGATAGATGTAGCTCTTAAAGTACTCATTGATATATTGCAAGATAGGTATGAGGAGATTAAAGGAAAAATGGACCCAGTCCATAACTCATACTCTATGTTGCAGAAAATAAATGACAACATCAAAGATGCTATGGCTACTTTAGATCCACATTTCAACATCTGGTCTAGCAGAGGGTTTTTGTTTGAGAAGCTTGAAGTACTACAACCACATAGGGAAGACATTCGAGAATAAATGATTGAGGTTGGAACAAAGATAGAACAAATTCCAGTGTTGTTTGGGGATTTTTCAAAGGCAAGGCAAATCAAGTGAGAGCCAAAATGGATATGTTTGGCCTAGATTTTAGCAAGTACCTCCCTCCAATTTACAAACATGATGGTAACATAATAGGAGTTGAGGAATGGAAGTCAAGCATAATTTAGTTGGTGACTAGGTAGGAGGATTTTTTAAATGATGATGGCTCCTTAGACCTAGATAGATTCAACAATACTCTGGATGACATGTTCAAAACTGAAAATGAGTGTACCAGATTTGTTATTGACATAAAGGCAATCACTAACTCAAGATGGGACAAATAGGTCAAGCTGTTGTAGAACTTGAAAGAATACACATGGCCTTCCGAAGAAGAGGTTGCTACGTGAGACAAAATCACCAAACCTAAGAAGAAGAAGCTTGTAGCAATTGATGCAAAAGAAATGGAAGAAGAGTGAGTTCCAACATGACACCTGATCTATGAGCATAGGGAGAGTAATTATTATGAAAAGGATGATGTAGGTTAGCCAGATGGTAGTCATCATTCACACACCAACTTTTTGCAGTTATTCTAAATACCAACAGATAAAGGTGCCACTCAAAGGTATTCACTATGAGAAGAAATAGTTTTCTGGCACCATTTCCCCTTGTTTTGTTCAAGTTTAAAATATGTTTTGTATTCTTGTGCAAGTCACTATCACTAGCCATCTGAATCTTGTTGCATCTTTCTTTTAAGGATTCCAAGATGGCTAGTATATATAGGAAGTCTCCTTTTTTGTAAAGGGTGGTGAAATAATTATTGTAATAGGAGATTTTGCATTAGTACTTTGATTCAAAGGAATCTCAATCTTTGAATGTACTAATACAAGAGATTTCTCAATGAAAATATACTGAAATTCCTTGTATATGTTTTGTTGGCTTCATGTGTGAATTTGATCTCTTTATGTGTTAAGTCTGTAAGGTATTTTTAATACATCATCTATAAGGTAGATAGTGGGGTTGAATCTTAAGTTTCTTTCAAGGGAAGGGTAAATCTTAAGTAAGGTCTCAAGGATTTCAATATCTATGTAGGAATTTGATGATAGAATATATAAATGAGAGGGTAATTAGCAAGGCATCTTATCTAGGTTTTTGGGTTATTTAATTTGAGGGTTTTCTGTGGATGTGTTATCTTTGACTTTGATGCCCTAGGATTAGGCATTGATCATTTCTTAAGTTACAATTTTCACCATCAATCCAATGAATAACTATTTATTTGAAAGTTTGTATTGAAAATATTATATGTTCATGTCTGTGTCAAGTACATAGATAGCTATTGTGATTCTTTAAAGAATTGAATTTGAGAGGTATACCTGCCTGATCCAGGAGCTCAAAGTGAAGAATGATCTAGATCCTTAATACCTTAGTCTTTTGGTTGTTAGATGCATCTATTGGGACTATAAGAGTTAGATATTAGGAGTTTTTTTATTAGTTTTGATCATCTGCAGTTTTAAACACTAACAAAATTGGTGACTCTACTGGGGAATTAAATATTTCTGTAATAAACTTGTTACAACTTTCTGCTAACCATTTATTGTTGTACTTAAAAGACTAGTTTACAATCTATCCCCACAAGTTTGTGGGTGGTGACTCTGAAATCTATGTTTACTAGTTGGTGGTTTAAAGCATAAAGAAATTTGTTTATGTATCTTGTCAAAATTACTATGAGTCGACAAAGATACACTAGGTCATGTAATATAGGGATCATTCAAAAAGCAATATGGGTGATGGAATCCATACACCTAGTAGAAAGAAATGATCTAAAAGAGGTTTGTTCAATGATAACTCTCCTAGGCCAGCTAAAGATCATGTTCCAACACCTATCACAAAGGAAGTCCCATCTTTTTCTGAAAATCCTGAGCTCCTTAGAAGAATGAACCCTGATTCAGTTAGTCGTCCTCAAGAAGATGAATTCATATACGATACTTTCCTGTAAGTTAAAATCTAGACCAGATAGGAGAGACTTCTGCTGCTGAAAACACTTCATGTGATTCTAAGAAGTTATGGGAAGAAGTTATAGCTTTAAGAAAAAAAGAGAGGGAACAATTGATAGAAATTGTTAAAAGGAGAAAGGAGCGGGAACAGAAAAATTATGAGCTACTCATGGAAAGACAAAAGCTCATTAGAAAGACAAAGAAAAATGAACTTGAAGCTGAAAGTATGAATCAAGGATTTAAGGGTTTAGACAGTGAATTATTTGGTGATATGGAAGCTTTGTGACAAAAGGCTAATAGCAATGGGCCTAATCCTAATAAGGATTTGTTTGAGGGTAAAGGCCCAGTTCTAAGGAAATTGCATTAATCAGAGATTAACAGAAATAAGGATGTCAGAAATGATATAAAGGATGCATCAAACAAGGGAAAGCAAAAAATGATTGGAATCAACATAAATGAATCCAAGAAGAATAGTTCTATTCCTTATACTATGCCTCAGGAAAACTTAGAATTAGAAAAGGCTAGAAAGGCCAAGGAATACCTGGCTATCCAACTAGAAAAATTAGAGTTTGAAGCTATTGTAGATGAAATGAAAAGGAAGATTTCTTTTTTTGCATGCAAATATGAATACAACTACTAGTAGATCAATCCTTGTTACTCGTGGAATAGTACCACAGAGCCAGCAATATGGTACGAAGCCAAGTGTCCAAGTTCCAGGACCCAATCAAATGGTCCAAGGACTAGTTCAAAATATAGCTCCAACAACTCCTTTGGCTAGTGTTCCCATGGGTAACATGTCATGTCAAAATACTAGAGGTGGGGGAGCACAAGTTCCATAAAATTTTCAAAGGAGACTAGTTTGTCTGGATAGATATGCACCATTGTTCTTTGATGGTATCCCTGGTCAGCTGAATGCTATCCTGAATGAGGTAAGAGACCAGATCCCTAAATTCACTAGAAATAATGTAGTTACATGTGAAGAGCATCTTAAGTCTTTTACAGATAAGGTAAATGATTATGAAATTGGGAATGAAGATTTGGTAATTAAACTTTTTGTTCATTCATTAATAGAAGATGCTAGGGATTGGTATAGAGGTTTGCCCTAACATAGTATTACTTCATGGGATGAATTTGTAAAATGCTTTAAAGAGCAGTATGATGAACATGTCAATTCTAGTTATATGCTTAATGAGTTCAATAACATCAAAAAGCATCTAAATGAGAGCATGTCATAATTCAATGGTAGATTTCAAAAGGCCATGTACAAGTTGTTTCAAGTCTTGAGATTAGATGACGAGGTCTATTTGACCACATAATTCAATGCTTTGGAGGGGAAAATATCTTGCCTTTTGAGAGATAAAATCCCACATACTCTGAGAGATTCTTTCAAGTTAGCAATAAATATTGAGAGCAATAGGAAAGCATCTGGTCAGATGTACAAAAGGGATGAAGGGAGATTGTGGAAAGAGACCAAACCACATGTTGTGAAACCTACCAAAGAAGATGACAAAGTTGACAAATTGGAAAATGTTGTCAAATATCTTTTTACCAAATTTGAAAAGGGTGGGAAAATTTTTCAAGATAATAGACCACCATATCAAAAGCACGAAAGATTTCCTAGGCTACATGATCAGCCATACAAGATACATTGGAAGGATGGAAAGCTTGTATTTCATGTCCATGAGCCATAAAAGGGTAGGGATACTCCTGATCCTTTGAAGAAGAATACAACACATAATGTAGAAATATTCCATGGTATGTATCCCATAATATGCCTCACTCACCATACCAATGTGTTATAGCCCAAGCTCTAGGAGATGAACTAGAGGACCCACTTGCAAGAGACCATGAAGGATCTAAAAAGCCTACAGTAAATATGTTTACCACTGAAAGGGTGGAAGAGATTTCCTCTTCAGAAGATGAAGAGATATTGGTTGATGTTGATCATAAGAGGAGAATTCTCCCATTTTATGAGCAACAAGTTTTTTCCCATTATGATCCTGAGGAATATGATGATGACAATTGAAAAAAAAAAAATGATCAGACCAGAGATGGATAGTACTCATTGGAGAAAGCCCAATAAAGAAGAAATCAGAACTCTAACCATGGTTGTAATTTCTCAAGCTAGATCCTCATATAACTAGAGAAATAGAAGAGTGGATGTTGATCAAGGAATACCAGGGTCAGTCTTTGTTAAAGATGATTCCTAGAATAATATTTCTCCAAAACCAAATGCTTTCCAAAGCAAAATTGGTAGAAACAAAAATCAAGAACCCATGATTGTTCAAAATAATAAGAAGAATGAGGAAGTTTCCTTAGAAAGGAGAAACAAAAAGGTTAGTGGAAGAAAAAACTGGTCTGATCTTTCTATTGAGCCCCCAACTTTTGACATGAGACATGCCCTGTCTCAAATGAAAGTCTCAATTCCCTTGTTGGAAATGTTGAAAATAAAAGAGCATAAGAGAACAAATTTGTCTCTAATAAATAAACAAGGAGACATTCATATAGTATCAAAAAAGGTAAATCTAGTAGAAAGACCTGAGGTAGCTAAAGAGGTTTCTAACTTATGTGTTGGAAATATTGTGACTCAAGAACCTTCTTCTATTGACCCATTTTATGTCACCTTGATTGTAAATAATATTTTGCTAAACAATTGCATGATAGAGTCTGGTGCTGCAACTACTATGATGCCTTACCATATTAGGAAGGAGCTAGGGCTTCAAGTTGATACATCTAATGGAATATGTTATGTCATGGATAAGAAAGCGGTTCCTGTGGTAGGAACCTTGGTTGGAATAGAAGTAAAGATTTTTGCATTCACTGAAGCTACTTACAAAATGGATGTGGTTGTAGTTGATACCAAGCCTCATTATGGTATGCTACTGTCAAAAAAATGGGCAGCAATAGTGGGAGGCAAGTTGCAATTAGACCTGTCATGATTGAAATGGTAGCACTTGAAGATCATAATTATTCTATTAACATTGATATGGAAAACTTCATGGTTGAGGAAATTATGCCACAAGTCAAAAATACTGATCTAATTGTTGATGAGCTATTATTATAAAAAGATGGATTATGGAAATTATAATTTGATAGAGGATTCTCTAAGGAAGGCTTGGGAGTTGGTTTATTACTTATATCCCCATCAGGTACTACTTTTAAGTACTCCTTTCTTTTGACTTTCTAGAGCACTAACAATACTACTGGGTATGAAGCTTTAATATTGAGATTAGATATTGCCATGAAGCATGGTATAAAATGTTTAAAATTGTTAGGAATGAATGCTAAATGTTTGGTAGCCATTCTGTAGCAGTTGTTGTTGTATTCATGACTATGATTGTCATTGATGTCAACACAGTGATTTACCAGAGACTTGCAGAGGAGCAGATAGTATTTGGATTAGCGCACGTGGGATATTGCAGTTGAAACTATGTGATGTTGATGGTATAATATTTGATATGTTATATATTTATGATTAATAGCACAAATAGTAATTCATTTATTCATGGAAGTTATGAGCATTTTGGTGGAAGCAGTATTCAGGCAGTGTTCTTGAGTAGCGGTTTGTGGAAATCGGATGATATCTCCTAATTAGGATGGAATTTGGTTTTGTGTAGTTAAAGGGAAGTTGAAGACACATTGATCGTAACATGGATGATAGCGCAAACTTCTAGGTCTCATGAGTGAAGAATTATTGTAATTGGAAGATGACAGTTTTGTGTAATTTTGATGTAGCATATGGAAACTTTTATGTTGTAATTGTATGCCAACTCATTTGTAATTACTTGAGTGTGGTATAAAGGAATGAATGTTTTTCCTTGTTAGAAAATGGTTATAATGGTTGGATGTGTTGATGTATGCATGAAGTGAAGAAAAGAGCTAATTGTGAAAGCGAATTTGTGAAAGAAGACATGCGAGGTACAGAGATCTGAAATTGAGATTTGGTGTAGCAGAGAGTGCAGTTTGGCATAGTAAGGAAGGAGGTAACATATTTTCTATTATTCTGTTAAGTAATACAAAGATTAGTTGGACAGTGTGTTCAGTGATCTTACCCTAAATCTGTTTGGGCAGTGGGTCCTTCTGTCTTCCATAACTCTTAATAGGGTTAGAATCTTTTAACATGGATTTGAAATATCCTAACAGAGATTCATATGTACTGAATGTATTTCATAAGACTCCTAATAGAGTCCATCCTTTCATAAGGAATATTCATATTAGTGCATCTTTTGTGGGCATCATTCCCACTGGGGTTTACTCTTTGATCAAGAGGTTCCCTAGTCAACATATCTTGTGTCATTGTGTTACTATGTATGAATATCTTTCTATGGTTGGTAATTATATTGCTTACATGGTTTAATGTTGTTGAAGTTGATAAAAGTTATAATCATTTGATAATGGATTCACCCTCCCTCCTCTCAATTATCTTGGTGGACTTTACTTTATAACAATTGGTATCAGAGCGGCAGGTCCTTGAAAAAGAAGTTTAACAACTTAAGGAGATCCATAGCGAATTTTAGAAAAGAAAGTCCTAAGTTTGATGGAGTAAATTTTGACAGCTGGAAAGAAAAGATGAAGACACACCTACTATGTTTAGGACTAGGTTATTGGTTGATTACAAATAATTATAAGACTATCATTGAAGAGGAAAATCTTGAAACATGTACTACCGATGAGAGAGATCTATTCATGTGTAACATACTTTCAAGAGAAGCACTTTTGATAGCCCTTCCGGAGAATGAGTACAGTCAGGTAAAATGTTTGAAAAAATCTTATGAAATTTGGAAAGCTTTACACTCTACTTTTGAAGGTGATGAACATGCAAAAAGAGTTAGATTACATAATTGGATATGTGCATTTGAAGATATAAGAATTTTGGAAGATGAATCTGTTAGAAGCTATATTGGTAGATTTTCAGAAATTGTTACAGGCATAAAATCTTGTGGAGGAACAAAGAGAGAGAATGAAGTGATATGGAAAATTTTGAGAACATTGACTCCTATATTTAAGCAGACAACACAGATGATTGAACAAGTCATACCTTGTACTACAAAATTTACAAGAGAAACTCTTCTTAGAAGATTGGAAGCAACAGAGATGAACCTAAGGTTATCAGGAGACTTGCCTAGAATGGAGACAACTTTCAGTGCTCTTGGTGTTCTCCCTACTTTGTCAAGAAGCATTAGTGTGAGTAGAGATTATGATGGCAGCAACAAATCTAGAAATGAAGAAGACATGAAGATTGAAGAAGGTATTGCCTTGCTTGTGAAGAGAGAACCAGACGGTAAGAAAAAATTTAAATATTGGACTTGTCAAGAATATGGTCATTTTGCGTCTAAATGTCCTAAGAGAGTTAAAAAGTACATAAACAATTTCAAACCTAGAAGATCTAAGGAATGTTATTATGCTAATGATGAAGATCTTGAAGCTAGTATAGAGAGAACTCTAAGTGAAAGTGATACTGAGAATAATGATGACATAGGATTTGTAGCAATTAAAGAAGAGAATCCTGAAACTAATGTTAAGGAATAAAAAGCCTTAGTTTCTCAAGTTGAAAAGAAAGATGATTGGATTATAGATAGTGGTTGTTCACATCATATGACTAGAGACATGAAAAAGTTCATAAAGTTTAACAAATATGATGGAGGAGTTGTTAAAGTTGGAAACAATGCACCTTTCTTGATTAAAGGTATAGGATCTATTACTCTTGCTGGAAAGACTAATACTGATGATGTTTATTTTGTGGATGGATTGAAACATAATATTTTAAGTGTTGGACAGTTATTTGATAAGGGATATCAAGTTTGGTTTACTGAGAAAACTTGTGTGATAAAGGATAAAGATGGAAATCTGATTGGAACTGGATCTAGAACCAGAGGTAATGTATTTCAATTGAATCCTACTGAGATGAGATGTTTGATTACTAAAATTGATGACAGTTGGTTATGGCATAGAACGTCTTGTCATTTAAACTTTGACAACATTGTGAAAGTAAGTACTACACTTGCAGTAAGGGATTTGCCTAAAATTATGAAGCCTACTAACATGGTTTGCAAAGAAAGTGTGATGGCTAAACAAAAGAGTTCTTTTCCCAGTAAGAAGTTTACGGGTGGCTGCAAGAAGTTGGGTGCCAATTTTTTGCAAAAAGTGGAAGTGTTTTTCCTATTTTTCAAAATTTATCTAAATTGATCTCAAAATTTGAGGCACTTAGAGATTGAATCTCGAAAAAATTCACTATTAGAAATTGTAGTACTTGGAGTCTACTTTTCAAATATATAATTTATTTTAATACCCACATGGTATAAATTATATTTTGATAGGCATATTTGAAAACCACTTTTTCAAAATGCCTGTTTCAGGACCATACCACATCCGTGTACGGCCACCATATTTTGACACAAATAAATGAATTTTTTTAAATCCTTTTTAGGGAAGATACCTAAGACATAGAATATTGATGAGAATATTTTTTCTTATTTTTTTATTTTGTAAATTATTTTTTATTAATTTTTAATTAACAATAAATCTTATTTTTCAAATCTCTCGTGTACGGCCACCATAATTTAATATAATTTTTCTTTTTTTCAAAATTTTTTTAAAAAAAATTCAAAAGAATTGAATCTAGATTGATGACATATAATTTATTTTTAAAAATACTTAAAAATTAAAAAGTTATTAAAGTTTTAGTGAGTCTCACTATTTTACGTTTATGTACCACTATCAACTAATAAATAATGTAAAAATAATCATTTTATTATGAAATTTATATTTTTAGAATTGTGATAGTGAGATCTTTAATGGGTTTTTATTTTGTCAAAAAAATCGATCCAGAAGGGCTTCAAAAAATTACGGTAAGCTTTAAAATTTTTATTCCAATGCCTTAGCCAAAATTTTGGAGGCTAAGACATAGGCTTGGTCTCACCAAACCTATCCCAAACCAAAAACTAAGGCAGAGTGAAAACTCCTGCGTGCATATTTTAAGAAACGGGCACCCGTTATTTAAATTCAAAAAATGGGCACCCGTTTCATAAATTTAAAAATATGTGTTTAAAAAAATATTTTCAATTAAAAAGAAATTTAAATTTTTTTTTAGAAATGGGTACCCATTTTTAAAAAAATGGGTGCCCGTTTCTGGAAAAATGGGTACCCGCTTTTGAATTTCGAATCGGATGTCCGAGCCTAAAACGGGCACCCGTTTTTAAAAAATGGGTGCCCGTTTCAAGCAGTGCAAATTTTCAAGCTGCGGACTTCCGCAGAATTGGCACCCAACTTTTTGCTTCTACCCTTACCTCTACAGAAAATCTGGAGATTGTTCATATAGATTTTAGCGGTCCTACTAGGACTAGAGGATTATATGGAGAAAGGTATTTTATGATTCTTGTTGATGATTTTACAAGAATGACGTGGATTGCATTTCTTCAAGAAAATTCTGAAGCATTTGATAAGTTTAAGATCGTTAAGAATAAAGTTGAGAATGAATTTGGAATGAAGATTAAATGTTTGAGATTTGATAGAGGTGGAAAATTTACTTCTAGAGAGTTTAACACCTTTTGTGAAGAAAATGGCATTAAGAGATAGTTTTCAGCCCCTAGGACAACTGACCAAAATGGTATTGCAGAAAGAAGAAATAGATCAATGATTGAAGCAACAAGAGCTATGTTATTTGAGAATGATTTGGCGAAGATATTCTAGAGAGAAGAAGTGAACACATCAGTGTATAAAATGAACATAGTACAAATTAGAGCAGACATCGACAAGACACCTTATGAATTATGGTTTGGACATGCACCCTCAGTTAAGTATTTTAGAATTTTTGGAAGAAAATGTTATATAAAGAGAGATGATGATATTGGAAAGTTTGATCCTAGAAGTGATTAAGGTGTATTTCTTGGATATTCTTTAAAAAGAAAAGCCTATAGATGTTACAATAAAAGAACTAAGACTATTGTTGAGAGGGCAAATGTTAAAGTTGATGAAAAGTTCAAAATTCAGGAAAGAATGCTTGATTATGAATCAGATGAAGAAGCTCAACCTAAACCTAACACTGGATCTACTAAATTATTTTATGAGACTGAGAGTGATTTATTGAATGAAAGCCACAGTGAAGTCATTGAAGAACCTACACCTCAAGTGAGATCTGAGACAGTGACACCTAACAAGAGTTTATTAAGAAATCATCCTATTGGGAAAATTATTGGAAGCATCAAAAGAGGAGTTCTAACTCAGAATAAGGTACAAGAATAATTATATTTGATTTCTCAAATTGAACCTAAAACTACTAGTGAAGCTTGTGAAGTTGAAAGCTGGACTAAAGCTATGAAAGAAGAACTAGAATAGATTGAAAAGAACAAGACATGGGAATTGGTCCCTAGACCTAAAGACAAGAATGCTATTGGAACTAAATGGGTATTCAGAAACAAGATGAATGAACAAGGAGAAGTAGTAAGAAACAAAGCAAGATTGGTATGTAAGGGATACTCACAACAAGAAGGAATTGACTATGAAGAAACCTTTGCACCTATTGCAAGAATTGAAGCAGTAAGAATATTTTTGGCTTATGCAGCTTACAAGAAATTCAAAGTATATTAGATCGATGTGAAGTCAACATTTCTAAATGGAGAATTGGAAGAAGTCTACATTGAGTAGCCTAAAGGTTTTCCTTTGACTCAAGAAGGAGACATGGTATGTAAACTAAAGAAAGCCTTATATGGACTAAAGCAAGCACCTAGAACTTGGTATGCAAGATTGGACAGGTATTTGTTAAAGTTGGGATTTACAAAAGGAACAACTGATAGTAATTTGTACATAAAAGAAATTGAAAATGGTTTGTTGGTTATAGTTATTTTTGTTGATGACATTATTTTTGGAGGAGAAGATGAAGATAGTGATAAATTTGCTAATGAAATGAAGACTAAATTTGAAATGAGTATGATTGGTGAAATGAAATACTTTTTGGGATTACAGATAACACAAAAAAATGATGGTATCTTTGTAAGTCAGACAAAGTACCTAAATGACTTGTTGAAAATATTTGGAATGGAGAATTGTGAACCAGTTGGAACACCTATGGTAACTGGACATAAATTATCTAGCATAGATGAAACATCGACAATTGAATAAAAGAAATATAGATCTATGATTGGAGGATTGGAGTACTTGACTCATACAAGACCTGATATAGCACATTCAGTTGGAATTGAAGCAAGATTTCAAGCTAAACCTAGAGAATCACATTATGCAGCAGTAAAGAAGATACTGAGATATTTAAGAGGCCCAATGGACTATGGATTGTGGTATGAAAAATCTGATGGATTTAGCCTATGTGCATATACAAATGTTGATTGGGGAGGAAGTGTTGATGATAAGAAAAGCACCAGTGGTGGAGCATTTTTCCTTGGAGGAAGATTGGTTTCTTGGCTAAGAAAGAAGTAGAATTGTATCTCACAGAGCACAATAGAAGCAGAATATGTAGCAGTAGCAAACAATTGTAACCAGATAATTTGGATGAAGCAAATGGTGAAGGATATTGGAATAAAGTTTTTTGAACCTATTGTCATGTATTGTGACAACACCAGCATAGTTAGTATGTCTAAGAACCCTGTATTACATTCTAAGACAAAACATATAGAGATTAAGTATCATGTTATAAGAGAGAAAGTTGTTGAGAAAGAAGTCAGACTTGAGTACATAAGTACAAAGGAGCAGATAACAGAAATATTTACAAAGCCTTTGCCTAAGGATACATTTGAGTATCTAAGAGGTATGCTTGGGGTTATGCCCCAGCCTAATTTTGAGAAGTGATGAAGTTGGTTGCATCCATCCAGTATTATATAAGCCTTATCTTTCTTCTAGACTAGATGTTGGTACTTCCTCTATGGGGGAGTATGTGTATCTAAGCTGAGTCACGAGGACTCTAGTGAATGTATTTTCTAAATAGTGTCTTTTGACATTGGAGTTGTTGTTGACATAATGATAAGATTTCTGTCATTGATGTCAATGGGGGAGAAGTGTACATAAAAAAACTATTTGTACTATCTAAATAGGAAAACAAAGCAAGATTTGATTGATGAAGAGGACTTGAAATATTTTCTTGAAGCAACAGTGTTGCTGTATTGGATTTTTGGAACATTGGATGTTTTTTCATCTATGTTGCCATCAATGCCAATGGGGGAGATTGTTAGGAATGAATGCTAAATGTTTGGCAGCCATTCTATAGAAGTTTTTGTTGCATTCATAACTATGATTATCATTGATGTCAACACAATGATTTACCAGAGACTTGCAGAGAAGAAGACACTATTTGGATTAGCACACATGGGATATGGTAGTTGGAACTATGTGATGTTGAGGATATAATATTTGATATGTTATATGTTATATGTTTATGATTAAGAGAAAAGACAATAATTCATTTATTCATGGAAGTTATGAGCATTTTGGTGGAAGCAGTATTCAGGTAGTGTTCTTGAGTAGCGGTTTGTGGAAATCGAATGATATCTCCTAATCGGGATGGAATCGGGTTTTGCGTAGTTAAAGGGAAGTTGAAGACACATTGATAGTGATGTGGATGATAGTGCAAAATTTGAGGTCACACAAGTGAAGAATTATTGTAGTTGGAAGCTAACAGTTTTGTGTAATTTGGATGTAGCATATGGAAACTTTTATTTTGTAATTGTATGCCAACTCATTTGTAATTACTTGAGTGTGGTATAAAAGAAGAAATGTTTTTCCTTGTTGGAAAATGGTTGTAATGGTTGGATGTGTTGATGTACGCATGAAGTGAAGAAAAGAGCTAATTGTGAAAGCGAGTTTCTGAAGGAAGACATGCGAGGTACAAAGATCTGAAATTGAGATCTGGTGGAGCAGAGAGTGCGGTTTGGCATAGTAAGGAAGGATGTAACATATTTTCTATTATTCTATTGAGTAATACAAAGATCAGTTGGATAGTGTGTTCAGTGATCTTACGCTGAAGCTGTTTGGGCAGTGGGTCCTTCTGTCTTCCATAACTCTTAATAGGGTTAGAATCTTTTAACAGGGATTCAAAATCTCCTAAGAGGGATTCATATGTACTGAATGTATTTCATAAGACTCCTAACAAACTCCATCCTTTCACAAGGAATATTCATATTAGTGCATCTTTTGTGGGCATCATTCCCACCAGGGTTTACTCTTTGATCAAGAGGTTCCCTAGTCAACATATCTTGTGTCATTGTGTTATTGTGTATGAATATCTTTCTATGGTTGGTAATTATATTTCTTACATGGTTATTTTTTATTAAGAAAAATAAGTTTTAATGGGGCCCTGAAACCCTTACAGAATTACATGTTTAACCTAGATATAGCTTTAAAAGTATACAACAACAAGATAGCCATAGCAAAAAATAACAGTCCACTAGCAGGTGTAATCATCCAAAAATGGTCATCTAGACTATTAGCCCCTTTTGCTAAATCATCAATTGCTTATTCTTGATCAAATCCTAATTCTATCATTTATTCGATTATTTTCTATGGGCTAACCATCTTATCCTAAGTCTTTATTTATTTAAAAAAAAATTCCTCCTCCTTTATTAAATAAAAAGCCCCCACTTTTCCTCTTATCCTAAGTTGCACAAATAAAGCATTATTCTTATTTTTAAAAAGAAGAAAAGCACTTTTTGTCTCATATGGGCACAAAAGTCAACTCTTATCTTCCCATTGGAAGATATTTGTGCACATGGATTGCTCCACTTTCAAGCTCTACCATTGATTAAATCTTTTACCTCTTAATTTCCATGGTCCATTCTTTCTCATTTCTTATAAAAGGAGAGCTCTCTTCTCATTCTTAGATCGTTCTTTTGAATACTAACCTTATGCTGCATGATTGTTTGGAGACTTTGGAGCTTTTTGAAGACATTCTTGCATCTTAGCTTCATATTTATGCTTTCCTAGATTAGCTTCATTTATATGCTCTAGATTAGCTCACATAGATTAATTAGTAAGGATTTGTAATACTTCTATCTTTCATTTCCATAGCTTAGCTTGCATTCTCATTTCTAGCATAGTTGCATTTCATTCTCATATTGATTCTTGAGGATATTGGCATTCTTTCCCTTGTCTCCATTGAATCTCCCATTGCATAGTTTACTAGCAAGGTTATTGGCTTAATAGCTCTAGCTGAGAGCATTCTTAATACCCTTGCACTCCATGCCTAGGGAGCTCTAGGTCAATTTTTAAGGATTCTCATTTATGGATTCCCTTGGAAGAAAAGGCTTAGAGAAGTGCACATCTTAGTGTGTACATTTTTGGCACCCACCATGGGGCAAGACAGCTCTGTTTTGTCCTTCTTTTCTTGCATTTTCGCTATAGGTTTCAGCTATTTTTTTCTTTTGTGATTTTCGTACATTATTCATACTTTTGTGCATCACTGTTATGAAATCTCACGTGAGGTTTCTCACTGTACCATGTGAAGATTTTCTATCTCTAGCACTAGTGCACATGATGAAGTATTTATCACGCGAGCGTGTGTTCTAACTTGCGTGAGCTCTTGTACTTTCTCACGCGAGCCTTTGTATGTTCTCACGTGGGCTTGTACTTTCTTGCACGTGGTTTGATACTTTCTCACGTGGCCCTGAGTACTGTCTCACATGAAATTCTATGATAGACAAAGACCAAAATTCTAGATTTGTCAGTTTTGCTTGTTGTTTTCAGTTTTCCTACTTGTTTGAAAATTTTGGCATTTTCAGAATCCGTGCCAAACTGGCACCCATTTTTGAGAAATTTTCACATATGGTATCAAAAATTTAAGTGTGATATATCATTGGAAAGCTCCTTCCGAGTCTGATCCAACCTTGTTGGTTTCATTTTCAAATTTTGCCATTTGATCAGCTATTTTACTTGTAGATTATCTAATTTTTTATGTGCTAACCATTATGGGCCTAACAAGTTGTGCTTTTAGGTACCTTCATTGCTTGAAAAATTTGCTAAAAAGATCACATGTCAAAGCTTCAGAGGCAAAAGGGTTACTAATTGTGTTTTGCAGGGCTGCCCAATGCCTAAAAACAACCAATTGCTTGTTTATTTACTTTTCTTTTAAGTGCGGCATATACTAGTTGTCTCATTTCTTAGGCACTTAATATCTTGTTGTAGGAATCTTTGGGTGGTAGGAGAAGTATGCTCTTCACCCTTGTGGTGAACCAGAAAATCTTGACCCATCTTTAGATTTTGAAAGAAAGAGGGTAATTGAACTCTTTGTTTGGTGTGTTTGGGAGAGATTTTTGAGCTAGGAGATTATGCTCTTCACCTTTGAGGTGAACCAGAAATCTTGACACTCAAAAGTTAATCCACTCTTTATTTAGCATTAGGATCCTTTAGCGGGCCTGCTCTTGAGCAATCAAGAGGAACAACCCAAGTGGGGACAAGCTTATTGCCGGCTATTCTGACCCACTATAAACTCAAGGCTATTAAGGACACAAAACCTTGGTAGACGTAGTGCTTTTCTTCGCTTGATATGAGTACTTGTGGGATTGTGACCATGAGGAAAATGTTGAGCAAGAATGCTTAAGGTACTCTTGTGGCCATGAGGTCCTAGTCCTTTTTGAGGAGCAAGAGGAGTGATATGAACATAAGCTCTTACTAAGAACCATAGGTAGAGGCCACCCTTTTTTTTCTGCTTAGCTTCTTGGTGCAAGGATTGATCCAAGTGGAATAACCCAGATCACCCCAAGATTACTCACCATCTATGTTCCTTTGGTTGTGTCATTGACACCTCCACAACAAAGCCAACATCTATTGTGGGCAACCACTTTGTGTGAGGCAATGGGACATCAAGTGTGGGCCAAGTTGTTAAGTATTGAGCCTTTGTCCTTCTAGGATAGTAAGTGCTTGAAGTGTTCTCATTGTGATCTACTCGTGCAAATGTTCTCAAACATAAAAACATCACGGTAGTACTCATAGATTTTTTATTTTGATATCATAACTACTTGTCTTGGCAAGGTTGCTTTTGCCATTGTGCAAGTGTTCTATGACATGTTTGATCACCTACTATTTGCAAACTTGTCTATTTCCTGATATTACTATGCTTGAAACCAAGAAATTATACTTGCAACCTACAACATTGACCAATTACCTTAAAAAATTGAGACTTTTTATACTCACTGGTCAAGAGTCACATGATACTGAAACATCATCGCACACCCGCAATCAAGAGTCCTGAGTTATTTTGCTATCCTACTGCTATTGCAATTCAAAGCTGCTAAAATTGCATTTTAACTTGCTATTGAGTGTCTTTTTCTATTCTTATCTGAAGCTGGTTTGTTACCTACATGCTTAGGATTATTCTAGACTAAAACAAATGAGCTAAAACTATTGGATTTGAGCCTATCGAATGTCACTTTTGATCACTTTTCAAAACATAGTTACCTATCTAGCTACTTGCTAATCGAGCTTCTTGCTCACATCCAGGCTTGTGTCAATTGACTGCAGTAAGTTCTTGAGCACTTTGACCAGCCATCTCTATTTTTCTATCTTGACAAGTGATCATCATTGGATTTTTCTTATCTCAACATCTAAGAAACTTTGTCTCATTTTATTGGTTGAACAACATTCTTTTTCATGCCAGTTACAACTCGGTCTCAATTTGAACAAGGGAGTCACCCTCTGTTCAATTATTCATAGTTACCTTCTCCTACTAGATGCTCATGAGTGCTTGTTAGCAATGCTAGTTCTAGTTCTAAGGATTATAAGGTCACCCGGTGGTACAAAGGAGGTTTCCTCTTTTTAGCATTTAAGTCCTCCAAAAACATAGATAGTGTCTCACTTACCTTGCTTGAACAAGAAAAGTTTCATCATTTGCAAGATCACTTTGAGCATAGAGACAACCAAAAGCACTTAGACAAGGAACACAGTGAGAACATAATGGATGCTACTAGACACATGGCTATGAGAGGCATGTCTCATGAGCAACCCAAGAATAGTGGTTATGAGCATAGACCACTTTTTGATGTTCATGGCAACTATGGCAACAACACGCCACCTAGGTCTCCTACGAGATGAACTTTTGCTATACCTTATTCACCTCCTAGACCACCTCCCTCTCACCATGAGGAAGAGGCCGCTGATGAAATTTCTAGTGAGGATCTTATTGCATTTGAACAAGATGAACTCTCCCAACGAAAGATGCTTAAGCTTTTAGAGCACAATGGAGACCATTATTTCCAATATATGAATTCTAGAGGATACAAGCTTCCTCCTAGCTATGATGTCAAACAAATTGTCCAACAAAGAGTACCAACTGAATTGGAAGTCCTTAGAGAGGAACTACGTTAGACAAATCAACGTCTTATGCAAATGGCAATAGAAAGAGAACCTCCAAAGGTTTCCTTTGTGGAATCTATTTTTGCTCTTCCTTTTGATAGAAGTCTATACATGGTCCCATTTCCTAGTGATATTAAGGTTCCTAAGTATGACAAATATGATGGAAACAGTGATCCCCATGACCATGTGTGTCACTTTTATGCTCTTAGCATGGACTTCCTTCATGAAGACACATTTTTACTACAACTATTCCCTCGAAGCTTAAGAGGACAAGCTTTAGAATGGTTTGCCAAGTTGACACCTCCTTGAATACTTTTGATGAATTGGCTATGCACTTTACACAACCCTATTCATATAATATCCAACAGCCTATCACCATGATAGACCTTGGTGCTTTAAGGAAAAATCAAGGAGAGCCATTTGCTACTTATCTACAATGTTGGAGATCATTGTATTCTAGATATTCTCATCCGTTGCCTGAGAGCGAAAAGATTGAAATTTTTGTCAACACTCTAGTGCCTGAGCTATATTATGATCTAAGGAAACAACTTTTCTCCTCTTTCAATGACATGGTTGAAAGCACATATAGGATTGAAGATGTGGCCATAAGAAAGGGGCATATTGTTATTAATAAAGATACTAGAGGCAATGGCAAGGATAAGAACAAACCTTGGAATAGAAACAAGTATGTTGTTAATGATGGTGTGATGGACATCCCTAAAGCTAAAGAGCCTTCTTTCAACCTTTCTAATGCCATCTATGCAGAAAAACAATAAGAAGCTACCAACACTCGAGATGCTCCTAAGCCTCAATATGCTGATATGCCAAAGAAGCAATTCCAATGACAGGTCTATACCCCATTGGATAAACCATATGATGTGATTCTTAAGACTTTGGTTGCCAATAATTATCTTACGCTTCCTGAGAAAACTCATCCCTATGATCCGCCAGTTAAGCCAAATTGGTGGAGAGAGGATTATTACTGCCACTATCACATAAACAAGGGACACAAGACTGAAAATTGTTTCACACTTAAATATATTATACAAGATCTCATTGATGGAGGCACAATACTCACAGATGGCTTAGTTAAAAATTTTGATCACCAAGCTTTGAAAGATCCTCTATTTAAGTATGACAAGGGGGAGTCCTCTCAACCAAATAAGAAGAATCATGATGCTAAAATCAACTACACATATACTTCTGATTCGCTTGTGATCAACATGGTAGAGCCTATTGAGAGTGTTCTTATGATGCAACCTCAAGATGATAATAAAGTCAGTCAAGTTATGCCAAATTTGGTCTTGCAAACATGTGGTAGTTCATCTTCCCAAAGTGAGGCATTGAATGTTGTTACTAGGGGGCAAGCTAAACTGGTCCTTAAAACTGTGCCTGATCCCAAGCCAGCCTCATCTTCCAAACTAGAAGCTCCTCCAGCTTTGTCTAGATATGATCTTGTCCATCAGTTGCAACGGACACCAACACAGATATCTATTTTTGAGTTGCTTGAGCTATCCCCTTTGCACAAGGAGATCCTTGAAAAGGCTCTACGTACAGCTTATGTCCCTAATGACATTGACCCAGATAGGTTCCAGGCTATGGTTAACCACATCTCATCACCTCATTATCTCTCCTTCTCTGAAGTAGATGACACATCTCTTAACCACCCTCACAACCTTGCCTTACACATTGAAGTTATGGTCTACCACACCTGAGTCCCCCGAGTCCTAATAGATAATGGTGCTAGGTTAAATATTGTTTCTTTCAATGTGATACAACAACTGGGTTTGTCAGAATTTGCTATCGATCCTAAGCAGAAAATCACTATAAAAGCATATGATGAAGTTGAAAGATCTTCCAAAGGTCTTGTCATGCTGCCTATTTGAGTGGGCCTTGTCATGAAAGATATCATGTTCCAAGTGTTGGAAATCCCACTTGCTTATAACATTCTTTTGGGTCATCCTTGGATCCATGACATGAAAGCTATTCCTTCTACGTACCATCAGTGCATCAAATTCCCTCATAACAGAGCTGAAATTGTTATTCCAGGGGATCATTCTATTGCTATTAATGCTCTTTCTACTACTAAAACATTTTTTCCTCATAACAAACCTTCTAATGATCCTACTGCGTCCCTAGTTGCTGCTAAGAAAACATTTAAGATGATGAGCCTTGGTATGGGTGAATACACACTGGATTCCCTTGCTACTATGCCTACTTCTCCTAGATCATATGGGTGACCTTCTGATAAGACAAAGCCTTCTACTTCTGCCATGACAATTTTTGGTAATTTTGTTCAAGCATCTATACCTTTAGAGGCAAAAAGAGAAGAACAAGCTATTAAGGAATGGGTCTATAGAGAAGAAGAGGATAGTACCACTACTGTTGCTCCTATTTCTCCTAAGTGCTATGGTAAAGGCTATAAATTTTTGTAGAAAATGGGCTATCAAGGTCAAGGTCCTATAAGTGATAATGGAAACACCCTAGTCGAGCCTTTGAGTCACACTAATGGCTGACCCTCTAAGATTATAATAGGTCTAGGATGTGGTGCCGATGATGACCTCCCTACATGTTCTAGAAATGCTCCCACAATCAATGATTCAGACATAGATACAGATGAGTCACCGCTACATGCTATGACTCAAATGGGAGACAATCTTCCTTCTACTTCACTTCTTTGGGGAGAAGAACACATACCTCTTGAAGGCAAAGCTAAAGACACTACAGCTAGGAGCAGACAACATCAAAATATTTTGTGGTTAATGGAAAGAGGAGATCTTACACATAATGATGTTGAAGGCTCTACTTCTAAAGGTCCTAAAGCCTCTTGGTGAAAACATCCTAGTAGAAGCATAACAAAAGATTCAAATGAATATGAATGGGATACTCTTTCTGATGGATCTTCCACATTTGATATGGATGTGGATGTGGTTCATATTTTTGGTGACCAACATGACGTAGTTGATGAGTCTTATGAAGGGTCTGATGAGTTTTATCCATGTATTGCTTTAGTTGACCATGCTAATTCCTCTCTGACAAGTCTAGATCTTAACACTTTGGGAGCTTACCCTATAGGCTTGGCTTCTCTTGCCACCAGAGATGATATCCCCCATATCAATCACTTTGAACCAGTTACTTCCCTTCATCTCATACACGTAGATCTCCTAGATTGGTCCACCTAGGATCAACTTGCCTTTGAACCTGTTATTTCTTCCATCAGTGAATCGGCAACAAAAATGAATGAATTAGATATCTAGTATTTTCATCATCAAAACAAAAGAAAATCATAATGGTCAGATAGAAAAAACCACATTGTGGTGGTATCTAAACCTAAAAAAAGTCAAAATAAATATTTGCTCAAAAATGATGATTATTCAATAAAAGATGAAAAGCTGATTCTTTACAAGAACATGGTGAACTTATCTGAAAATAAAATTGCAAATGTCATGGTTACTTTGACATCCATTTTACAATTGAAAAAGCATAAATCATGCTTTAAGTTCCTAGTGGAAGAATTACACTATCTTGCTCATAGTCCTTACAATGCCATCATATTTTCCAATCTCCAAGATCATGTTATTCCTGAAAATCTAAGACACAATATGAAGCACCATCTCATCCATAATGCCTTACACTTTACCCTCATCTCTGGTGACTTGTATGGGAAGAGTCTAGATGGAACTCTCCTTAAGTATCTAGAAATAGAGGAGTTAGAGAAGGCGCTAGCCGACGTTCATGATGGTATATGTCGATCACATTCTACAGGTCTTACATTAGCTCAGAAATTGCTTAGGGTTGGTTACTATTGGCCAAATTGGTTGGGGCCTTCTATCATCATGAAAACAACATTTGGGTTAGGGGCCTATCAGTTATCTACACCAGAGGAAGAAGAGCTTCCCGAGCCTATCGATGTTTTATATTGCAGAAGTTCTATGCCTAAGGTTCTTGAGCTCTTTGTACATATTTTTATTGATCCTGAAAAAATTACAAAAAAAATCATATATGATGCTGAAAAAATCCTAAAAAGTATAAAAAGTACTGAAAAAATGAGCATCCTAGTGAAAACCTAGCAATAGGTGCTTTGATGTCTCACCAAAAAAATCAAAAAATTCAAAAATTCAAAAATTCAAAAAAAAGTGCCTTGGTGAAAACTTGGAAACAGGCACCTTGGTAGCAAAAATACAAAAAAATTGAAAAAAAGTCTTGAAAAAATCTATCAAGGGGTGAAAACCTGGAAACAGGCACTGCTTGAGACCCTTACACCTATGTCTATCAGTCTTGCATGGCGCTCCTCCGCGCCACTTCTCGCTTTGCCTCTCCTAGCCTGGAATTGACTCTTGTCTTAGTCCAGGGGGCATACGTTATTCTAGCTTATCTTGGGTCTCTCTGTGCATTCGGGTTTCTTGGGCCTCTTGGTTCCAATGGTGTTTTTCAACACCATCCCAATTATGTTTTTCAACACTTTCCTAGCATTGAGTGTTTCTCAACACTTATCAAATATCCTATCCACAGTCTCAAATGATGCAATATTTCTCACTAGCAGATGCGATACTCATAGTTTGACTCTATGACCTACACATACGCACTTAAACACTTGACTTGCTGAGATTTGATTTATTTCTTTGTGTGCTATCTATGATGATTTCTTTGCTAAGTGTTCTCTCCCTAATAGTTTTTGATGATGTTGAGCTAGAAGATTGGGGCATGAGGACATGTTTTATTTGCTTTCTGCTTGTGGGTATATTTTGTTGATCCTAACTATCATTAGCATTTATGCTTGTTCCACTTGACATTGGGGTCTACAAGGTATTATGCTTGACTATTTTTTTCGCAAGTGCATGCTTATAGTCATCTTGACTTATGTCTTTGGTGCCTACGTGGGATTTCCACATTCCTATCTTATATAAATCATATTCAAATTCACATAGTCACACTAGTGTGCATTGTATGATCTTGTGATGCTACCAATAACGCTCGATGATGAATATTAGAGTCTAAAGGCTTTGTGACCTTGAAAGTAAACCACTTTTGATAATAACCTGCATTTTTAGGTTCATGATAGTTAGTTTTGCATCTTGCATTTGGAGAGAGCTCTCCTTTCCTCTTTCATGGACCTGTCAGTCAACTACACTCATCCTTTCGATTCTTCTTGACCATGTCTTTTGCTTCTTGTCTTTCATATCACATAATTTTCTATTCATTTCAAGATCGAAATTGAAATCCAAGTTCATCGTGATAGTCAAAATCATGTTTTAACATTTTCTCCTTCTTCCACGCAGTTGGTTGACCACTTTAGGCTTGATCCTTCGATCTTCGCTGGGGAATCTTTACCTCTTCATCTCCATCTCTCTCACCCTTCTAGTCTTTCATTCATTTCATCTCTCTTTGAGGTCTTAACTAGGGCATATCTTCACTGCTTGATGGTTATTCTCGTATCTTTCATCTTCGATTATGATTTCTAGTGATCTGATCATGTTGATCTTGCTTCTGCCTTCCCTCTACTTGATTTCACTTTTGATCCTAAGGGGGAAGACACATCATATCTTGTTGGCTATTCTCCAAAGCATATGCTTGACCATTCCATTTTCTCTGATCGATCTATCTTTGTGCTTGACATGTTAGTTCTCATCTCGAGTTTTGATATTTTCCATCTCTTTCCTAAGTGTTCAGTAATATCACTAACAGGCTAACCATGCAAGATTTTCTATCTCTCTGCACTTCATTCTTTGGAGTCAGATCTCTATTTACTTGCCTTCTTGGCTGATCTATTCTTTGATGTAATGTGTTCCCAGATCAATCACACATTAGTCAAAGAGGGGCAAATGTAATCATCCAAAAATGGTCATCTAGACTATTAGCCCCTTTTGCTAAATCATCAATTGCTTATTCTTGATCAAATCCTAATTCTATCATTTATTTGATTATTTTCTATGGGCTAACCATCTTATCCTAAGTCTTTATTTATTTAAAAGGAATTTCCTCCTCTTTTATTAAATAAAAAGCCCCCACTTTTCCTCTTATCCTAAGTTGCACAAATAAAGCATTATTCTTATTTTTAAAAAGAAGAAAAGCACTTTTTGTCTCATATGGGCACAAAATTCAACTCTTATTTTCCCATTGGAAGATATTTGTGCACATGGATTGTTCCAGTTTCAAGCTCCACCGTTGATTAAATCTTTTTCCTCTTAATCTCCATGGTCCATTCTTTCTCATTTCTTAAAAAAGGAGAGCTCTCTTCTCATTCTTAGATCGATCTTTTGAATACTAACCTTATGCTACAGGATTGCTTGGAGACTTTGGAGCTTTTTGAAGACATTCTTGCATCTTAGCTTCATATTTATGCTTTCCTAGATTAGCTTCATTTCTATGCTCTAGATTAGCTCACATAGATTAATTAGTAAGGATTTGTAATACTTCTATCTTTCATTTCCATAGCTTAGCTTGCATTCTCATTTCTAGCATAGTTGCATTTCATTCTCATATTGATTCTTGAGGATATTGGCATTCTTTCCCGTCTCTCCATTGAATCTCCCATTGCATGGTTTACTAGCAAGGTTATTGGCTTAATAGCTCTAGCTGAGAGCATTCTTAATACCCTTGCACTCCATGCCTAGGGAGCTCTAGGTCAATTTTTAAGGATTCCCATTCATGGATTCCCTTGGAAGCAAAGGCTTATAGAAGTGCACATCTTAGTGTGTATAGCAAGCAACAAATAAAACTAGAAAACAAAACTAGGGATAGAAACAAAAAATGAGGACAGGCCCAAAGTAAGGAGAGAGGCTCAGGAAAATTCTCTGAGGATCTCCGCCGGATGAATCTCAAGTTCAGACACCTTATCCGCCACCTCCTTGAGGTCGGATAGATCTTTATCAGATTCCTTAATGTCCTTCTTCATAGTGCTAGATCTAGTTCTCTTCCTCGGGCCATCCTCTGGAGACTTATCTTTTCCACTATTGGGAGACTCCTCCTTACTACCCCTATGTTTCTCTATTTTACTAATTAGCACTTTTATGTTGTCGTTAGAAGCTTTAAGAATGTTGTAGCTTTGTTTAGCAATTTTCTGCAAGGTTCCCTCTATGCTCTGAACTCTTTTCTTTACTTCATCCATTTTATTTTCCATATCATTCTTCTCCTCAGTAAGCCTAATCTTGATACTGCTATCTTCCCTCTCCAGTCTGCCCACCCTATATTTTAACTCCTAGATTTCATGATAGGTCCATTTAGTAGTTCTATAGCTATCAATAACACTATTTTTAGCATTGTTGAGCACATCCATCTGAGGGTTTTCTTTTGTGATGTCACTCAAAATAACCAAGGAAGGGTCAATTAGGTCCTCCATTTGAATTTTTCCCTCCTTATTCTCCTTAACCAAAGTTTTCATCATTTCCCTCTTTAGACCCATCTTGACAGAAACATTATGAAAATTTCTCCAGACCACACTCCTCTTTGTTTGTGATCTTTCAAGTGTACTAGTTAGTCCCATATTCATCACAGTCCTAGTCATGATCATCCTCTCTCCCCTGACTATCCTCTTCCTCTTCAATATCTTTCCCCTCCTCTTGTCTTTCCTCCTTAGTTTCTTCTTCAATGTTCTTCCTTTTTTTTTTGCTTCCTGAAAGATTTGACATCAGGATCCTCTTCTCTGTCCACAGGCATCTTAATTATAATGTTTCTCTTTCCTTTCTTCTTCTCCTTAATTTCCTCTTCTTCATTGAAAGTATCTTCCTCCTCATCAGCACTTTCACCCTCCGCCTCCTCATTATAATCTCTATCAGAAGAGATCTCAATGCTCTGCTTACATGGTTTAATGTTGTTGAAGTTGATAAAAGTTATAATCATCTGATAATTGATTCACCCCCCCCCCCTCTCATTTATCTTGGTGGACTTTACTTTCTAACAAAAATTTCATGGAGATTCCCAATTAATCATAGCTCAGATCAAAATTGGATATGCTGCCAAGGATGACAGACTTAAAATGTATAGATATGTTGTCTGGGATATAATTGAATTTTTTTATGCTTTCGATATTCTTTGGGTAGAAAGGTCAAAAAATATCATGGTAGATTTCCTGGAAAATGTTGCTTTTGAAAAATCATGATGTTACCCTTACTGGCGTGTCAAAATTAGAGATAAAAAGTAAACCTATTGTTCCTGATAATATTCATAATTGGCAAGTTTTTGAGGAGGATAATGATATCCTCAAGCTCATTCAAGGTTTGGATCAATATGATGGACAATAGATTGATTTTGATGCCCATCAAGAATTTGTTGATGGAAATAAGTGTATCATGGGAAATGAAATTGTTCAGCTAGCTTCCAACCATATTCCCAAGGGATTAGTTGAACTAGAAGGCATGTTCAAAATAAATGACAATTATATGTTAGAGAAATCTAATGTTAAGGTGGATGATCTAGAAGAAATAAACCTAGGGTCAGAAACATCCCCTTAATTAGTATATATTGGAAAAGGACTAAGTAGGGAAGTAAGAACTAATTTAATAAGATTGCTGAAAATGTATAAACATGTATTTGCCTAGTCATATGATGATCTCAAAGCCTATAGGGAAGACCTGTTTCAACATGAAATCCCTTTGAATGAAGATGCCAAACCATTTAGGCAAAATCAAAGGCCTATCAATCCCCTACTAGCTACTAAAATGGAAACAAGGCTGACCAAATTAAGGGATGTAGATATTATTGAGCCCATAAGACATTCATCTTGAGTTTCTAACCTAGTACCAGGTAGGAAGAAGAATGGTGACATAAGGTTATGTGTAGATTTCAGGAACTTAAATGTTGCTTCTTTAAAGGACAGCTATGGATTGCCAAATATGGAAGCTATGCTTCATAAAGTGATTGGTTGTGAGTTATTATCCATGATGGATGGTTTCTTAGGGTTTAACCAGGTGTTGGTTAAAGAATCAAAACAATTCAAGACAACATTTACTACTCCTTGGGGAACCTATGTATATGTCCAAATGCCTTTTGGTTTAAAAAATGCTGGAGCCACTTTTGAAAGGAAAATGGATGTAGCCTTTAAGGATCTTATTAATATTCTCATGGTAATATACCAAGATGATCTAAAAGCTTATTCTAAAAGGGTTGATGATCATTGCAATCACCTAGAGAAAGTCCTAGTCAAAGCTTTGGAGTTTGGCATATCTTTAAATCCTACCAAATGTCACTTTGATGTCACTGAAGGGAATCTATTAGGGCATATAATGTCCAAAGGATTAAGGATTGATCCTCAAAGATTTGAAGCCATTAAAAGGGTTCCTAGTCCTAAAAACCTCAAAGGTGTGCAGTCTTTCCTTGGACAATTTAAATTTTTTAGAAGATTCATTGCTCACTTTGCAGATTTGGTCAAGCCTATAGTCAAGCTTCTAAAAAAGGATGTGAAATTTGATTGGAGTCAAGAAGAAAAAGAGGATTTTGAGAAAATTAAGAAAACAATCCATGAAGAACTAGTTTTGGTATCCCCTGATTACTCCAATCTCTTTTTCTTATTTTCGTGTGCATGTTTTCACACTATTGCAAAAATGTTGCTACAAAAGGATGGAGAAGGATTTGAGCATCCATTGATTTGTTTAGAAAATCATTGCAGTCAGCTGAGATAAACAATGAGCTGATGTAAAAGCAAGCCTATGCATTGGTGAAGGCAATTAAGGCTTTTAGACATTATCTAGTGTATCGTATTAAAATAGAAGCACTTCCATGTTAAGAGCATTTAGCCCTCTGAGTAAGTGGTTTGGGGTCATCTCGAATGCCTTGAATTGATCTTTTCTTTGATCTGGCTTTCTCCCCACTTTCCACTTCTTTTCTGAACTTGATTTCTTCATTCTAGGTGAAATTAGGGTTAGGCTCTTGAAGATTCCCCTTAATTTCCCTCTTCCATGGCTCTATTTTCTAGGTACTATTGATACCCTTAAATTTTTGAGGAATGGGACACATTAGAGTGCATTTGTATCCTATTTTGCTTTTAGGATGCATGTGGGAACCAGGTGTTTTCCAGGTGGTTTCATGAAAATTCATTTGTCCATTGCCTTTTATATGTTTCAGTGGTTTATTCTGAGTCCTAAAGTTGCATGTTGAAATGGGTTTTCATCAGTTCGTTTCTAGGAGGTCCTGAATGTAGAAATTGTTGTTAAAGTCACCGGGAAGGGGTACTTTGTCGGCTTATATTTCACACCCTGAAGAGTGTCATGAAAATCCAAGTATGGGGTCTTGTTCCACACATTGAATACTCTCTATGCATCAAGTTTTATGCCTCTGTGATAAGTTTTGACCCCGTTTATTCATCCCCTTCTGGAGGTGTTTTCTTGGATCTGCATCTTGTACTTTTCATAGTTTTGTCGGGAGCCCTCTTTGTGAAGCTATATCTGATACCCAGTGATTGGTCAAGAAGAATTAATGATGGATCTATATTGTAAACATGTTTCTCTTTTGGCCTGTCCATTTTCAGCCCCTGATGAATCCATTTGACCCATTTCCAAAAGCAAATCCATTTGCAGTTTTCATTGTTTTACAAAGGCCTGAATATGCATTTTATCTGGAAGCTTACTTTGACAGCTTGTATCTTGCACCCAGGTGACCCTAATCTCAATTTGTTTGTGTCCCTATGATCCATGCATAAAATAATTCAATGCTCCAAGATTTTGGTTCTTAACCAATCCGTTTGTTAGCTTTTCTAGGCCCATTCTATTTGCAAAAAACTGAAAACTACCTAGTTGTTCTGAATTGCAAAATCCCAGGAGGCAGCTTTACCTGCTTATAGCTTTTGACCAGTCAAGCCTAATGTTGAAATTCTTGCTGCCCTGCATTGCAGACATAACATACTGCTTCCAATTTTAGTTGGGACTCTCTGCCAATCCACCTTCTCAGTTTTCAAAGCTGATTCCATTTGCAATTTTCAGTACTTTTCTGCATGTCCTGAGTTTACTTCTACAAGTACCTATTTTCAGTGAGCTATATCTTTTTTCTGAAAGATGCCTAGATCAAATCAGTTGTGGATTCAGGTTTTAGACATCTTAACGTACTTGCATGCCAGTTTGTGGCTCCTCCGGGGTCCGTTTACTATTTTTACCAGGATGGTTGCAGTTGCAGTTTATTGTTTTCTAATGGTGGGTTTGCAGAGCAGAATAAAAGTGCCAACTTTGAAGCTTAATATCTTTCGGCTCAGTTGCATTCAAGAGATGCCATTTTGCAAGATGCTTGTTTGTATGACAGAGAATAGGCTTGTTCAGTGGCGGCACCCAATCAGGTATTGTAGTCCAAGTCTAGAAAGAGGTCAAGTGACACATTGGAGCTTGAATCTACTAAGAAGTTGAAACAAAATAGTTCAAAATCTAAAAGTTAGAATGGGATGCTCAAACCTCTATGTATAGGCTGGAAAAGAGGTGTGAAGTGTGCGGCTTGCAGTGGTGCACAAAAGAGAGTGTTTCGAGTAATGAACATATCAAGTGGAGATTCTGTGTAAATGTAGGTGCCAAAAGGCATTTTAGGCCTAAGAAGTGTAAAAGATGTTTGGAACTGCAACGTGACAGAGAGTAAAATTTGGGCATGTTATTTCCCCATATGCATGGGATAAGACAAGTGGAATAAAAGTGAGAATAATGAATGCATTTCAAAACTAAAAAAATGGGAATGATATTACATGCACAATCAATGAAAGAAAGACAAATATGGGGTCTTGCAGTATGGAAGCCGCCCGTTCATTTAAAATTTGCCAGAATCACATCAGCATTTGACAAAGCCAATGCATAAAATGTGAAGAGAAATAGAGGGAGCTTTCCTTGCATGTTAGTAACAAACCAGCAACCGGCGTTGACAAATGAATAATGAGGAAGTTTCCGCATGTGAATGGTAGCCATGCCCAGCATTGAAAGAGGGGACCGGTGTTAAAAAAGGGGGCCATGCAATGTTGAGGAGGCTGCAGACATCAATTAGATGTCTTGTGCATTGGATTAAGGAGCACCCTGTGCATTGTGGTAGAAGACTAGCACGCCTAGGGAAAACCCACGCAAAATAAAGGAAGGGCATGCACAAAATAGAAGCACAGACCAGGCATATTAATCGTTCTTAACTTTTAACACAGGGCACGTTTCAACCAGTCACTGGTGTGTAATGAAACAAAAGAAAATAGGAATTGAAGTTGCCAGCGCATGTCTGGATCATGGCCAGCGTTAAGGAGCAATGTGGAGACCAACGTAATAGCATATGAAGTGTTAAAGTTAGCATTTAAAAACAAAACAAAAGCACTAGCACATGCAATAATGGTGGGCTTGCGCAAGGTGAATAGTTTGGAAGCTTTGCGTAAGTTTTTGCTGCCTTGCCCAAAATGTGAAGTGGAGCCATCATAAAAAAAAGCATGGGGAATCACATCTCGGTGCTAAAGGCTTGATAAATGAGGAGGCTTCATGTGAGGTGAAGGAAACCTCATGCATGTACCAAATGTTTTGACCGCCAGCCATAGAAAATGCATTTGACAGGGAGTCGCTTGCAATGAACAAACTAGGGATTTCGTCAATACTTGATGAAGTATTTGAGGCCCTGTCTGCTGTGAAGGAAGTTATAATCAGTTAAGCCTCACTTCATCATTCATTCACTGGTTCAAAAGAGACCCACGAAATCAAACGGAAAAGGCCAGTCATTTGCAAAAGATTGCATGTGTTTACAAAAGGGATTGACGTGAAAAGAGGATGGAGCTGCTTGTGAAAAGAGGATGTTTTGCGTAAGCGAATGGGGGAGGCTGCCAAAATGGAGGCCCACACATATAAAATGATTAAGTCTGCACAAGAAGAAGTGTACAAATGGTCAATCAAAACATTGAAGGCTAGTGGTGTATGTTGTGGTGATCCCGCTGTGTTGCTTCTGCATCTTGTGTAAGGTAGGCTTGATGGAGATTTCTTTGTTAAAACATAGCAATTGGAGGATGCTAGCGTTTGAATGGGCTTCACGTTTTGAACAATGGAGGCCCTTGCGAAGGTACCAAGTGGGGCATTGAAATATATGCAGGAGCCTACGTGAATGCATAGCTGGGTGCATGCTTCTTTCAAAGACATTCTATTGATATTTATCCCACATTGCATGTGGTTGGACTTTCAAATGCATTTAAATATGCCAACACCCAGATGCATTGTAAATACAAAGAGCTAGGCGGCTCTTGGCGGGCCCCTTGGCTGGAGAATGCTATGTGCGGTGGGCCCCAATATTTTGAGGTGAAATACAAAGAAGGCTTTAAAACTGCAAAGCAAAATTATCCCACATTGCTCCCATAAAAGACTTCTAAAATGCATAAATACAACTCAACACACACGCAAAGTAAGTCAAAGCAATGGAGGAAGCTCTGCCTACTCGCATGACAACCCAAGACAACCTCGGTTTCCATGCCTGCGCTTGACAAGAGTACATTTTGAAGAGTGGTCGCATGATCGCATGGGCCATTTCTAGCCCATGTGATCATGCGTGAGGCTGACATGTGGCAATCTGTCATGTATTCGCAGAATAGAGCTGGCGGTTAGAGGATTGTTGCGCGATTCAGAGGTGGCAGTCTGTTGACTGCGTTCGCCAATTCACCAAGTAGCTGGCGGTTAACCCAAATAGCTTGGAGATCATGAGATTAGTAGTCGTGGATTCTCCAAATGAGGTGACGGTTTAGGAAAATATTTCACGAATCAGAGAATTAGCCATTCGCCAGTTCTCCAAGTGCCTAGCAGTTAACAAAGATTACTCAGAGAACTAGAGAATGGGATTAGTCGCCCATTCTCCAAATGGTAACCCTAGTCAAGAATTTATTCTGAGAATTGGAGAATGCCCATTTCACTAGCTCTCCAGTGTTAACCGCAGTTAGTCAACATACTCGGAGACTTAGAGAGTGCATGTATTCACCAGTTCTCTAGATGATGGAGTTAACCTGAGGTGAAGCCTGTGAACTCAATGAGATGGTGACATGTGGCAGATGCTGGTGCTTCCTAAGAAAAGTGCAGATTAATGTGAAAATATTTCTAAAATTGCAGATTGAGAAAATATTTCAAATTTTGATATAGTCTGAACTATATTATTCAAATTCAAAATTTTAAGTGTCATAGCCTGTGCATGAAAAAGGGGCCTGGAGATCTATTTTTTATCTGAAATATGAAGTGTTATATGTTGCCGGAAAGGTGAGAGAACGAGGAATCCATTTTCGGGATCAGATTTGATGCAGGTCTTACTGGTTTTAAGATATTTGCATTTGAACGAAACAGGGGTCAAGAGGTTTTTTATGAGATATCTTGTTTGTTGTAATCCGGTGACTCATGTTTTCAGTTGGGGCAGGTGAACAAGTGTTTTTAGTGGATGAGGGCAGATCATATTTGTTGTTCCAGACATGGTGATTCATTCAGTGAGTAGTTCAGAGTTTGACAAGGGTCCTCTCTTGATTCCTTCTGGAATGTTCCCCTTTTCCTTCTTATTCTGGAATTCTTTCTTGGTGGAGGGTTCTGAATTTTGGTTCTCCCAGGGAGAAATCCAATGCAAGTTCCATTAATGCAAGTTTGGTTCTGAACTTACTATTTTAGTCTAGATGTAGTGTGAATTTGAGTGTACTGAAACAAGTTTTATCAATGAAATATAGCTGGAATCTCATTGCAAGTATTTTGATGTCTCTGTATGTTTTAGGAATTTTTATGAATTGGATTTGTAAGGCAATGTTCAGTTTGTTGTTTACAAGGTAGACTGTGAGTTTTTCCATAAGTTTCCTTCAAGGAAGGAGTAAATATGGCTGGATAATCTCTGAGAATTTTGAGAATGTATAGATTTGATGATCATGTGTTTGCAGTGAAAATGGTAGTCTGTAAGGCAGGGTATTGATCTCAGGTGTTTTTGAATTGATGAAGTTTTGTGGATGTTTTCTCAATTTTGACTCCGCACCCTAGGATACGGCACTGGTTTTACACCAGACTTGCATCCAAATCTTAAATTCAAATCACTTTTCTATTTCTAGTTCAAGAACATAAATGTTTGTAAGTTGCATTGAATAGTGCAAGTGCTTTTGGTGATTCCTTGTAGAAGTGAATCAGATAGGTTAACCTACCTGAGTTTTAAGCTCCAAGAGAAGAAGGGTGAATACCCTTGTCACATTTGCCATTCTTTTTCAATGATTGTTTGCTTTTGTTAATATCATGGATTGGCTTTCTAAGCTCTGCATCAGTTGCAGTAAAAGACATTAGCAAGTCATTGTGAGAACCCCTAATCCACTACAAGGATTTCATTGTGAAGCAGTGAGTCTGAAGATAGGTACACCCGCCTAGGTCTGTGGAGCCTGAAGTAGAAGAAGGACTTGGTCCTTATCAATTAGCCTTTTCCCTGTAAGAATCCAGAATTGGGAACCTGAGAGTCAAGCTAAATAGCTATATTGGTGATTCTACATGAAAAAGAGCTAACAGGTAGGACATAGAAATAGGTCCTCCTAGCCTTTATCATAGTCATCATAGGATTTTATGCCTATCCCTGACATTCTATCCCTTTTTGGTATCATGTTTAGGTCTCTGGGCATCCCCGGGACCTCCTGTCTTGATTCTGGCTGGACCTAGGCCCATAGGGTCAAAATAGAGGTTGATCTTGACTAGGTTAGAATCGAGCTCGATCCTGACCAGGTCAAAATTGAGCTCAATCTTGACTATGTCAATTACAATTTTGTCCTTGACCCCCTATCCATATTTCAAATTTTCCTTGAATTCTGGGTGTCGAGTTTCTGGGACATTTGTTTTCCCACCTCCGGGTTGGCCATTCTGGGTTTCAGAATGGTAAATCCTTAAATTGCATTTAATCTAGGTATATTTTCTAAAGGTTAGGACCTAATTGGGATTTAATTTCTCAATGTCAGCCTTCTCTAGAGGTTTGTGCCCTAGATCACTATAAAAGGAGGCCTTCCTCTCTCATTTTCTCCATCTCATTCCTTCATGCATCAAGCACTCTCAAGGAGACATTGGTGATCAAGTTTTGTGAGAACATCTCTCAATCAAGTTTTGTAATCTCCTCTCTCAAACTCTCAAGGTGATCAAGAAAGCATCCATTCAAGAATTCAAGTCCTCTTCTCCATCCAAGTTCTCCATTGAAGACATTGAAGGGATTTGGTTCAATCATTCAAGATTCATCATTCAAACCCTAGATCTAGCCATCATGATGGTGTGATCTTCCTTCAAGATCCTTTTGTTCATCTTCAAGATCCATTCATCCTTCTCTGAAGGTGGATTCCAAGCATACAATCATGGAGGTTTGATTTACATTTATTGATGTTATGTTCAAGCTTTCATATTAACATACTTCATTACATTTCAAATACAATTGCATATCTATTGAATGTCATAGCTTCATTGTTAGATCTACTTCTACTACTTGCTAGCATTCTCCATTTTAATTTCAATATTAAGGTTGATTCCAAAACGGGGTTTGACCAAGGCAAACCTCCCCAAACAAACAAACAAAACCATTTTTCTTGAAGGTATAGGTGCAGAACTACAGATCTAAGAGTAGATTTGGATACCCTTTTCAGTGAACTTTTGAGATCTGGGAACAAATTCAGAATCAACCTTCAGAACAAAAATGTAGCCTTTGACATTTTATGAGGGTCAAAGATGACCTCCCTTAGAATTGGAAAAGATTTCTGGGTTTTTTTCGTCTCGACATTTCCTGTCTGAAATAGGTTGCAGAATTGCCCAAAAATACACACAGACACCAGAAATTGGCATTTTCTAGATTTACCCTAATTTGAGGTTAGTATTTCTATTTCAATTATTTCAGATTTCAAGCACTATTCCTTTATAGGGAAATATAAGGTTTTATTCTTTTTTCACATTCTCCATGAATTGATTCGATTGTGCATTAACCTTTTGGTTGATCAATTTGGATCTCTCCTTTGGGAATTTGGATTTAGAATTAGATCTCATATTTCCCCCACACATTACATTCAGTAGAGGTGATTCCATTTTACCTCTATTCATTTTGGTGAACCTGACATACTTACTCTCCTTTCTTTTGTCGATTTAGATGCCCTATCGTGCTAGATTTGTGGTTAATCTTTTCTTGCATTAAGATTAGGTTTATTTATGCCCTTGCATTTATATTTCTAAAATCCAAAAAAATTGCAAAATTTCTTTAAAAATACAAAAACATTTACATTTTCAACATGTATGATTCTTGTTTTGAGTACTTTGATGAGGCTTTTGTTGTTCAAGATGATAGATCCCTTAATGAGGTACATGGAAGTGAATATGAAAATTGTTTGAATGAGATCTCCATTGATCCTATTCCTCTTTCACCCTCCTCCACAACCTCTTCAAACCTTTACAAAGATGAGTTAGGGATTGATGTTAATTCTTATCTTAATCTATGTATTTTCTATGAGCCTATTTTACAATGCAATTTACCTTCTTTCCCCTTTAGGGATCAAGCTTTAAGGGCTTATGGCACTCCTACAATGTGCTTTATGGATAGGGATGATAATCCTCCTATTTGGGATGAACCTTTGAATTTGGATGTTGATTACTCTCTTCCTCATGAAACCATTGTGGATAATCCCCTTATTTGGGATGAACCTTTGAATTTGGATATTGATTACTCTCTTCATCATGAAACCATTGTGGATAATCCTCCTATTTAGGATGAATCTTTGAATTTGGATATTGATTACTCTCTCCCTCATGAATCCATTGTGGATAATACTCCTATTTGGGATGAACCTTTGGCTTTGGATGTAGATTACTCTCTTCCTCATGAAACCATTGTGGGTAATCCTGTTATTTGGGATGAACCTTTGGATTTGGATGTTGATTACTCTCTTCCTCATGAAACCATTGTGCATAATTATACTTTTTAGGATGAAACCTTGGATAAAGACATTGATTTATCCCTTCCTAGTGAAGAATTTTTGATACAAAATGATGACATATTCTCTAAAACACACTTCCCTTATGCAAAAGAAGATGACATTATAGATCCTTCACCTCAATTTAGGATTCCTTCTAGTGATGAGGCATTAGTGGAGAAAAATATGCATTCACTTAACACTCTTCCTCTTAGTGGTGATCTTATGGGAAATCAAGATCCTACTTCACAACATTCTTATCATAATATTATTTATATCTATTCAAACCCTTTTCCAAGTGTGGTTCCAAGTGTTCCTTCGATTGTGTCTTCCATTCATATCACTTCCTACACTTTTCCTAGTATTCCTAAACTTCCTGATCCTAATTATATCCTTCCTAATCTAGTTCCTAATCTTCCTAATCCTAATCCTATCTTTCCTAATCTGATTCCTAATATTCATGTTACCATTATTTTATTCATCTTTGGTGACCTAATTACTAGATGAGGCTATAGTACCCTAGTTTTTGTTATTAGGTGATCTTGCTTAAAATTTGTGTTCATTTCATTTGCAAGTACAAAAAAGGGAAAGGAAATGAACTGCATCTAAGATTACAGTGCATATATCAATATTTGTATGTGTTGTACAAAAGGGAAATAACTGAAAAGAACATCTATCTAAGCTCACACATGCCATGAGAATAGCCATTGCCAGAATTGAATAAATGAGTGCAAATATACATATATAATGAGCATAGATACAGGGGTACCAAACATTGCCCAGTAATGATTCTATCTCCACTGTGTTCCCAGTGTGCTCCTCTGATCCTAAACCTATAGATAAGAGAGGAGAAGTGGGTTAGATCCAATGGATCTAAACAATGCCTGGTATCAGAGTATTTCCAAGCATGCATACATGCACTTAGCCATACATCTCTGACACGGGCTGTGCTCAGGACATGTGGATAAGGAGGCTCCAGAAATAAAAATAAATACCATTCTTTTCACTAATGTGTTTGTTCCATGTGCAGATGAATGACCTTGGCTTGTGATGTAGTCGATGCTAGGAAAACCTCATTTCCTTGGCAGTGGCTGCATCACTGGCCAAGAACACCCATGAACCATAAATCCATATCAAGTGAGGCATGGTTGAAGGACTAGTAGTTTCAAGGGAAATACAAGCATCAACATTGAAGGATGGGTCTCCCAAGTGGTAAAATATTAACATCAAGCTCACAGGCTTTGATATGCAGTGAACATCCAACACATATGCTATCCAGTGTCAATCAATGATACTTTCATAGCAGGTAGCAGGATCAAATTTCCTGGTTATCCACTGTCCCGAGCATAACTAGACATAAAGTGTGATGCCAATAAATTCCTGACTATTACCATAAAAGGACAATATATTAACAAATGAGGCTGAGCTTGTAAAATGCAGAGGACATCAGGTAGTGGAGGACTACAAGATTGAGATTCATAGTTTGTGCACTGCCAAGCATAAGTTTTCAGAAGGCTCATAGCAGTGTGTATCACAAAGAAGCTAAAATGGGACAAATAGATTGCAAGAAGAGAGGATCTCACGGTTTTCAAACTCCAATAGAGGGCATCGGTTAATTCAACAAAGAAATTTTGTTGCTAATAATGTACTCACGAGGCTAATGAGGATGAAGCATCAACAATACAATGCCGAGCATTTGAGCATTGGGACTGAGTGAGCATAAATGCATTTAGTTCATTAGATATGAGGCAATGAACATAACAGGAAAGAAAGACCACTGCTCTCGAGCCTGATTGAGGAGAATATACACAGTAATCCCATGGTCTATGGCTCATGGGCTCTAGCAATAACATATCAACAAGCATGTGCCATGAATTCATGATAAAATGGGTACCAGTGGATAACCAGGAAATTCAATAAGATTATTCAAAGAATGATGTGTCCTATTCCTGTTCATGGGCCAAGGGTGTAATAGCTTAGCTCGAGGCATCAGTGGCTAGGACATGACATTACTAATATATAACATTTCACAACACCCTAGCTTACAACACAATCCATGGGTCTTCACCACAAGCTTTCAAAGCGACAATGAGCACACAACAACCATAAACAATGAGCAGCATCACATGACACATAGTAACATAGTGCCATGTGATAACACAAACATCATAGCAGACTGTCAAAATAATAAGAAAATTCAAACAATGGTCATGCCCTAAGATCATAAGTATGATGCCAACTACAATGAAATGACTATAGCGGTCTCCGAGCTATATGTGGTCAAAGCAATGAGAAGCATGTCATGGTGCAAGCATGGATCCCTTGTCCTGGGGTTGTGAGCCATAGGCCGAGCATCAATACCTTATAGTAGAGGTTCATGGGCTATGAAGAATAGTAAGAAAGATGCCACAACAGTATTAATAAGGCACAAGTATAACCAAATTAACAAGGGCCATAATTTATGATAGCAATAAACAAACAAAGGACTCTTGCATACTCAGAATTGTGCCCTAGATTATGGACAAAAGGTATTGGTGCCCTGGCATTGCTTGTGGTCATGGGTCATGAATGCAGATTCCTATGGTTTTCCTTTTTATACCTCTCATTTAGGTGATTGAGGTTAGTTCTTCCTTCCCTCTTTATTTGAGATGAATGTTTGTAGCTCTGGAGAAGCAAGCTATATTTTTTACTCCCTTCAATTCAATTCATAGAAATTGTCCTTATTTTTCCTACAGCTTTGTGAGTTATTTTGATGGATTTTATGTCATGTAATGTGATGAAAGTTAGTCCTTTACTTGATATTTTGTTCATTTAGATGTTTATAAGCACCGTTATTTCTTAAAATCTCAATCTGTGTGCATTTGAATGTATTTGGGTTTGTGGAATTCATTTTCCCTTCTCATTTACAACCAACACCTAGTTATTTCTAAGGGAAAAATTAGATTAGGGAGGAGTTGTGATGCTCAGGTTATGTTCTGAATCATATTGTGAGTTCATTTTCAGTTTGTGGATCTATCAAAGTTTGGTGAATCTCCTAGTTAGTTTCAATTTTCATGCACTCTCTCTCTTTTCCTTCAAAGTTTAGTCAAGTTTTTAGGTGATTCAAAGGGAAGCTAACCCTTAATCCAGAGATCTATTCTCGAATAGGTTACCCACAGCCTGAGAGTAGTCCCATGTTTCACAGGATTGCTAGGTTTTACACTTAGCCATACTTGGGTGCAATCCCTAGTGACAACAATTCATATTCCTAATTCTCGATCTGTTATTCCTAGTTCTACACACACTTATGTTGAGGTTCAAACTATGGTCCATGATGTAGATGTGAAAATATTCTTTAAAGTACCTTCTCCTTATTATCCAGTCTATAAATATAAGAGAAAATAAATTTCTCCTTTGAGATTTCTTCATAATTTTACCCCGCATTTTGATGTAACATAGATCTTTTCCCCTCTAGACTAGGGGGGCAAGAGGTATATTTCTTCGTATCTTCTAGAATCCATTATGTTCCTACTTTGAGCTTAATTGGTTATTCTTTAATTTATCTCAATGGTTTGTATTATTATAACTTCTCATCCATTTCTCTCTTCTATTATTCAAGATATCTTTTATAGGACATGTGTTTTACAAAGATATCCCTTGCCTTTCATCCCTAGGGGGCAAGGTTCTTCCTCTTCTCTCTTTGTCTAGGGAACTAATTTCCTTAGCTTAGTGGTATTTGTTTATATTGCAATATTATTTCATCATATTGACAGATATTTTGACTATGGATAACCTTCTTGCATGAGAAGTTGTTGTCCTAGGTCATCACTTCTTCTCTATGTTGCAAATTATGTTCTTTATAAAATATCACCCTTGCTTTGGTGTTAGAGTTCTTTCCCTCATTCTAAATATTCCTCTTCCTCTTCTTTTCAAGGGGCTTGATGATTGAATTTTTGTTCCCGCCTTTGAAAGATGATATTTTATCTAAAGCACTCCTCTTTGGTGGGGGTCTTGTTGATAAGATCTCTTTCATTTGAGGATACTTTTCCATGAGTGACATATCCTTTTCATGATTATCTATACTCTTGGATGTAGGGGTCAATATCCTTCGCTAAGAATATGGTATACGTTATTGTAAACATGATATCTCCTTGCATTGTGAAGTAGGTATCCTCTTCCATCTTTGTTCCTACACTTGGGGGTCAAGGATGCCATCTCCTTCTTTTCTGTCTTTCCCTTTCCTTAGTTAAACAATATCTATCTATTATGTGATATCCAATCATACATGAAAATTTTGGTTTGCATTGAGGATCTATGTCCTTGATAATAACCTCTTTTGTTGCTTGACATTGGGTTTCCATGGTTGATATATCTCTCACCTTGGAAACTAAATAGTGTGCTCTCCCTCATGAGGGTTACTTTCTTTTGACTTCTTGCATAATATCTCTTTACTTTCATCCCTTCCATGGCCTCATAGGAGCTGTGACCTTCTTGGCTTGGACTAGGTGTTGTTTGTGGATATTGTCTTGATGTTGAAGAAGGCTTTATCCTTGTTCTTTCCTTTCCTTAACATGTCAAAATAGTATGTTTTTGGAATATTAAGGAGGGGGGCATATATAGGGTCTCCCTTGTACTATAGTTTTTATTTTTACATGATAAATCTTGGAAGGTAATGCACATAAGTTACTAAATCTTGAAAAGACATGCATCCATATGCTAAATCTTCCGATGGTAACTCACATAGGTTGCTAAATCCTGAGGAGACACACATTTTTCAAATTTTTTTCAATATGCTAAATCTTGGAAGGTAATGCACATAAGTTGCTAAATCCTGAGAAGACACACATTTCCAATATGCTAAATCTTCTGAAAGCCATCAGGAGACACATTAAAATTGCAAGCACAGTTTATGGGTGAACCTTTTGGGCTCTCCCTCCAGGGTGATTCATGGTAAGGTGGGCATCTTACTAGGCAAGGTAATCACTCTTTTCCCTTTCTCTCTTTTCGCTTTCATGCTAGTAGGACTGGATCATGAAGCTATGTTATTTATAGTGTTTCTCTTGTCTTTCTTATGTAATCATTTATGCTTTTTTGATAGCTTTCCAAATATGATGTTAGTATAAGAAATGTTTCTTAGCAAGGTTTCTTATGCTAATTGATTTGGGTTGTTTATGCTAACCCTTGTTCTTTTCGCACCCTCATGCATGTATGTTGAGTTAGAATTTTTAGCCTAGGGGCTTGTGTCACTAGCTAAGTGTTATTTTATCTCTTTGCGAATCCACTTGGATCTCCTCTTTCTTCTCCTTTACCAAGAGTTTGCATTGAATCCATACAATTGCTAAAGTGGGAGCTTAATGTATCATCTTAAAATGGAAGAAATTCCATGTTAAGAGAATTTAGCCCTCCGAGTAAGTGGTTTGGGTTCATCTTGAATGTCTTGAATTGATCTTTTCTCTGATCTAGCTTTCTCCCTACTTTCCACTTCATTTCTGCACTTGATTTCTTCATTCTAGGTGAAATTAGGGCTAGGATCCTGAGGATTATCCTTAATTTCCCTCTTCCATGGCTCTATTTTCTAGTAGGACTTAGAAATAGGTCCTCCTAGCCATTATCATAGTCATCATAGGATTTTATTCCTATCCTTGACATTATGTCCCTTTCTGGTATCATTTTAGGTCTTCGAGCATCCCCAGGACCTCCTGTCCTGATTCTAGTTGGATCTGGGCCAACAGGGTCAAAATCAAGGTTGATCCTGACTAGGTCAGTTACAAGATCCTCCTTGAACCCCTATATAGATTTCCAATTTTTCTTGAATTTTGGGTGTCGGGTTTCAGGGATATTTGTTTTCCCGCCTCCGGGTTGGCCATTTCAAGTTTTGGAATGGTAAATCCTTAAATTTCATTTAATGTAGGTATATTTTCTAAAGGTTAGGACCTAATTGGGATTTAATTCCTTGATGTCAGCCTTCTCTAGAGGTTTTTTCCCTAGATCACTATAAAAGGAGGCCTTCCTCTCTCATTTTCTCCATCTCATTCCTTCATGCATCAAGCACTCTCAAGGAGACATTGGTGATCAAGTTTTGTGAGAACATCTCTCAATCAAGTTTTGCAATCTCTACTCTCAAGCTCTCAAGGTGATCAAGCAATCATCCATTCAAGCATTCAAGTCCTCTTCTCCATCCAAGTTATCCATTGAAGATCAAGGATTCAAGCATTCAAGCCATTGAAGGGATTTGGTTCAAGCATTCAAGATTCATCATTCAAACCCTAGATCTAGCCATCATGATGGTATGATCTTCCTTCAAGATCATTTTGTTCATCTTCAAGATCCATTCATCCTTCCCTCCAGGTGGATTGCAAGCATACAATCATGGAGGTTTGATTTACATTTATTGATGTTATGTTCAAGCTTTCATATTAACATACTTCATTACATTTCAAATACAATTGCATATCTATTGAATGTCATAGCTTCATTGTTAGATCTACTTCTACTACTTGCTAGCATTGTCCATTTCAAGTTCAATATTAAGGTCGATTCCAAACTAGGGTTTGACCAAGGTAAACCCCCCCCAAAAAACAAACAAAACCATTTTTCTTGCAGGTACAGGTGCACTACTATGAATCTGAGAGTAGATTTGGATACCCTTTTCGGCAAACTTCCAAGACTTGTGAAAAAAGTCAGAATCAACCTTCAGAACAAAAATGTAGCCTTTGAACTTTTATGAGGGTCAAAGACGACCTCCCTTAGAATTGGAAAAGATTTCTGGGGTTTCTTCGTCTCGGCATTTCCAGTCCAAAATAGGTTGCAGAATTGCCTGAAAATACACACAGACACCAGAAATTGGCATTTTCTAGATTTTCCCTAATTTGAGGTTAGTATCTATATTTCGATTATTTCAGATTTCAAGCACTATTCCTTTATAGGGAAATGTAAGGTTTTATTCCTTTTTCATATTCTTCATAGATTGATTTGATTGTGCATTAACCTTTTGGTTGATGAATTTGGATCTCTCCTTTGGGAATTTGGCTTTAGAATTAGATCTCATATTTCCCCTACACATTAGATTCAATAGAGGTGATTCCATTTTACCTCTATTCATTTGGTTTCTACTAAGGTAAATGCCTATGTTCCTCATGCTGCAATAAAAGATATTCTGGTATAGAGTGAGGTAATAGGGAAAATATGTAAATGGATTAACACAATCCAAGAATTTGACTTAGAGCTTCATATAACCAAGTTGGTTAGAGGCTTGGGACTAGTGAAATTGATGACAAAAGAAAATATGGACCTGATTCAAGTAAATAATGTTGGCATAAGTGAAGGGGAAATCACTAGTATTGAGATGCAACCTTGGTATATTGATATTGTGTATTTCCTAAAAAATGTTATTTTCCCAAAGAGATTAAAAGAAATCAAAGGAGAAGCCTTAAACTACAGGCTCAAAGATATATACTTTTACAAGGTGACTTATACTAGAAGGACAATGATGGGATTTTTCTTCTATGTTTGGACAAAGGGAAATCTTAAAAAGTTTTACAAGGAATGCACTCTGGACTGTGTGGAGGACATCATTTAGCCAGGGAAACTACTCACAAAATTTTAAGAGCTGGGTATTATTGGCCTATTCTTTTCAAAGACACCCACTCATTTGTTCGAAAATGTAAACCATGCCAAAGGTTTTCAAACAAGCTAAAGTTCTCAAGAGCATTATTGTTGAATCTTGTGGTTGCAAAAGCTCCTTTTGATATGTGGGGTATTGATTTTATTGGGGAATTTTCTAGAAAATCCAATGGCAGACATAGTTGGATACTTGTTACTGCTGACTAATTTACTAAATGGATTGACACAATCCCAACAAAGAAAGCTACAAGTGCGGTGGTTATTGAATTCTTGATGGACAGTATGGTGACAAAGTTTGGTGTTCCTATCAAACTAGTAATGGATAATGCCATGTGTTTCAAATCACAAGAGTTCACTAATTTTTTCTTAGAGATGGGCATAGTTCTATCATATTCTTCCCCTTATCACCCATAGGCTAATGGACAAACACAATCAAGCAATAAGAGAATTCTACAAATTTTAAAGAAAACATTAGAAAAGAAAAAAAGAACCTGGCATGAAAATTTGAAATTAGCATTATGGGTAGATAGGATTACAAAAAAAAGAGCTACAGGTAAGTCTCCTTTTGAGCTAGTTTATGGTGTAAAGTCCAGGCTACTTATGAAAAATTTGCTGCCTATTTACAAATTTATGCATGATGAAGAATTAGAGATACATGATTCTTTGCAAAACAGAATGATCTAGTTAGTTGAATTGGATGAAATAAGAAGGGAAGGGTCAAAGAGAAAATATAAGACTACAATAAAAAATGAAATATCTCTTTGACAAGAGAGCTACTGTCAGAAAATTCCAGCCTAAAGATCTAGTCCTTCAATGGAATGCGATAGCTGAAGATAAGGGCAAGCACAAAAAAATTGAGTCCTTATGGTTGGGTCCTTATGTTGTCTATCAAATTCGAGGAAAGGAATCATATTTTCTAAAAAAATTGGATGGTGAAGAATAGGAATTGCCAGTGCATGGACAATTTCTGAAATTTTCTTCAATTAAGTTCTAATTTTTTCCATGCATACTAGTTATGTGAAATATGTATCGATGTATTATTTTTAGTTGTGTGTTTTTTTCTTGCAATAGGTTAGTGCTTAATTTGGTCTACCACCTAGAGATTCTAGGTTCTTTGCTCTGAACTTGCATTCAAGCATCCTCAAATAGAGCTACTATTGGAGTTTTTTTTAGGGTTTTTTGAGAAGTTTCACTTTTTGTCTGCTAATATCCTAGTCCTACCTGTGTATCAATTATTTTATGACTCTGTAAGAAATTTTCCATTTTAAAATTTTGATTGTCAAGTTCACCAAGTGGAAAATGTCTACGTATCTTTGCCCTAGGTCTTTTTTCCCTTAATAGGGTTTTTATCTTTGAAAATACCCTAAATATGCCCTAGATCTTTATGTTTTCACATTAATTTTTGAGACACTTAAGGTTTCCACATATGCACGTGGTCATTTATCTTCCCTAGTGTTCATTGAATCTCATAATAAATTGGTCAAGTCCTTAGGCATTCAACGAACAAGCGACCGTTTAGATCTCATTCTTATTTTCTTCAGTCGTGTGATCTCCAATCAAGTCAATAGTTAGTAAATCAATTTGGAAATCTGGTGACAGTACTATCTCCAATTCTTGTGATTCATAAAGGTCTTCTTCAACAACTAGCGACTCAACATAGTGGTTTTCTCTCATTCTCTTGATGTAGCGATGAAGCTATAAAGAATTTAGCGATTAAGCACAGACCATTGATGCAATTCTTGATCAATGGTAGTTGTTGTATCTTGAACATAACTTTTTAGTTAGCGATAAATCTAGAGATTCAGTGGGGCGTTTATCTCGTAATCTCTAAATCTTGACCGTTAGTATGAAAAATTCAGCAATCAAGCGATTGAAGTGTTCTATTGATCTCCAAGACCCAACAGATTGTTGTGAAACATCTGGCGATTCATCAAAAGGCTTATGAAAGTATGAAGATTTCTTCGGTTATGTATTCTCTAGATATTAGTTAACAGTCAAGACATGGCATTCAATGACTTAGCGAAACACAATGTTTGCTCAATCTAATGAAGTTGATAGTTAATGAATTTGTATCCAGTGATCTAGTGACAAAGTGAAAGATGTTAAGTCAGAGTCTCTTTCCCATTCAATTATCAAGTGAATAATGGTTTTCTCTTGATCTCATGATAAAATAATTAAGTCTTGAAATGTTCAGTGATTTAGTGAGAGCAGTGGATGGTAATGAAGATCAACGATCGACGTTTAATCTCAGTATTAGACCAAGGGTAAGGAATTTATCTAGCGATTCATTGATAATAGTATTCACTAAGTCTCATAATATAACCAAGGTTAGTAAACATATTCAAAGATCACGAGAACACATTTTTCATTGGATCTCAAGATTAAACTTGAGTTAAGATACTCATTCAGAGATCGTGAGAATGCTTTCAGTCACCTGATCTCGTAATATAACTAAAGTTAAAGAAATGATCCGGAGACCGAGTGAACACATCCAGTCACTGAATCCCAAAAGGGGACTATGGTTAAGTTAAAGTTTATGATATTTGGAGAAAGCTTTCATTTTCTAAATTGTGAGATTAGATATGAGTTAAGGAAAAGGTTTGAAATTTATACGAGAACCATTGATACGGATAAGATCGGACGATAGTCGCTTGATCACCGAATAAAACCATGAGTTCAGAAAGCATTTCAAGATCAAGAGAGACCTTCAATCTCTTGATCTTTGACTTAAATCATAGTTAAGTAAATCATTTCAAGATCAAGAGAGACTTGCAGTCGCTTAATCTCCGAATAGCTCCTGGTTAAGCTTGCATTAATGAAAAAGAGAAAAGAGTTGTTATTACATGGTAAAGTACTCTACTAGGATGGAAAAGGTAAAATGACCAGCCAATCAGATCATACTTAAGGGTTTTGTCAGTACATCAAGGGTTTAAAAGAGATGAAATAGTAATCATTCATTTTTGCTTCTTTCCAATTTTTAAATGCCAACTATCACATCTCACATTATGGCTTGCTCTGTTTCAAATTTGTTGTCATGTAGAGTTGAATGCTAAGATGACTCAGGGAAGATTTGTGACAATATTGATAATTCCTCTGCATTAAATGGTCAATGGTATATAGACAAGACATTCCTACATTTACACTTAACAATTTTTAGAGAGAAAATGAGATTTTCAAGAAATTGTAGTGAGTAATTTGCATATAAGATATGTAGAGCTGAGTGTTCATAGAAGATTTGTAGAGATGAGCCAACCTAAGTCAAGCCTAGCCTCATCTAGTGAAGGAGCAAAGGAACAAGGAGATGAATAAAAAGGCAAGCTCAATTTTTTTGAGGAGTTCATCAAATTATTTTCAAGATCAAACCAGAACAAGAAGGAAAATGATGAAGCCTTAATTGATGATATGGAAAATTGTAGGGATCCTGATACCCCCTCTTGCTTTGGTTTTATGCCTTTTAATTATTTCTACAATAATCATGATAGGCCTATCCTGATCTGTAATGCATGGGTTTTAGGCATGGCCAACTTGATAGTCCCTGATGTCTTTGTAAATGTTGACCTCATGTTTGAATTGGCCAAAAATTTTGATCCCATATCCAAATATATTAGGAAAGGTGATCAATCTCCCCTAGTCACTTTTGATAGTGGATCCTTTATGAAATATTTTAATTTGTACTCCTCATCATCTACAGAGATAGACCTAAAGAAGGTGAAATAGAAGTATGGAAGTGAATTAGGGCTTGTGAGAACCCAGATAGCCAGACATATCCCTAGAACTAGTAAATATGTAGCCCCTCTCCCACCACATATGAATTCTCCATATGAGTATAAATCCCTCCACTTCTATATGAAGTATTTAACATATGGGCTATGTCGATTCTTAGGGATAGATGAACATGCTGAAAGGTTGTTGACTAATCTATTGATGATAATCCTTGATATTCAAAATTCACATGCCAACATAGACTAGGATTACATTCAATTTGTAATTGATAGGATATATGAGGATTTGTTATGCATCAAGGAAAAAAAGAAGCCCATTAAATTATTTCAATATTCTTTGTTAAAGCATTTAATTTTGTATTTCAATGTTGGTAACTTAAATGTGCAAATGTTGAGACCAAGAACAATGTTTGAGGGATGGCCAAACCCTGTGCAGTCCTGGTTGAGAGTATGGAATTATACCTCCAATGAAAACATTTTTTGTGGTTTTCAGAATTGGATAGTTCATCAAATTTTTGACCTAATGGGAACAAGCATTGTGAGACTCCTGATTTTGGTACTTAAACTTCTAGGGCCTAAACATTTTATTGACAAGTGGGATAAAGGTCATAGTTGGGGAGATTTTTGTCTGGGTTAGACTTTTACACTAATCAGAGTCTATGGTTGTCTACAACCCCCTAATTTTTTACCAATGTACCACCAAGGGTAGCCCAGTTGGAGTTTTTGTGGAAATTTGATGATGACATCATGGTCATGGTTAATATAAGGTCATCATTTTCATATAGGTCAACCACCTTGGGTTTCATGTTATGGACCATGACAATTTGGAGAATGTGGATTTCCAAATGAGGGAACATGGAGGTGTGAATATAGAAGTAGAAGCTAATGATCCCTTGGAAGAAGAGCACGATGATGAAGAAGATCACGATGATCAAGATGATCATGATGATCATGATGATGATGATGATGTTGAAGAAGGCCTTGATGTACGTATACTTGAGAAGACACACAAGCCCCTATATGAAGGCTCCCAAACAACTCTTCTTGCCACTGTATTGTTGTTGGTGAACTTGAAGGTTATGAATGGTTTATCCAACATAGCAATGACACATATGTTAAGGTATGTTATCTTTTTTCATTATTTTAGTCATAATTCCCTTACAATTAACATTGGGTGAATCATGTAGCAATTAATATTCTTTAAATTAACAAATTATATTTTTGGTTGTAGGTTGATAGGTGAGTGTTTGTTACCACTTGTACGCACTAAATAGTGCACTTCTCTAAGTCATTACTTCCAAGAGAATCCATGAATGGGAAACCTTGAGAAAGTGACCTAGAGCTCCCTAGGCATGGAGTCACAAGGATGTTGATGGTGCTCTCAACTAGAGCTATTGAAGCATGCAACCTTGCTAGTAAACCACACAATGGGAGATTCATAGAGACAAGGGCAAGAATGCCAATATCTTCAAGAATCAACAATGAGAATGCAATGCAATGCAACTATGCTAAGAATGAAGATGCAAGCTAAGCTATGAAAGGAAAGTATTAAAAACCCTTGCCAATTAAGCTATGTGAGCTAATCTAAAGCATAAAAGAAACTAAGCTAGATACCATGAAAACTATGATGCAAGAAAGAAACTAGAATGGAAGAAATGATCTCCAAAAGCTCTAAAGTCTCCAAGAAATCCTATAGCATAAGATTAGCATAAAAAGTTGGGGGTCTAAGAATGAGAAAATAGCTCTCCTTTTAAAGGAATTGAAAAGGAATGGACCATGGAGATTAAGAGGCAAAAGATTTAATCAAGGGTGAAGCTTGAAAGAGGAGAAATCCATGTGCACAAATATCCTCCAATGAGAAAATAAGAGTTGACTTTTGTGTCCATATGAGACAAAAAATGCTTTTCTTCTTTTTATAAAATAAGAATAATGCTTTATTTGTGTAACTTAGCATAAGAGGAAAAGTGGGGGCCTTTTATTTAATAAAAGGGGAGGAAATTCCTTTTAAATAAATAAAGACTTAGGATAAAATGGTTAGCCCATAGAAAATAATCGAATAAATGATAAAACCAAGATTTGATCAAGGAAATTGATATAATTGAAAAATATTGATTTTTGAAAATATTGATTCAGGGATTTGATAAATTGCTAAATGGGGGCCCAAAGTCTAGGTGACCATTTTAGGGTGCATACATTTGCCCCTCTTTGACTAATGTGAGATCGATTTGGGATCACATGCAGTCAAAGAATGGAATTGAAATGTGAGATCAATTTGGGATCACAAAACAATCCAGACATGTGTTTGATGGATGGAAACATATCAAGACAAGCATAAGCAAAATTTGACAAAGATAAGCTGAAAGACAAGATCAACACCTATATAGCTAGGTGATAATCAAGTCTCAAATAAGAGATAAGAATCTCAAGAAAAGTTGATTGATAAGCTAAGTCAAAGATTAAAGTTGATAGGTACTACCCCCTTGGAATCAAAATCAAAATTAGGCAGAGGAGAACAAAAAATTGATAAACTTGATCAAGTCACTGGAAATCATAATCAAAGGTGAAAGATGATAGGATAACCATCAAGTAGTGAAGATATGCCCCAATTTGACTAGGTTTGACTGAGAAAGATATAGGATAAAAATGAAGTCAAACCTCAAAGAGATGAAGCAAATGAAAATGAATGAAAGACTAGAAGGTTGAAAGAGATGGGGATGAATAAATGAAGATGCCCCAACAAAGATCAAAGGATTAGGCCTCAAATGGTTAGCCAACTGCGTAGAAGAGGGTGAAAGTTTTGAAATGAAATTTTTACTATCAAGATGAACTTTTATTTCAATTTTGATCTCGAAAATGGATCCAAGATGTTGAAATTAGCTAGGGGTGCAATTTTTGTGCAATTTTGAGATGTTTTGAAAATTAGGTCAAAAAGTCAAAATGATAAAAAAAGGGGGTAAAAAGGGTCATTTTATATATGATGATAAGATTAACCCATTGTGATGATAGGAAAAGGATGTGATGTGAAAGACAAGGAGTGAAAGACATGATTGAGAAAAGGAAAGGTGAGTGCAGTTGACTGACAAGTCCACGAAAGATAAAAAGGAGAGCTCTCTCCATATGCAAGATGCAAAACTAATCTAACATGAACCTAAAAATTCAAGATACTATGAAAAGTGGTTTACCTGCAAGGTCACAAAGCTTTTAGAGTATAATATTCATCATCGAGCGTTATTGGTAGCGTCACAAGATCATACAATACACACTAGTATAACTATGAGTATATGAATATGATCTATATCAGATAGAAATGTGGAAATCTCACCTAAGCACCAAAGACATATAGGTCAAGATGACTAGTGTAGTGAGATTACCTAAGTTTAATATAGAAATATTATACTTGCATTGAGACACAAGGAAAGTTAAGATGGCTAGAAGTATGCACTTGCAAAAATAGTCAAGGATAATACCTTATAAATCCCAATGTTAAGTGGAACAAGAATAAATGGTAATGACAGTCAGGACCAACAAAATATACCCGCAAGAAGAAAAAACAATAAAACATGTCCTGATGCCCCCAATCTTCTAGCTCAGAATCATTGAAAACTATTAGGGAGAGAACACTCATCAAAGAAATCATCATAGATAGCACACAAAGAAATAAATTCAAACAAGTCTCAGTGAGTTCAGTATTTAAGTGCGTGTGTGTAGGTTATAGAGTCAAACTTTGAGTATCACATCTACCAGTGAAAAATACCATATCATGCTAGACTGCGGGTAAGATATCTGATAAGTGTTGAGAAACACTTGATGGTAGGATAGTGTTGAAAAACACAGTTTGGGGTGGTGTTGAAAAACACCGTTTGCAAGATGTCCTAAAGACCAACGCATCCTAGAGACCAAAGTTAACATAGTTATGCCCCCTAGACAAAGACACAGACCAATTCCAAACCAAGGCAACAAGGTCAAGGCATGATGGAGAAAGGCTAAGTGTCAAGGACGCATGCTAAAAGACAAGGGTGCAAAGCCCTCAAGTAGCACATGTTTCCAAGTTTTCACCACTTGGAGATTTTTTGATTTTTTCAATTTTTTTTAATTTTTTCTATGAAGGCACCTATTTCTAGGTTTTCACCAAGGCACTTTTTCTATTTTTTTAAAGTTTTTGCATTTTTTGGTATTTTTTCAGTACTTTTTATGCTTTTTAAGATTTTTTCAGTATCGTAATAATTTTTTTTTTGAAATTTTTCAAAATCAATAAGTATGTACAAAAGATGCCCCCAGATAGAATGGGCATCAAACTCCCAAGCAAGATCACATCATGTAGTCCCAATTTCTAGCAAGGTGGAGGACAAGAGAGTAAAACAAGCTAGTGGAAGAGATGGAAGACAAGAGAATGAAGGAGAATGAAGGAAAGAAATCCTCAATGGAAAACTCCTCAAGAATACCCAAGCTAGGGAAAATAAAGTCATGCAAAGCACATCTGGACAAGAAATGAAAGGCCAGCATAGGATAAGTCACAAAGGCATAATGAAAAAGAAGGAAAGGATGTAGTCCAAAGGAGTAGACATGTCAAGAGGCTTCATAGCATCGCATTTTACTCTTTTTTATTAGATCAAGACTAAGGGGAAAATGATAGCGAAAGGATATAATAAATAGAGGAAAATAAATATGAAGGCTAAACATGAATGGAATGAAAGCAAGATCATCATAAGATACCTCACAAGATAGCCAAATGTTCATGTATAGGTCAACATTGCCAAGATCAAAGAGAGAAGATGGAATGGATGAAATATGAAGAAGAACTACGCATGATGCCTGATTGCTAGGTTTTCATCATGGTACTTATCCAAGGCACCACAAGGGAGTGGTTTTCAACATAGGAAGAAGTTATTTCTCTTTACTTTTTCTATCAAGGTGCCTGTTTCTAGGTTTCCACCAAGGCACATTTTCAATTTTTATCATTTTTATCATTTTTTTTTTTTTGGAAGAAGGCAAGCTTTTTAGATAATGCTCCTTGAAATGATAAACCATGATATGCCAAGGATTCAAAATGATATACTCAAAGATGCTACTAGGGAAAGGAAGATGGAAGAGAAAAATGGAGGCTAAGGTTTTATGTAAAGCGAGTGAGGTTGGAAGATAAGAGGAATAAGAAAATGAGGAAAAATGATAGAAGGTAGAAGGATAATGAATGGAAGGATTGTGAAAGGGTAGATGGAAAGAAAGGAAAGATCAACATCAACACACACCTTGAATGGTGGTGAGAGGATGGAGCAAACGTGAATGAAGGAATACGTGAAGGAATATGGTGAATGGATAGCAGAGGTTGCGGTTTAGGCGCATGGAATGGAAGAATGTTTTTGGAAGAAGATGAAGTGGAAGCCTTTGGAAGCTTGAATGTCAACTTCACTTTTTTCTCAACATTAGACTCTTTCAAGAGAGATTTTGGAATCCATATAGCAGTAGGCTTTTCATTTCTTTTTGATGATTTAGAGAGAATATCTTCAATGATGGATTTTGGAACCCATATTTGTCTTGTAGTTTTCTTCTTAGATATCTCTTTTGACCTTATGCTTCCATGTCGATTAGAAGAGACATGGTGATCTTCTTTTTTTGATGTATTCTTGTATTGCTTCTTTTTCTTGTATTGAACATTCAAGTTACTTCCAAAAGACTTGGGACTTGTGGAAGAAGAAGGAGGATATGACTGGTTTAGATGGGTGGGTAGATGAAAAGGATTCAAGGGTATACATCGATGTTGATCTTGAGGAAAGATAGGAGATGGAGGGACGTAAGGACCCAAAATGGATGATGAATTAGGAGGGGAAAGTGAAGGGACATAAGGACCCAAGATGGAAGGAAGACATGAAGCCCTTAGTATTGGTGGAGGAGATCCAAGGATGGATGCGGAAGATACAAAAGGATAATCAATAAGTTCATCAAAATCTATATGACAACCAAGGATATCAGCATCTTTAGAGTGAGCCTTAGGATTTTCAATAGGATCATGAACATCTTGAATATGAGCAACTTCTTTGATAGGATTGTTTGGAGCTTGCAAAGACTTAGGATGAGTTGGAAGCGGAAGAGAACATGGAGTGATAGAACAAGAAGATGAAAGACTTTGATCTTGATAAGGAGCTTTGGATAGCATAAACATATCATTTTTCTCTTGATTTTCAATAGGCTCAACATTGGAAGTAGTAGCTTGAGCTTGCTTAGGAGAAGACTAAAGATATGGTGGAATGGATGAGAAAGGGTGTAGAGGATCAAAAGAACCATGAAATGGATGAGAGACATAATTAAAAGGATTGGATGACATGCATGGTTCTTGATCTTGATCTTTCTTTATGTTCTTTTCTTTATCATTTTTAGAGTCCTCTTGACATGTAGCCACTTCTAAGGACAAGGAAGCATATTGAAATTGTATGGAAGACTCTGGAAGAGATAGTGAAGGACTAGCTGAAGTAGGCATTATAGTGCATAAAGGCTTAGGCTCTTTGGGTGTAGCATTATTGAAAATATTTGCAACCAAGTGAAGGTTAGCTTGAGTTTCTTTAAGAGGTAACCCTTGAGGATAACTATAGGGAACTGCATAAAAAGTATTAGGATCTTCATTAGATGAATGATTTGTGAAAAATTTGGAAGACTTTGAAGCTTTAGGAAATGTATGGTTATTGTAGGAAGTAGGGGATGGAAAGGAACCATCACCAGACAAAGGTACATCATTAACATAATCTTGCTTGAGAGTGTAATCTTTATTTTCAACAGGAGAGTCCTTAGGAGAAGGATTCTTATAGTACTTATGCTTCATATCTATGTGGTACATTTTATATTCCTCAATAGAAGTAGATGTATCATCTAGGTATTGTTCATAGAAATCATCAAAGTCTCTTTCAAAATTAGAATCATATGGATCACCATCACGATCTATCAAATGTGATGACCCATTTCCAGTAAGCACAAGCACACGACTAGGAGGACTCTTAGGAATAGAGGTTTCATAGGTATCACTACATTGTCCATCTATTACAATAACTGAGAGGGGGGGTGAATCAGTGATCCAGTGTCCCAAATCAAAATGTATAATCCAAAACAATTCTCCTACTTCTGCAAGTCGGTAAACATAAAAAACTTCCACTAGCTTTGTATTTACCGATTGACAATCTAAACTTTTTAATAATTACAGATTAAATCTAAAATGTAATATGCAAAGTATGATAACAAAAAAACATCACAATCAACACATAACACTAGAGATTTAACATGGAAACCCTGTAAAAGGAAAAACCACCTGAGACCGACAACCCAAAATTGTTCACTCTTCTGAAGTAAGGTCGGTAAAGAGTCAACCTTATTAAAGGTTTACAAACACACTATTAAGTGTGACCTTATTAGAGGATTTTAGACCAAAAATTATCATCCAACCAGTAGTCACTCTGGGGTTGACAGGATAACAATGTTCACTCTATGAATGAAACATCAAAAGACTTTCATAGTCCACTCAGTTAAGAGATTTGACTATGTACAATAGTTAAATGTGTAACAATAGATGATCTACCTAAATACAACTTCAGTTTGCAGTTTATAGATCAATGTTCAGCTCATTCATATATTTCTGACCAATATAACACTTCAGATTCAATATTGTATCAACTTACTGTCTATCGGTAATAACTCTCTATAGCTCGGTAACTATTTTGCAACTCAGTTCTTATTAACCAGTATGATCAGAATGCATTAAAAACTTCTGCATGTGATAATTCTATAGTATCTTCTTCTTCTGGCATGTGTTTCATAATGAAACCAATGTCTCTTATATAGACGAGTAAATCATTTTCTTTTCCTCCATCAGATTTTGCCACTTAATCACATTCATAGATTTTGTCGCTTTAAGCTTCCTCGGCTGATGTGTCAGTAACACATTTCAATCTACTCCATTAGATCCTTTTTAATTTATGTTAGCCATCGATCTTCATAACAAACATTATCTGTTACCTCGATTTCATACACTTTACAACTCATCACTTTATTGGCTAAATCGATCATTTAATTCCTTTCTATTTTTCTTGGTTAACAAAGAAATGTGTCGGTGAACACAAGCTTAGTTAATACTGCGCTTGGTATACACTAAACTTCAATGGTGTATACTAAAATGCTTTATTTACCGACAACACTGCTTTGTGTCTTTTAGCTCTATTCTTCATCATATATGAATGCAACATAATAAAGTCAATTCCATCAAGTCATAGACTCATCAAAAAGTTACTTAGTGTATTCCTTATCCTCATCTATTATATACATCTTCCTCATGTAGATATTTCTATTCTTCATCTCTTTCACCTTCCTTCAGATGTGTCGGTATAGTAACTTACAAGATAAGTATTGTAAAGCTAGTTGACATCAATGACAATATAATACTGATTTAATCATCTTGCATATCTAATCATCAACTCCTCAGTAATCTTGAATTACAAATTCTTCATTCTGGTTCTAAATCAGTTGTAGTTCCTCAATCTCTCCTTTTGGCATTGATGGCAACTTAAGTAATATGAAATGTACCATACACATACCAAATATGTATTCTACAACTTTGTGATCAAATGCTATGTAGTGTAAGCTCTCCCTAGATTAATATGTTTAATCACTACGTTACTAAAACAACATTATAAAATACAGCTTTGTCATTCTATAAATATAACCTTTTTATTTCTCAAGTTCCATTCAGATTATCTCTCCCTTAGATAGTTCTCATCGACGCAAATCTCCTTTTCTTTTCATATTATTTATCTCTCTCTTTGACAATAATGCCAAAGAAACAAATAAATAATCAACTCTATAGTAGCTAAGTAATTGATTATTGTCCATTGCTTCCTCTGTATCTTAGTATACTGATATCCCAGTCTGTTTTAGTTCTACAAACTTAATCACAACCTTGAACAAAATCCAAAGTGTGAACTATGCTACATCAACATGAATGATCTTCTGATAAGATTAGGCTGATGCAACATCCAGATCACATTAGTGATCGATAAACAAGGGACGGACCCCAAGTCTAGTCCTCAAATATTCAAAAGTGTCCTTCGGTAGAGGCTTTGTAATAATCTCTGCAAGTTGTTCTTTAGATGTAACAAATTGTAGCTTTATTTGCTTGTCTTGCACTTGTTCTCTTAAGTAGTGATACTTAATTAATATATGTTTTGTCTTAGAGTGCATCACAAGATTCTTTGAGATATTAATTGAACTTGTGTTGTCATAGTATATGATCATCAGGTCAGTGATTACCTCATTCATTCCTTCCAACACTTTCTTAATATATGCAATGTTTGAGCAATTAGTAGTAGCAACAACATACTCTACTTCAGTTTTAGACTAAGAAATACAAGCCTTCTTTTTACTTGTCTAGGTTAGAAGTCTTTCACCAAAGAAAAATGCTCCTCTGGTGGTACTTTTTCTGTCATCCACATTTCCAGCCCAATCAACATCGGTGTAAACTTTCAGCTCAAACTTACCAAGTCCTTAGGATACCATAATCCATAATCCTCTATCTTTTTCAGATATCTTAAGATTCTTTTAGTAGCAATCATGTGTGATTCTCTAGGATTAGCAGAATATCTTGCAACAATTCCCACAACATGTGCTATATCTGGTCTACTATGAACTACATACATTAGCTTACCAATCATGGATCGGTAAAGTGTCTGATTTACCTTTGTAGTTTCATCTTCCTTTGTCAATTTACTTCTAGTAGCCATCGGTGTTCCCACAGGTTTAGCATCTTCCATGCCAAATGTCTTCAAGACTTCCTTTATGTACTTAGACTATGTGATGAATATCCCATCACTATATTGTATCACTTGTAATCTAAGAAAGAACTTAATCTCTCCAAACATAGAAATTTCAAACTCATTCCTCATGTCATCAGCAAAAGATTTACATACATGATCTTGACCTCAAAAAATAATATCATCAACAAAAATTTTAGCAATAATAATAGTGTCATCAGTATCACCTTTCACGTACAAATTGTTGTTCTCACTGGTTCTCACAAATCCAATACTTAACAAGTAAGTATGTAGTCTTTCATACCATGCTCTCGGTGTTTTCTTCAAACCATATAAAGCTTTGTGTAATCTACATACCATGTTTCTATTTTCTGGATTAATGAATCCTTTAGGTTGTTCTATGTAGACCTCTTCTTCAAGTATACCATTCAGAAATGCTGATTTCACATCCATTTGATAAACCTTAAATTTCTTGTGTGCAGCATATGCAAGTAACATTCTAACTCCTTCCAATCTGGCAATAGGTGCAAATGTTTCACCATAATCAATGCCTTCTTCCTGTGCATATTCCTTGCATACCAATCTCGCTTTATTTCTTGTCACTTGACCATTTTCATTCATTTTGTTTTTGAATATCCATTTAGTACCGATAACATTCTTATCTTTAGGTCGGGGTACCAAGGACCAAGTTTTGTTTTTCTCTATTTGTTCTATTTCCTCCTTCATTGCATTAACGCATTCTAATAGATCCACCATCATATTCTTCAATTAGATCAAATTTCTCTATATAACCGGTCATATGATGTGTGTAGCCACTGTCTATGATCCATGTATCATTTTTGTTTACTTTAGAGATCAGTGTTGTCTCTTCATGTTTCTCTTCTTCTTCTGAATAATCCTTCATAGCAACAAATACTACTTCTACATCATCATAAATGTTAGATTCAAATTCAAATTCTTCATCTATGTAACATACCTTTTTCCCTTTGTCATAGCTATCTTAGTTGTCTCTGTTGTTGTGTTGGTAGCCTTTGTTGACTCTTCTCCCATAGCTTCCTTCGGATCGGTCTTTGGATCTATTGTGTGTGTGAAAATTGTACCTGATCTGTAGACACAACACTCAGTAAAACATTAGAGGTTAGCAAAAATTGAAATCGTGCAAAATTGAAAACTATGTAACCAAGAGATTTACTGCCTTCTAATAGGTGTGAGATTGATGTTCTCAGATTGTAATCGAGATCAGTGACCTAGACAACACCTAAATGAAGGATTTGAATGCAAAAGATGGATATGAAATTGAATGCAATTAATCTATATTTTTGATATTTTCTATGCAATAAGAATGATAAAAACTGATATGAATCTATGAATGCTATTGAAAACTAATATGAAATGAATGCTAAATGATCTAACAATGAAGATTCTAACAATGATATGAAAACTATGAAATTCTATGCTAAGATATAAAAACTATGCAATTGAAATTGATCTCACAAAGCTTTGAATTTGCAAGTTGATTCTTTCAAGCTCCAATTGTGCAAATTCTCCAAATCTGATATGCTATGATTCCTGTAGAGTAAGTTTGCAATTTGCGAGATGATTGAGAGATGAATTATGAAGAGTTGAGCCTTGTTTTTATAGAAATCCAAGGCTTTGGAGGTGCATAAAAAAAAGCCATAAATCACTCAAATAACTCAGGTTGATTTTTGAGTTATTTTATAATAAAGATAATTTAATTCACAAAAATATGCAAAAGCTAAGTTTTAACTCAAAATAGAGTTTAGCTTTAATTGATAATTGATAGTTGTCTCCTTTTATGATTGCGCATGTTTTATTTATGAATTAATTTAATAATAAAGTGATTTATTTCCAACTTAACTACTTTTAAAAATAAAACAATTGATTTATGAGTTAATCAATTATTTAATCAAACTTTTATTAAAAACTATATTATTAAATAATGACAACTTGCTTTAATTAATTAAATAAGAATTTAATCAATTATTCATAGGATATTTAGATTTATTGTCAAAATTAAATAATACAATTAACAATAGATAGAATTAAATTTAATTAAACAATTAAGTGGCAAATATTAAATTTAATTAATTAAATATGAAAATATTCAATTAATCAAACTTTAGGATAAATGTGATTTATTGCCAAATAACTATAAAATTAAATTTAATTAAGATAATTAAGAATATTGCTAGGAATATTCCCTGATGCAGAATTTAAGATAATCAATTATGATTCGATGATGTTTAGATGTGCCTTAGGTTAGGACTTTGATGTCGATTTTGTATGATTTGATGATGTAGGAGATTAATGAACTTATAGCCCATTTTTGGGGTATTACATTTTGCCCCTCTTTGAATTACTGTGCGAAGTGCAGTGGTTCAAAGATAGTCTGTGTTTGAGAAAGATATGAAACTGATTCAAAAGATAAACCGATCTCAAGATAGAAACCGATTGAAAGATATTGAGATAGGAGTTGATTGATATTGAATTGATATGGAGATAATAGGTCTTGAATGACCAAAGATAATGTTCACTGTAACAAAAAATGAACCTATGATTGTGAAAAAGTGTCAAAACGTCTGATTCTGAATCTTAGGATTGATAAGAAGTGAGTGACCCGTTCTAGACTTGATTGTCTTAGCAGATCTAGCAGGTATCACATCCAAACCCTTCAATTGCCAAAGAACCAAGGAAAGAACACTATGATCTGATGGTTGCAAAAACTGATACAGATTACAAGATTAAGAGAATACCAGATTGATATGGATCAATGAATCTGATATGCCCCAAGTGATGATAGATTTGCCCCGAGCGATGAGGTCTTTTTTTTTTTTTTGAATCAGTAACTAGACGTGATTGTTTGTCTTGATTACTGATGAAAGATATTGATAGATTTGATTGACATACTTTGAATGATGTGCAATACCATGCCCCCTTCGGGATTAAAATTGAAATCTGACAAGAAAAGTTAGCATTATAGTTTAGAAGCATGTTAATTGATTTGAGAAGTGTGGTGAAACACATTCAAGAACACATTCTGCATCGTTGGAAGGTCCCAAAAGACCAAGTTTGACTAGGTTTGACCATGAGTTGACCATGGTTGACCAAGTTGAAATTTTGATAGTTTGATGTAAGATAATCAGTTAAGTTGAATTATGAATTCTTGTGATGATGGAAGGTTGATTATGCAAGTAGTGAATAAGATAAATGAACTCAGATTTTGATTTTGATCCCGAAAAAGGATTCTACTTGCTATTTCATTGGAGGAACCTTCATGTGAGATTCAGCTCTTGTTAGATTTGAAGATGTGAGTGGTGAATTGTTTAAGCATTGAAGTTCGTTTAGCCATTGTGAGATCATGCAAACATGCAAAATGCAAAGAGACATGCAAAATGAAATGCAACCTAAGACCTAGGACCTAGTCACTGATCATATGTCAATTTGTTATCATCATTGAACTTTTAGGTAACTAGATAAATCAATACAATGCCCACTAGCCATGAAACCATAGACATATGAATATCGATTTGTATGTGCCAGAATCAATACAACACCCACTGGCTATACCACCATGGACATATGAATATTGATTTGTTTTCGGAATGTTGGATTAGATATAAGCACCAAGGCACAAACACCAGGATGACCTGAATATCATGTCCATTTTGATATAGAAATTTGTACAAGCATCAAAACATAAATGTCGTGATGACCTGAGTATGCCTTGCATTTAACATACACATCAAACAATCAAAAGATCATTCTAAATCCAGTGTGAATTACCCGTAGTGACCCTTTATCATTCACCTCCTTAGGTAAGATCGCGTTTCACAGTAGGAGAAAGAACTTACTCAAAAAGACAATAGTTAGATCAAACTTCCTTGAATTTTCTGGGTATCAATGGTCGAGGTACGCATGGCCATCCAATTCGAGATAGAGGCTCTTATAGTCAGACACCATTTCAATCCAGAATTTCTAAAGTTATAAGATTTCACATACAAGCAGAAAACCAAGAAAAGATTATGCCCCCAGTCATCACTCTCTAAATCCTATAAAGGACATCATTGAGGAGCTCGAAGGGACACAATATGCAAAAATCTCAATGTGAATCAGTAAGCATACAAGGAGATAAAAGAATGTAAAAAGCATAGATTGTTTTCAGTTGAGTTTTGATGTTTGATTGCGTTGCTGTAGATGCAAAATCCTTTCTGGAGACAAGACAGACTTGACTGACTCAAATGAAGCTTCAAAGGACTCTGACTGGATATGACACATCTAAGATACATTAGAGGCCATAGGATATGACATTGATTGCCCCCAAGTTTGAACATTGATAGGATACAGACGCTCAAGCTGATTGATGTACAAACCGACTTATTGAAGACTAGAAATGCAAAAACAAACCGGGAGATATGCACAAACTAAAGCAAGACTGAAAGCTAGGAAAGACCAAGATTGCACTAATAGATGGAGCATTTTGAACAAGTGGTGCCTGTTTGTTGGGTTTTCACCATCTTGGCAGAGATTCTATTTTTGCTACCAAGGCGCCTGTTTCCAGGTTTTCACCAAGGCACTTTTTCTTTTTTTCATTTTTTTTGTATTTTTCATTTTTTCAATTTTTTTGTACTTTTGATATTTTTAAATTTTTTTGTGAATCATCAAGGCGCCTATTGCTAGGTTTTCATCAAGATGTTCATTTTTTTTTAGGACTTTTTCTGATTCTAAAGATTTTTTCAGGACATTTTCCAAGCACTGAATGCCTTAGGCATAGAATTTCTTCAGATGGAGAACATTGATTGGTTCTCGGAGCTATTCTCCTTCAGTTGTTGAGAGTTGATAGGCACTAGAGCCAAAAGTAGCAGTGATTACAAAGGGACCCAGCCAATTGGGTTCAAACTTCCCCTTGCGTTCTCGATGTGATTGATTTTTAGGATTTTCTCTCAACACTAGATCACCCACCTGAAATTCTCTATGTCTGACTTTCTTGTTGTAGCCTCTAGACATTCTTTTCTGATATACTCTAAGATGATCATACGCTGCTTGCCTGCGCTCATCTAGTAATTCAAGTTCTTGTAACCTAGATACTCTGTAGTCTTCATCAATGACAAGTCCATGCATTCTGATTCTAAGTGATGGGATTTCAACCTCAATAGGTAGTACTGCTTCAGACCCATAAACTAAAGTGAAAGGTGTAGCCCCTATAGGTGTTCTGATACTAGTTCTGTATGCTCATTTTGATACTGGTTCTGATACTAGTTCTGATACTGATTCTAATACTAATTCTGATAATTGTTCTGATACTGGTTTTGATACTGATTCTGATACTGATTCTGATAATTATTCTGATACTTGTTCTAATATGATATTGATTCTGATAATTGTTTTGATACTGGTTCTGATGCTTGTTTTGATACTGGTTGTGATACTTGTTTTGATACTGGTTGTGATACTTGTTTTGATACTGGTTGTGATACTTGTTCTGATAATTGTTGTGATACTTGTTCTGATAATTGTTCTGATACTGGTATACTTGATAGCATCTTTTCCCATTTGCAAACTCCCAAGCAAGATCATATCGTGCAGTCCTAATGTCTAGCAAGGTGGAGAACAAGAGGGATTAGCAAGTTGGTGGAAGAGATGGAAGACAAGAGAATGAAGGAGAATGAAGGGAAGAAATCCTCAAGGGAAAACTCCTCAGGAATACTCAAGCTAGGGAAAAATCATCATGTGAAGCATATTTGAATAAGTAGGGAAAGGCTAGTATAGGATAAGTCACAAGAGCATAGTGCAAGAGTAGGAAAGAATGCAATCCAAAGGAGTAGACATGTCAAGAGGCTTCATAGCACTGTGTTTTACTCTTTTTTTTTTTTTTTATTAGATCAAGACCAAACGGGAAAAGGATAGCGATAGGAGAAAATGAATGGAGGAAGATGGATATGAAGGCTAAACATGGAAGGAATGAAAGCAAGATCATTGTAAGATAGCTCACAAAATAGTCAAATATTTGTGTATAAATTAACATTGTCAAGATCAAAGAGAGAAGATGGAATGGATGAAATATGTAGAAGAACTACGCATAATGCCTGATTGTCAGGTTTTCATCATGGTACTTATCCAAGGTGCCACAAGGGAGTGGTCTCACCATAGGATGAATTTATTTCTCTTTACTTTTGCTACCAAGGCACCTGTTTCCAGGTTTTCACCAAGGCACATTTTCAATTTATTTTATTTTTCATTTCTTTTTTGGAAGAAGGGAAGCTTTTTAGATAATGCTCCTTGAAAGGATAAACCATGATATGCCAAAGATTCAAAATGACACGCTCAAAGATGTTGATAGGGAAAGGGAGATGAAAGAGAAAAATGGAGGATAAGGTTTTATGTAAAGCGAGTGAGGTTGGAAGATATGAGGAATAGGCAAATGAGGAAAAATGATAGAAGGTAGAAGGATAATGCATGGAAGGATTGTGAAAGGGTAGATGGAAAGGAAGGCAAGTTCAACATCAACACATACTTTGAAGGGTGGTGAGAGAATGGAGGAATCGTGAATGAAGGAATATGTGAAGGAATATGGCGAATGGATAGCAGAGGTTGTGGTTTAGGCACATGAAATGGAAGAATATTTTTGGAGGGAGATGAAGTGGAAGCCTTTGGAAGCTTGAATGTCAATTTCACTTTTTGCTCAACACCAGACTCTTTCAAGAGAGACTTTGGAATCCATATAGCCGTAGGCTTTTTATTTCCTTTTGATGATCTAGAGAGAATATCTTCAATGATGGATTTTGGAACCCATACTTGTCTTGTATTTTTTTTCTTAGATATCTCTTTTGACTTTATGTGTCCATGTCTATTAAATGAGACATGGTGATCTTTTTTTGTTTGATGGATTCTTGTATTGCTTCTTTTTCTTGTATTGAGCATTCAAGTTACTTCCAAAGAACTTGGGACTTGTGGAAGAAGAAGGAGGATATGACTGGTTTAGATGGGCGGGTGGATGAAAAGGATTCAAGGGTATGCATCTATGTTGATCTTGAAGAAAGATAGGAGATGGAGGTATGTAAGGACCTAAGATGGATGGAAAATTAAGAGAGTTAGGAGGGGAAAGTGAAGGGACATAAGGACCCAAGATGGAAGGAAGACGTGAAGCCCTTAGTAGTGGTGGAAGAGGTCCAAGGATGGAAGTGGAAGATGCAAAAGGATAATTAATAAGTTCATCAACATCTATATGACAACCAAGGATATCAACATCTTTAGAGTGAGCATTAGGATTTTCAATAGAATCATGGACATCTTGAATATGAGCACCTTCTTTGATAGGATTGTTCAAAGCTTGCAAAGACTTAGGAAGAGTAGAAAGTGGAAGTGAACATGGAGTGGTAGAACAAGAAGATGGAAGACTTTGATCTTGACAAGGATCTTTGGATAGCACAAGTGCATAATTTTTCTTTTGATTTTCAATAGGCTTAACATTGGAAGTAACAACACTATTTTTAACAACCTTAATGGAAGTATCATCTTTGGAAAATGCAAGTGTAGTAAGGTTATTTTGATTGCCAATAAGCTCAACAGTGTAAGTAGTAGCTTGATCTTGCTTAGGAGAAGACTTAAGACATGATGGAATGCATGAAAAAGGGTGTACAGGATCAAAAGAACCCTGAGGCGGATAAGAGACATCGTGAAAAGGAGTGGATGACATGGAGGGTTCTTGATCTTGATCTTTCTTTATGTTCTTTTCTTTATCATTTTTAGAGTCCTCTTGACATGGAGCCACTTCTAAGGACAAGGACGCATGTTGGGATTGTATGGATGACTTTGGAAGAGATGGTGGAGGACTAGCTGAAGTAGGGATTATAGCATATGAAGGCTTAGGCTCTTTAGGTTTATCATTATTGAAAGTCTTTGCAGCCAAGTGAAGGTTAGCTTGAGTTTCTTTAAGAGGTAGCCCTGGAGGATAACTATAGGGAACCGCATGAAAAGTATCAAGGCTTGTGTCAGATGAAGGTTCTGTGAAAGATTTGAAAGACTCGGAAGCTTTAAGAAATGTACGGGTATTGGAGGAAGGAGGGGATGGAAGGGAACCATCACAAGAAAAAGGTTCAACATTAACATGATCTTGCTTGAGAGTGTAATCTTTATTTTTATTAGGAGAGTTCTTAGAGGAGAGATCCTTATAGTATTGACATTTCAAGCTGGCACAATGTATTTTATAGTCCTCAGCAGTAGTAGATGGATCATCATCAAGGTATTGTCCACAAAAGCCATCAAAATCTCTTTCAAAATCAGAATCATATGGATCACCATCACGATCTATCCAATGTGACGGCCCATTTGTAGTAAGCAGGAATGAATGATGAGGAGGAATCTTAGGAACAGAGGTGTCATAGGTATCATTACATTGTCTGTCATCATAGTCATCATAGTCTCCAAAGCTAGATGTGTCACTCTCCGTGGAAGAGGTATCATATTGCTCAAATTTTTTTCGGGGGCATGGTGACATGTACAAGTCTTTATCAAATGGAAAAGAGTATAGAGGTTCCTTTTCTTTCTTAAGTTTGTCAAGCTGGACTTGCATAGCTTGCAACTGCTTCATCATAGCGGCAATCAAAATTTCTTCCTCCTGTGTACTGATTTTTTGAGACATGTGTACTAATTTTCAATAGCTACTGATTTGTTCTTGACATAGTGATTTGTATGACAGATTCTGGAAATAGGCTGTAAAAAGCTGAAGTATCTGGCAATTCTGACAATTTTTTTGACAACTTTCAAAAAAATTCCAAACGACACTTTGTAGACTCATACGATAGTGGGTAGGCTATGAAATGACAGTTGAAAAGCTCGTATGATAGTTGGGTAGCAATGAAATGACAGTTGACAAAACTCATATGACACTGGGTTCTCAATCATACGACAGATGGGCAATACTAAAATGACACTTGACAAAACTCGTATGACTGTCTGACTTCCTGAAATGACTTTTGACTCCAGAAAAGATTTTACGTCAATTTTTGCAAAATTTAAGGTCTTTAGTTTTGGATTGTTTGCAAATTGTACTGTCTAGATTTTGAAGGTTATACCAGATTTTATCATTTTTAATAGCCAAGTAGATAAACAAGCATGCAGAATAGCAAACAAGTGATTCCAAGCACATCTAAAAATAATGAACAAGGGAAAAAGCAACCTTGCACATGAACAATCAAGTGACCAAATTGTGCTAATCCCTGAGAGTACTAATTGTGTATGTTCGGAAAAGTTTTGCAATAACACACATATACCTGAAAGTGAAAAATTGGCCTCTCTAGGGTTTTTAGTAATGGTTTGACTCTGCAACTTTTATGATTCAAAGGGGTGAACTCCAATCCCGGCGCACCAGGGTTTTGACACAGTCTGAGAACTTAATATTCAAGAGCTGCTAGGGAGATCTGGCAACCCAATAATGAACCATACTCGTGGAGATTTCTTCCACAAGGACATTTATATAGCGGTTGTCACTACCATGGCGAAAATGGCTATTACCGCTTGAGGTTTTGTCAACGTAGTTTGCCCTGTGAAGGGATCGTTCGCTATGGTTAACCCTCTCTAAAGGTGACTCATAGATTTATACCACAAGGGGACTTGGCTCCAGATTCAAGGTTTTGACACCTCTTCACTTTTAACCCAAACAAAGCAAGCAAATTAATCCGACACACTAAGACAAAGTTTTGTTCGACCAAGGTCTGAGATATCAACTCCACGTGATCTATCAACTTCTCTGGGGAGAGAATGTATCAATCAATAAGAGAAGATGCACTAACCAATTTTGATTCACCAAAGCTCATGATATCAACCCCACGTGATCTATCAACCTCTCCGGAGAGAGAATGTGTCGATCAATAAGAGAAGACTCACTAACCAAGTTGAATGTAAAACGCACTAAGTATCCTCCCTACCTACAAGGATTCTGTCATCAAGAAAGATTTCTTTAGGAATCCAATCTCTCAAGAATCACGAATAGTGTTCATAGGGCCTAATTACTATGTGAGCACAAATATATTCCTGAAAGCAAATCTACCAAAAGTACCCAAAAAGCAAAAAGAGGAACACTTAAAGCTTAAAGTGAATATGAGATGAGTCCACAAGGTGGAACACTTAACACCTCACACAAGCTAAAAATGAGTCCCCAACTTAGAAAACAAGTGAGTTCCTAAAAGCACAAAAGGGTTGCCAAGTGGAACACTTAACGCTTCTGTCCTGTTGACCCCTCCCCTTTATGGTGCTGAGATTGCAACCATGGGGCGGAAATGAGGGGCCGGTGGATTAGCGAGTCCAATAACCCAAGATAGCAATCAAGATCAATCACAAGTATTCTAAGACTACTTAATGAATCCTTAAAGGTTCACAACCTAGTATCAATTATGCAAGTGTGTAGAAATAGATCAAAAGCATGAAAAGATGCACACAAGCTTGACACATAAGAGATTTATTTTAAGTCCAAATTAAAATATCATTAGATGAAGGAGAATACTTGGGATCCTTGCAATGTGCTTAGTAGATTTTACCTGATTTTTAGCAATTCTTGTTGAGCTTTTCCATGCAAGCAAGTGACAAGCAAGCAAACAAGATATGCAAAATATATTCAACTTATGAAAAACATAGGGTTAGCTCTAAAAATAAATTATTATCAGCAATAATAACCAAAAATTAACTCAAATGACAACTCATATCATTCATTGAACCATGTAAAAAAAATAAGTGCATACCCATCACAAAATTTTAATTTTTTTGCTGCATTTGACCTAGTCAACAAGATCTAATTTTTTTTAATATGATTTTGGCCACAAAAATAGAAATTTAGAATAGAGAACCCTACTAAAAAATAGAGAGCTTTCCAAAAATGTAAAAATTTTAGAAAAATCTCTTCATTTGTGCCCTAGAGACCCGTTTTATCAAAATAGACTAGTTTTTGTAAATTGACTATTTGAGCTATTAAATTGCATCCAAATTTAAAACAAAAATAATAAACCCCCTGTATAATTTGAAGATCTTTCCGAAAATGTAAAAATTTCAAAAAAATATGCTGATTTGCGTCAGATATTAATTTTTTATGAAAAATAAAATAAAAATTATTAAAAATTCAAAATAATTCCAAAAATTTTGAATTTTTTTTCAAAGCTTCCCTGATATGTCTCCAACTTGAAAAATAAATTTTAGACCAAAAGTCCAAGCCGTTTGGGATATAAAATTAAATCTTTGAAACTTTGGGGTTTTAGCTCCCCAAAAAAATCAAAACCAGCATGCAAAGGTGGGTTGCCCCACGGTGGGCACCAGAAATGTGTGTGTGAAAATTGTACCTAATTTTTAGACACAACACTCAGTAAAACATTAGAGGTTAGCAAAAATTGAAATCGTGCAAAATTGAAAACTATGTAACCAAGCGATTTACTGCCTTCTAATAGGTGCGAGATTGATGTTCTCAGATTGTAATCAAGATCAGTGACCTAGACAACACCTAAATGAAGGATTTGAATGCAAAAGATGGATATGAAATTGAATGCAATTAATCTATATTTTTGATATTTTCTATGCAATAAGAATGATAAAAATTGATATGAATCTATGAATGCTATTGAAAACTGATATGAAATGAATGCTAAATGATCTAACAATGAATATTCTAACAATGATATGAAAACTATGAAATTCTATGCTAAGATATAAAAACTATGCAATTGAAATTGATCTCACAAAGCTTTGAATTCGCAAGTTGATTCTTTCAAGCTCCAATTGTGCAAATTCTCCAAATCTGATATGCTATGATTCCTGTAGAGTAAGTTTGCAATTTGTGAGATGATTGAGAGATGAATTATGAAGAGTTGAGCCTTGTTTTTATAGAAATCCAAGGCTTTGGAGGTGCATGAAAAAAAGCCATAAATCACTAAAATAACTCAGGTTGATTTTTGAGTTATTTTATAATAAAGATAATTTAATTCACAAAAACATGCAAAAGCTAAGTTTTAACTCAAAATAGAGTTTAGCTTTAATTGATAATTGATAGTTGTCTGCTTTTATGATTGTGCATGTTTTATTTATGAATTAATTTAATAATAAAGTGATTTATTTCCAACTTAACTGCTTTTAAAAATAAAACAATTGATTTATGGGTTAATCAATTATTTAATCAAACTTTTATCAAAAACTGTATTATTAAATAATGACAACTTGCTTTAATTAATTAAATAAGAATTTAATCAATTATTCATAGGATATTTAGATTTATTGTCAAAATTAAATAAACAATTAATAATAGATAGAATTAAATTTAATTAAACAATTAAGTGACAAATATTAAATTCAATTAATTAAATATGAAAATATTCAATTAATCAAACTTTAGGATAAATGTGATTTATTGCCAAATAATTATAAAATTAAATTTAATTAAGATAATTAAGAATATTGCTAGGAATATTCCCTGATGCAGAATTTAAAATAATCAATTATGATTCGATGATGTTTAGATGTGCCTTAGGTTAGGACTTTGATGTCGATTTTGTATGATTTGATGATGTAGGAGATTAATGAACTTATAGCCCATTTTTGGGGTATTACATCTATCATCATCTTTTTTATTCAGACATCTAGCAATGATGTGGCCAACTTATTTACAATTAAAACATGCTAGAGGTAACTTGCCTCTATATCTTCCCTTACCTTTGGGAAATCTTTTGGCCTTAAGAGCTTCAAGCTCATCAAGTTCATGATCGGTATTACTATCACTATCATTATTCTTATCATTCTTGCTACTAGACTTACCAATCTTCAAAGAGGACATGAAAGTGGATTCAACAGAAGGTACAACACTGTTGTCAAAGTTAATCAATTCAAACATTGTAAGCTTACCGATCAGAGTGTCAAGGGTGAGATTGGATGTAGTCCATGTTTCATGAATTGCAGAGATCCTGCTCACATAAACTAGCAACAAAGTTTTGAGAATCTTGCTTATCATTTTTTCATCATCAATAGCTCTACCAGATGCTCTAATAGCATGCACTACCTCTTTTAGTCTATTTGTGTATTACACAATGTTCTCACCTTCTTTCATCTTCATATCATCAAATTGACCTCTTAGGCTTTTTTCTTTGGCTCTCCTGACATTCACATCTCTACTGTATATTAGAGTCAGTTTATCCCACATGGCTTTGGTAGTAGTGTATCCCTTAATGTCTTCAAATTCAACATTGGTATAGGAAGAAACAAGTTCCATCATAGTAATATTATGTTCATGCCTATCCTTAAGTTGATCAAGAGTCAGGGGACCTAGTGTCAGTTCAATGTAGCCATTCTCCATCAGTTCTAGTATAGAATTCCCAATTCTAGATATGTGAAACTTCATCCAGCTTTGCCATATTGTGAAGTTATCTTTGTTTAGCTTTGGCACTTCCCTCTTATACATCTTGAGACCTTTTTACTGAACTCCTTAAAACTCTATTCTAAGAAACCAACGCTCTAATACCAATTGTTAGAATAACTGAGAGAGGGGGTGAATCAGTTATCAAGTGTCCCAAATCAAAATGTATAATCCAAAATAATTCTCCTACTTCTGCAAGTCGGTAAACATAAAATAATTCCATTGTCTATGTATTTACCGATTGACAATCTAAACTCTGTAATAATTATAGATTAAATCTAACATGTAATATGCAAAGTATGATAACAAATAAATATCACAATCAAAACATAACACAAGAGATTTAACGTGAAAACCCTATAAAGGAAAAAACCACCTGGGACCAACAACCCAAAATTGTTCACTCTTTTGAAGTGAGGTCGGTGAAGAGCCAACCCTGTTAAAGATTTACAAAGACACTGTTAGCTGTGACCTTGTTAGAGGATTTTAGACCAGAAGTTATCATCCAACTAGTAGTCACTCTGGAGTTGATAGGATAAAAATGTTCACTCTATGAGTGAAACATCAAAAGACTTTCATAGTCCACTTGGTTAAGAGATTTTATTATGTACAATGGTTAAATGTGTAATAGTAGATGATCTGCCTAAATACAACTTCATTTTGCAGTTTCTAGATCAATGTTTAGCTCATTCAAATATTTATGACCAATATAACACTTTAGATTCAATACTGTATCAACTTACTATCTGTCGATAATAACTCTTTGTAGGTCAGTAACTATTTTGCATCTCGGTTCTTATTCACCAGTATGATCAAAATGTATTGAAAACTTCTCCACACGATAATTCTGTAGTATCTTCTTCTTTCGGCATGCATTTCATAATGAAACCAATGTCTCTTATATAGACGAGTAAATCATTTTCTTTTCCTCCATCAGATTTTTCCACTTAATCATATTCATAGATTTTGACATTGCTTTAAGCTTCCTCAGCTGATGTGTCAGTAACATGTTTCAATCTACTCCATTAGATCCTTTTTTATTTATGTTAGCCATCGATCTTCATAACAAACATTATCTATTACCTCGATTTCATACACTTTATAGTTCATCACTTTATTAGCTAAACTAATCATTTAATTCCTTTCTATTTTTCTCGGTTAACAAAGAAATGCATTGGTGAACACAAGCTCAGTTAATACTACTCTTGGTATACACTACACTTCATCAGTGTATACTGAAATGCTTTATTTATTGACAACACCACTTTGTCTCTTTTAGCTCTATTCTTCATCATAGATGAATGCAACATAATAAAGTCAATTCTATCAGATCGTAGACTCATCAACAAGTTACTCAGTGTATTCCTTATCCTCATCTGTCATATACATCTTCCTCATGTAGATATTTTTGCTCTTCATCTCTTTCACCTTCCTTTAGATGAGTTGGTATAATAACTTACAAGATAAGTACTATCAAGCTAGTTGACATCAATGACAACATAATACTGATTTAATTATCTTGCATATCTAATGATCAACTCCTTAATAATCTTGAATTACAGATTCTTCATTCTGGTTCTAAATTAGTTGTAGTTCATCACCATCATCATAGTCATCATAGTCATCAGATGTGGGTGCGTGAATCTATATGAAAGAGGCATCATAAGGAATATCATATTGCTCATCATGGTTTGTCTTGAGAAGAGAAGTAAGACTCTTGGGAGAAGTAGAAGAGAAATGAGATTGTGAAGAAGAGGGAAGTGAAGACCTAGTGGAGGAAGAAGACTTGGAAGATGAAAAATGTGAATAATGTCTAGAAGAGTCATGGTAAGACTTGGAAGGTGAAGAAGAATGAGAGGACTTAGATGATGAAGAATGTTTGGAAGAAGGAGGTCGTGACATGATCATGTCTATGATACTAGCAAAGGTGTTTTATTCAATCAATTTTATTTTTTTTTGCCTTAAATTTTTCACCCATGAGATATATAGAAGGACTATTCAAGGAATATAATTCTTTGAATTGAGCAATGAGTTCAAGATCATCTATTTTCAAGAGAGGTTCCATAACAAGATAGTTGAAATTCATGGTTCTAGAATAGGAGGAATCAAGCATGAAGAAAATGAATAGCAGAAGGTAGACTAGAAAATAAGAAGAAAAGAATCAAGAAGACATAAAGAGTCTAGGAAGAAGAGGAAGAATCATGAAGGAAGAAGAGATCGGATGAAAATGGGAGACTAGAAGACATGGAAGATGTGGAAGAAAGAAGACCAAGAGTCATTTTGTGCATACCATTTAAGTTCATTTGGATGTTGAGCAACATGTCACAGCACCTAAGGTCTGACCTAAACCGACCAAGGAAAACTAGAAGTGACACAAATCAGCTTCGGATGATAGACCAGTGACACAACAAAAATTGACTTTGTACAACATTTTTCAGGCTAACAGTATGATACAATATGTCTAGGTGATATTGTGCACTAAGGTCATGCGACAGTTTCTAGGAAGCTTATGTAATAAAATCCAAGCAAGCGGTGCAAAAATTGCACAGCAATGAACTATCGCATGGTAAATCTCAGTAAAATGTGCAATGAAGTTTTAGGATCATACAACTCTTGACCAGTGAAGTGTAAAAATCTCAATTTTAAGGGTAGTTTGTTCAAAATTTTAGTTTGAAGGTTGGATTTTTTGGTTTCAAGCACAATGACAATAGTAAATAGATAGGTTTGCAAATAGTAGGTGATCAAACATGTCATAAAACACTTTCACAAGGGAAAAAGCAACCTTTCCAAGACAAGAAATTTGTGATATCAAAGTAATAAAATCCTATGAATGCTATCGTGATGTTTGATATTTGAGAATGTTTACATGGGTAGATCACAATGAGAACACTTCAAACACTTACTAGCCTAAAAAGACAATGGCTCAATACTTAACAACTTGGACCACACTTGATGTCCCATTGCCTCACACAAAGTGGTTACCCACAATAGATATTGGCTTTGTTGTGGAAGTGCCAATGACACAACCAAATGAACACAGATGGTGAATAATTTTGGAGTGATCTGGGTTAGTCCACTAGGATCAATCTTTGCACCAAGAAGCTAAGCGGAAAAATAGGGTGGCTTCTATCTATGGTTCTTAGTAAGGGATTCCATTCATAATACCCCTCTTGCTTCCCAAAGGGACTCCTTACCTTGTGGCAAGTAATGGACCTCGTGGCCATAAGAGTACCTTAAGCATTCTTGCTCAACACTTTCCTCATGGTCACAATCCCACAAGTACGCACATCAAGCAAAGAAAAGTACTACATCTACCAAGGTTTTGTGTCCTTGATAGCCTTGAGTTTATAGTGGGTTGGAATGGCTGGCAAAAAGCTTGTCCCCACTTGGGTCGTTCCTTTTGATTGCTCAAGAGCAGGCCCGCTAAAGGATTCTAAAAGCTAAACAAAGAGTGGATCAACCTTTGAGTGTCGAGATTTCTATTTCACCTCAAGGGTGAAGAGCATAATCTCCTAGCTCAAAAATATCTCCCAAACACACCAAGCAAAGGTTTAATTACCCTCTTGCCTTCAAAATCCAAATATGGGTCAAGATTTTCTTGTTCACTGCAAGGGTGAAGAGCATACTTCTCCTACCACCCAAAGATTCCTACAACAAGATATTAAGTGCCTATGAAATGAAGTAACTAGTTTATGATGCACTCAAAAGAAAGCAATTAAACAAGCATTTGATTAGTTTTTATGCTTTGGGTAGCCCTACAAAAACTATTAGTAGCCCTTGTGCATTTGAAGCTTTGACATGTGTTCTTTTAAGAAAATAATCAAGCAATAAGAGCACCTACAAGAACCACTTGTTAGCCCTACAAGGGTTAGCACATCAAAAATCAAATGAAATCTACAAATGGACCCTTGTTCTACAATAGAAAATTAGAAATCCGAATCAAACCAAGTAAATCTAGCAAAGGAATGACAAAAATTGCTCACTACCAGGCCTGGGTGATATTTCTATTAGAGGAACAATCATGCGATATTTTTTTCTATACTGGTGCAATAATATATCTCCGTGCAATAATTCCTGATACCTACGTGCAACAAAGAACAAAACAAGAGTGCACTATAATCTGCCAAAGTGTGCGATATTATAACTGGTAAAATATCACACTGGTATGTAAGAAACTATCGTATGACACTGGAAAAATATTGCACGATAATGATGAAGGGTGCTCCCCTTAATACCACAAACACATAACAGACATAGAGAAACAACAACAATAATATGCAAGAATAGAAAATTGGCTTCTTATTATCTCCACAAATGTGGAATTACAAACTTTTAGAATTACAATATGCAAAGCCACATGGGCATTCCCTTACAATATTCTATAGGACAAAGCCTCGAACTATTACCCAGATCTACTACCCAGAACTATTCTGAACTATTTAAGATAATAATACAGCCTTCCTTATATAGGCAATTCCCCACCGCCTAGGAAGGTTCCAGAATTTTAGCCAATAAGGCCGACCAAACTTAGAATTATTTTATTTTACATTTCATTACATCATAGTCGGCTCAAGATAACCTTTGAAACTCGAACAGAAATTTTGAAGAAAATTATTTTCTGCCATTTTAGGTGGCCCAACTTCCGAAGACCATAAGTCATCACCAGTTGACCCGATCGGCTATTATAACCCCATTTCAGAAATGCCACGAAGCGCTCTACAGGCTTGACTGGCGCAAGCACCTGTCACCCAAATTTTTGACCTCATCCGGGGCCTCTAAAGCCTTCAAAACTGAGTTCAAAGTTTTTGTACTCTGCTGCCAATACCGAAAATCTTCAATATCTTCCAATATACACTTGATCTGGCAATGAAACTTTACTGGCAGACTTATATGACCAACATGAACCTCCAAGAAAGAAATCAGATCATTCTGAGCACATACGAAAATTATCAAAAAAATAGTAACTTTCCATAAATAGAAGCTCTGCACAAAATAGCCCTTATTGAATACAAAAACAAAAATATTTTTGGGTGATGCAAGATTGCTCTTACACCCAGGATGCTCCTGCATCAGATACCCGGGGTAATTTGAGAAGTGACCCTGTCATGACTCAGGTGTGCAGAGAAAAACCAAGACGGCTAACCTCCTCCTTTGTCAGCCATGATGAATCTTCAACAGGTCATCCTTTCCACTTGACCAGATATTCTTCATATGCCCTGTTCCTTGTGCTTCTACCAACACGACTATCCAGTATATCTTCGATCTCCTTAGTGTCTGAACTAGTTGCTGGAATACTCCACTGTGCTGCTGTGATCTCATCTTCAACACCTCCTTCATGATACTCTGTCAGATCTGAAATGTTAAACACTGGTGAAATATTTAGCTCAGTAGGCAATTCTGCCTCATATGCGTTTCCTAAATCATGTTTCTTCAGTATCCTACATGGTCCAAACTTCTTCATTTTTAGCTTGTTATATGTACCAACTGGAAACCGCTCCTTTCGCAAATGAACCATGACTTCATCACCAACTTTAAATTCCTTATACCTCCTTTTCTCATCTGCCTTAGCTTTATACTGTGTGTTCATCTTGGTAAAATGCTTCCTCACCTCCCCATGGATGTTCTTCAAGTGTTCTGCAAAATCCTCAGCTTCAGCACTACTTATTTTTCCTTTATCTATCTTCCTCAATTCAGATGCATTTCTTGGACTACTTCCATATACAATCTAGAATGGTGATTTACCAGTGCTCCTGTTGACAGAATTATTGTATGCAAATTCCGCCTGTGGTAAAATCAAATCCCATCCTGTTGGCTTATCTCCAACCAAACATCTCAGCAAATTTCCCAAACTCCTATTCACCACCTCTGTCTGTCCATTAGTCTGTGGATGATGTGATGAACTAAACTTCAAATCTGTCTTCAACTTCTTCCACAATGTACGCCAAAAATATCCAACAAACTTAGTGTCCTGATCTGAAACTATGGTCTTTGGCAAACCATGAAGTCTCACTACTTCTCTGAAAAACAATTCTGCTACATGAACAACATCATTAGTCTTCTTGCAGGGAATGAAATGTGCCATCTTTGAAAATCTGTCAACCACTACAAAAATTGAATCATGTCCCCGCTGAGTCCTCGGTAAACCAAGAACAAAGTCCATGCTGATATCCTCCCAAGGCTTCTCTGGTACGGGTAAAGGCTGATACAATCCTGTATTTTGCTTCAATCCTTTCACCATCTGACATACTCTGCAACTCTGTACAAACTTCTTCACATCTTGCTGCAACTGTGGCCAATAATAATTCTCACTAACCAAACCAAGGGTTTTATCATGACCAAAATGTCCAACCAATCCTCCACTATGCTTCTCCTTGATGAGATTCTCCCTCATAGAACTTCGTGGAATGCACAACTGACTCCCTCTGAATAGCATATCATCCTAGATGATGAAATCCAACTATTTTGTCCTGTCTAGAGTAACAGGTTCTGTACAAGCTTTCCAAGGTTCACCAAAATCAGGATCCTCTGGATACAAATTCTTGAGTTCCTTGAACCCAACCACTTCAATCTGCATTTCTGTCAGCAATAGTTGCCTTCTGCTAAGAGCATTTGCAACCCTATTAGACTTTCCACTCCTGTGTTTCAAAACAAATGTATAACTCTGCAAAAACTCAACCCATTTCAAATGCCTTTGATTCAATTTTCCTTGACTATTCAAATATTGCAAAGTTTGATGATCAGTATACAAAACAAACTCCTTAAGAAGCAGATAATGTCTCCACTTCTTTAATGCCTGAACTATAGCATAAAATTCTTGATCATAAACAGAATATTTTCTCTTGGCATCATTTAACTTCTCACTGAAATAAGCAATAGGTTTACCTTCTTGGCTCATAATAGCTCCTATTGCAGTACCACTAGCATCACAATCTACTTGAAACACCTTATTAAAATCTGGAAGTGCTAAAACAGGTTGTTCTATAACTTTTTGTTTCAACAATTGAAAACTCTTTTCTGCCCCATTAGTCCACTTAAACCCTTTTCTATCCCCTCTCATTGTTTCAGTCAAGGGACCACAAATACTGCTAAAATTTCTGATAAACTTTCTGTAAAAGCTAGCTAGACCATGAAAAGATCTTACCTCAGTAGCACTCCTTGGAGTAGGCTATTCAAGGATAGCCTGTACCTTCTCTGGGTCCATTTTTAGACCTTCTGCTGAAACTACAAATCCCAAATACATTAACTCTTTCTTCACAAAACTGCACTTCTTCAAATTAATCAACAATTTCTCTTCTCTCAACTTCTCAAACACCATACGAATATGCATCATATGTTCCTCCAATGTCTTGCTAAAAATCAAAATATCATCTAGGTAAACGATGACAAACTTACCCAAAAATTCTTTCAGAACCTCCTTCATAAGCCGCATGAAAGTGCTCGGTGCATTGGTTAGCCCAAAAGGCATGACTAACCACTCATATAGTCCTTCCTTTGTCTTGAAGGCAGTCTTCCATTCATCTCCTTCTCTGATCCGAATGTGGTGATATCCACTCTTCAGATCTATCTTTGAAAAATACACAGCTCCACTCAAACAGTCTATAATATCATCCATTCGTGGCAATGGAAACCTGTACTTGATTGTGATCTTGTTTATTGCTCTGGAATCTGTACACATCCTCCACTCTCCATTCTTCTTTGGTGCTAATACCACTGGTACAGCACAGGGACTCAGACTCTCTCGAATCAACCCCTTCTGTAACAGTTCATGTACTTGTCTATTCAACTCCTCACTTTCTGCAGGTGTCATTCTGTGTGCTGCCTTATTCGGAAAACTCGCTCTTGGAATCAAGTCCATCTGATGACTGATCTTCCTGACTGGTGGTAATCCATTAGGCACGTTATTGGATATAATATCCTGAAACTCATTCAACAAATTTGCAACTTCTACAGGAACATCTTCTACTTCCTCTTTACCAGCTTTTGGAATTAAAGAAAAACATACATGCTCATGTCTTATACCATCTAGGAAATTTTTTCCATCAACAAAAGTTATCCTTGCATTACCACATACCTTTTCTTCAGTCTCCTTCAATGGTTTTAGTTTATGTCGCACTCCATCCTTTGTCAGGGAATAGGTATTCACATGACCATCATGTACAACACATCTATCAAACTGCCACGGTCTACCTAACAACATATGACATGCATCCATAGAGATGATATCACATAGTACCTCATCTTGGTACCCGCCGATCTTGAACTTTACCAGGCACTGTTCACTGACCATGACCTTGTGGTCATCCTGCACCCAGGCAATCCGATATGGATGTGGGTGTTTCTGTCTCTTGAGCTTCAACTTCCATTAAGATTCATTCCTCTGCGAATCTCTTCTTGCAATGCTCGCACTTGTCTCTGCAGCTCTCTAACCTCAGGTGTCACAGCACCAGCTCTTCCGCCACGTTCTCTTCGTGGAGGCATTTTCGCGATGCGCGCTGAAACCCTAACCACGGTCCTGGTGCAAACTACCTCACAGTCGGCGATCTGTTTACACACTCAAGAAAACCTAGCTCTGATACCACTTGATGAAGGGTGCTCCCCTTAATACCACAAACACATAACAGACATAGAGAAACAACAACAATAATATGCAAGAATAGAAAATTGGCTTCTTATTATCTCCACAAATGTGGAATTACAAACTTTTAGAATTACAATATGCAAAGCCACATAGGCATTCCCTTACAATATTCTATAGGACAAAGCCTTGAACTATTACCCAGATCTACTATCCAGAACTATTCTGAACTACTTAAGACAATAATACAGCCTTCCTTATATAGGCAATTCCCCACCGCCTGGGAAGGTTCCAGAATTTTAGCCAATAAGGCCGACCAAACTTAGAATTATTTTATTTTACATTTCATTACATCATAGTCGGCTCAAGATAACCTTTGAAACCCGAACAAAAATTTTGAAGAAAATTATTTTTCGCCATTTCAGGTGGCCCAACTTCCGAAGACCATAAGTCATCACCAGTTGACCCGATCGGCTATTATAACCCCATTTCAGAAACGCCACGAAGCGCTCTACAGGCTTGATTGGCGCAAGCACTTGTCACCCAAATTTTTGACTTCATCCGGGGCCTCTAAAGCCTTCAAAACTGAGTTTGAAGTTTCTGTACCCTGCTGCCAATACCGAAAATCTTCAATATCTTCCAATATACACTTGATCTGGCAATGAAACTTTACTGGTAGACTTATATGACCAACATGAACTTCCAAGAAAGAAATCAGATCATTCTGAGCACATACGAAAATTACCAAAAAAATAGTAACTTTCCATAAATAGCAGCTCTGCACAAAATAGCCCTTATTGAATACAAAAACAAAAATATTTTTGGGTGATGCAAGATTTCTCTTACACCCAGGATGCTCCTGCATCAGATAATTTTGTCAAAAAAAAACTACAGAGCAAATATTGATGAAACAACAAGCAAATATTAATGAAAAAATAATAGAAATGCATAAAATGAAGCATGTTGATGGTGCTCTCAGCTAGAGCTATTGAAGCATGCAACCTTGCTAGTAAACCACACAATGGGAGATTCAAAGAGACAAGGGCAAGAATGCCAATATCTTAAAGAATCAACAATGAGAATGCAATACAATGTAACTATGCTAAGAATGAAGATGCAAGCTAAGCTATGAAAGGAAAGTATTACAAACCCTTGCTAATTAAGCTATGTGAGCTAATCTAAAACATAAAGGAAACTAAGCTAGATTCCATGAAAACTATGATGCAAGAAAGAAACTAGAATGTAAGAAATGATCTCCAAAAGCTTCAAAGTCTCCAAGAAATCATGTAGCATAAGATTAGCATAAAAAGTTGGAGGTCTAAGAATGAGAAAAGAGCTCTCCTTTTAAAAGAATTGAAAAAGAATTGACCATGGAGATTAAGAGGCAAAAGATTTAATCAAGCGTGGAGCTTGAAAGAGGAGCAATCCATGTGCACAAATATTCTCCAATGAGAAAATAAGAGTTGACTTTTATGTCCATATGAGATAAAAAGTGCTTTTCTTCTTTTTATAAAATAAGAATAATACTTTATTTGTGCAACTTAGGATAAGAGGAAAAGTGGGGGCTTTTTATTTAATAAAAGAGGAGGAATTTTTTTTTAAATAAATAAACACTTAGGATAAAATGGTTAGCCCACAAAAAATAATCGAATAAATGATAAAACTAGAATTTGATCAAGGAAATTGATATAATTGAAAAATATTGATTCAAAGATTTGATAAATTGTTGAATGGGAGCCCAAAGTCTAGGCGACCACTTTAGGGTGCATACACCACCATCAAACATTCTACCTCACGCTGACCGAGAATTATCTGCCATTATGAAAGATATTGGAATGGAGTATCAAACAATACATGCATGTCTAAACAATCATATTATATATCATAAACAACATGAATTTGCAACAGAATGCCCTATTTGTCATATTAGTAGATATCAATCAGATCGAATAACAAAAAAAGAGCCTCGCAAGGGTCTTCAGTTTATTCTCATTATTCCACATCTGCAATGATTATTCAGGTGCAATAGCTTGGCACAATTTATGGATTACCATGCACACAATAGAAGTCAAGATGACATTATGAGAATGCCTGTGGATGGTTTTCCATTTAAGGAAATAGAGGAAAAATGGCCACACTTTAAAGAACTTCGTAATCTCAAGGTTTCATTGGCAGTGGACGGTGTCAATCCGTTTGGAGAGATAGGATCTATTTACTCGGTGTGGCCTATTTTTGTTATCAATAATAAAATTCCTCCTTGGTTGTCCATAAAAAAGGAGCACATAATGTTGGCACTGATTGTTCCATGTATTTTTTGATTTAATAGTCATCTAAATTAATTTATTATAAATAATCCATCAAAATAGTCATAATAATTATGTAATATTTTTGTTCATTCAACTAGGTAAGTACCAAGTTAAAGATATCAATGTATATATTGAGCCCCTTATCAACGAGTTGATAGTGTTATAGAATGGGGTCACTATGTATGACATCTCTAGACTAATAGGACAAAGACAATTTCAATTTCATGCAATGCTTGTATGGACAATACATGATGCTCTTGGGCTAACACATTTTTGTGGTATGTTCTTTTCCTAACACCTCTTTTTTGGTATGTTATAGTGCTAACACAAAGCTAACATATTTAATCCAATTATACACGATCTTGTAGGTCTTCAGACAAAAAAAAAAAATTGTGTATCTAGTTTGTGGTCCAAAGATGAAATCTCATCATTCAAAAAGTTTAGGAAAGCAGGTGTTTGATGATAATAGACACTTTCTCCACATAAATCATAAGTACTGAATTACTGAAAAACATCTTTTCAATGGGAAAGAAGAGACTACATCAAAGCCATGGAGAATGACACCTTGCCTATGGAAGTCAGAATACAATAAAATAAATTGTCGAGGTAATGTCATTTCATCTGATGGTTTTTGTTTAAAATTTATATTTTGATATTGTGTTTTGTTTACTGGTGATGTAATTGATGCTCATGAAGGTCATCAAGGCATTAATGACCAACTTCTAAAAGGACTAAAAATTTATCCTACATAATTTAGTAGGTTTCCGTACTACGAGAAACTCCCAATCATGCATTTGTTTGATCCTATGCATATTGGAAAGAATTTAACAGAGACATTATGGAAAATCTTGGATGAAAGGCGCGACAAAGATAAAATTGTCAAAATTTGTAGTGACATTGAAGAATCCTACCATGCAAAGAAAAATGTCATTCAATCAAATAACAATGGAGACCAGATTGATACAAGTGCCCTTAGTTGGTTAGTGTCGAAGTAGCAGAGCAATGCCATAAAAAAAGTAATTAAAAAAATATGATTTCCCACAGGATTTTCTACGAACATAAACGATCTCATATCAAAGAAAAGTGAATTTTAGCTAGGGATGAAAACACATGATTGACATACATTTATTAAGGTAATTCATGTTATTTTGTATTCACTATATATTTGTATATTGCATGTAATTTTTATTGCATTATTTTATAAAATATTGATAAGATCATTTTACAAATATTGCAGTACGTTCTATCTCTATCTCTCCCACACCACTTCGGCAATAGTGTCAAACAAGTTATATATGATCTTGGAAAATACATGAGGTGGTTGTCATCAAAAGAAATCAATAAAGAAGATATAAAATATTGGAAGAGAAAAATTCCTCTTCTTATGTGTGAAATGCAAAAGTGTCTACCTTCAACTTTTTTCAATGCATATGAACACTACCTCATACATCAAGTTGAGGAGATTGAATCGTGTGGACTTGTACCAACTAGGTCAATGCGGATGGTCGAGAGGCACCTGAAATTTTTGAAAGGCTTGGTTCGACAGAGAGCACATCCTTAGGGTTCTATGGTGGAGGGATATATGGTATACCAGACCATGGTGTACATTAGTGAATATCTTCCTAAGTTTGTAGCAAAGATCCATGTAGATCATATTTGGGATCCCAACTCCATTAACAAATTTTAAGGGGAGTACTTGATGGGAAAAGGTAGATTGAGGAAAGTGAGAGGTAAATATAAGATGTTATTGTAGTTAATTAATTCGTATAAATCTTCAATATAAGTTATTTATAATTAGTGTATTTTTTTTATATAGTTGGTCGAGAGTGAGATGCAATACATTTGTATATTGCGAACAATCTTGATTGGATGATGGTATAGATTGAACAATGTCAACAAAAGCGTTTCTCATTAACATGGGAAGGTGTTGGTTCATTGGTTAGAGAAGCTCATCGTAATAGAGATTCCAATGTTACGTAGAGGTAAAGAGGTACATACAAATTTATTAATGATCATGACTCATATGTTTTGTATCAACTCACGATACAAATAATTTACACATGCTTAAAAAATTGTAGGTCAAGCACCACAAAGCTATGTACTATCATGGCCACAAATTTCACATTAAAAAGTTGGATGACACAAAAAAAAATTGTGATTCTGGGATAACTACAGTTTTCGAGGTCACTAATATATCATCTAGAAATGACATACATCCTCAACAATCTTAAAATCGATACTATGGCATCTTGGATGATATAATTGAGTGCGACTTTAACTCCTTCAAAGTAGTTCTATTCGTCATCAAATGGTATAGGCTATGACTGAATCAAAATGATCTAGATAGAACTGTTATTCAACATGATAATAGATTTACAATGATTAACACAAGGTCGTTTGAGCTAGTTGAAGATGAGCCCTATGTTCTTCCAAGCCAATGTGAGCAAGTGTTTTACTCAGAGGTTCCACATAAATAGTGTTGGTCATTTGTTGTTAGACATGATCCAAGAAGAAGGTCGATAAAATATAATGTTATAGAAGAAGAAGATATTGAAGATGATGGTGATGATGATGATGATGATGATGATGATGGTGATGATGATGATGATGATGGTGATGATGATGATGATCAATGACATGATTGAAATGATCAATGAAATTATTGACATGATTTATTGATTTCAATTGTAATGATTACATATTTATTGTGTTCAATTCTAATGATTACAACATATGTGATTTATAATTATCAATATTTTTCTTATGATGCTCAATTAATTTTTGTTGATACATGTATATATTGTGTTTGATTATCACCCTTTTTGCAAATAGGCAATTGAATACAGACATCGTCACCCCTTTTGTTGACGATCTTGCATTCTATATATAAGGTAAATTTGTTCATGTTTACGATGTTGCATATTGTTCATGTTGTCTTCTAAGTTATTTGTATCATACATATCATGTAATTTTTAGCTAACTTAAGATAAATGATTAACACGTGCAGGAAATTTAACCCCTTTGAAATGGATCATGCATAGTGATATGGATCAGCAGGCATAAGTCAATAAATAGACATAATTTTCTTATATTCTTCTTGTTTATCACTGATCACGTATGTTATAGATAGACATATTATATAATCATATAATATATATATAGACAAAGAAGAACCGTATAGAAATATAATTGTATAATCACTTTCAACTTAGTACATCTTATATCTCCCACGCATAGATAAAGAAGAATTATACGTATGGGTCATGACTTGATTATTCTATATATATTATTTAAATATTAGCAAAACTCTATTTGAAGCGGGGATGTGACAATATATCATTTGATGGATTGCAGGACCCACCAAATAGGTACTTGTCAAATCTATCTACATCAAATGAGGGAAATGAGGGAATGGTAGATGAAAGTTCTACATGTAGTACAACTAAAATGGGGATATCAACTAGAGGTCAAAAGATTAGAAAAAAATTTGATAAACACATGCAATTTTTCCTTGCTAAAGGGGGGTCATGTTCTTATGATGATGAGACCAAAGATGACATCAAGGTGCCCTTTTCGTACACACATATTGAGAAAGAATGGGTACCCAATGAGCTACCTCCAATTAACACTAATTTTTGTGTTAATGAGAGGATATATCGCATAGCTCCATCCTCATTACATGGTTTGGGCCTATTTTCCATGGATGGGATAAAGGTATGTTACAAAAAGTTGTTGAATTGTTCAAGTATGTCAGTCCATTTTACAATTACAATAATTGGATGCAGATTGTTTAATATAAAAAGGGTATGTGTAAGTATGAACTATCAGAAAATTATATACAATGGAAAGAAAATGATCAAAGTAAAAGATTTGCAATGTACATTGATGGGATACCAAAAACAACAGGTAATATTGGAGGTTTTATAAATAGTATATGACCTTCCTCAACTAATAAGCAACCCAATTGCATATTTGAGGTGTGTGAAGGGAATCAAGTTTTTGTATGTGTAATAAAATCAATAAGTGCAGGGGAAGAATTGCTAATAGATTACCATTTAAATCGCATAGATACAAACAAAGTTACTATCATGAGGGTGGTAAGTACTATATACCATTTTAATAATAAGTTTTTTTTGCTAAGTCTATTGCTTCTAGTTAGCTAAAGTTTTTATATTTAATCTTTGTCATAGGATGATATGGATCCCGCACATGATAGAGGCCACGAGGATGCTTCTCCCACCCATTCTTCAGCAAGGGTAAACCTTATTGAAATTGTACAAATTAGATAGTTGAAAAATGTTACATTATTACGTTATTTTATTTACAGTTTTGAAGTTTTTATGATAGTTTTACTGATATTCCTATCACAATTTGATGTTCAGGATAGGGGAAAAGCGCTTGTAGTAACAGAGGTAATAGCTACCCCTTCTGATGATGATATCATAGAAATGTCTAATGTAACAATTATGTTGAGGAAAAAACTAAAAAAAATAAATTTAGAAATAATGAGAATTTTGGATGAAGCAAATCCAATCGAGGAGATGTTGAAGAGGCTATCTAAATTGAAAGCGCAAGCACATCATTATGAAGTAAGCAATAATGAATCTTTAGTTATAACAAAAGTTCAATAAAGGTTTATATTTTATACTCTTTTATGTTGTGAAGTAAAATATGTAATATGTGTTCTTGTTACAGGATTTTTTGGACACTGATCTAGAACCTGGTCAAGGACAACAAGGTGAGGCTGGTACTAGCAGAGCTCTGGCTGCCTCAGGTAAAATAATCCTTTAGTTGACAAGTTACAAAAAAAAATTTCTTTGGAACATTCAAAAACTTCTCAAGTTAACTCTTACTTTTATTATTATAGAATGTCTTTGCTAACAATGTATTGTTCAGGTCATCAAGTGCAGGCAACTCCTCCTAGGAGGTTGACGAATGTCCATCTAAGATTGTTAAGTGCAATGTCAGAAACAAGGGGCATGCAAAAATCGATGTCTTCATGGTCTATGCTTGGTAAATCCTTGTTTTGCTATATTTGGTTTTGTGTTAATTATGATTTGATAATTTGTACTTTAATCTTGGGTGCATCACATAGTGGATTAATTTTGTGGAGTAGGAGATACACCAAAAACACTGTCTGCTATGCTAGATATAGATCAGAGTACATGTATTGGTGATAATTCACCATCATTTCCTGGATCTACCCATGTTTCTAGCATGGGAGTTATGCAAACATCATTGTTGATTGACGATAATGAATTGATGCCTTTAAAATGTCCTAAGCTTCTAGGTACTTTAAAATTATTATTTTTTATATTGTAATATGCATTACCTATTCATAACAAGTTTTGGATTGACTATCCCATGACATTTTTTGCAGGAAATGATTCATTTTATAAGATGCTTTATGACATCGCACTGAAGATATTTAGGCCCACTATATGTACAAGGTGGAACATCATAAGTGAACTAACCTTATCCCACTATTTTTTTTTCATATCATTAATTGGTATGGTATTTTTCCTTTCATTCGGGTCTTTTGTTTTACTATATTCAAGGTACACAACTTTAGTTAATTTTTCTATCTAACAATTTTGTGTTTTTTCTTAAAAGGTGGAACTTGCAAGACAAAAAATTAAAAGATCAGCTCATTAAAGATTTAGAGCATGAGTTTGGTAGTAATATTTTTGACAAGAATAAAATTTTAGAAAAATCTTGCAAACATCTTAAGACTGTGAGAGACTCATATAGAAAGAGTCACGTCCAGAACCCAAAGTATGAGTGTCCTCCCTTTATTCTAGTGAGGGATTGGAATGAGTTCATTTTGGATGCAAAGGAGAAAGGGGATGCTCAAAGAGTAATTACACCAGCAAATGAGAGAAGAAGGTATGCAATAGTATTAACTACTAGTACAATGTAATAATGCACTAATTAGTGATCTTTATATCTATATCATTTAACATATTTCAAACTTTTCATAGGTTGCAGGACACATCAAAGGCAAAAAAGGCCAGGCTGCAAAAGATTGGGTAGCATAGACTTGGCTCTGGTGGATATTCCAAAATTAAAGCACGAATTGTAAGTAGCAGTAAATGAATTATAGAGAAAAATTATTTATAAAATCCAAATAATTTTGTTTAATCAAAAAATGCAGGGCTCTGAATTTAATTTAGAGGCCACAGTAGAATGAAAAAAAGTTGCCTTCAAGGAAGGCTATCAAGCTGTGGCTAAATGCCTACAACAAGCTTCCATTGGCCCAAGTGAAGAGTCTCCTGCATCATGTGCATAGGTAAATATGCCAAAAAATATATTAGAAATTCAATACTTGAGCAACAATCTATTTGATAATAATGTGCATGGCATTGCAATGCAGCCTCTTAATCGTGACACAGATCATACGCCACATGATGAAGCCCCTGATGTGCATCGTACTATCGATGGAGGTGCTCATTTTCTATTTAAAACTAATTATGTAATTATTAATAAAATTTAACATCTTAAATTGAACTTGGTGTAACCCTTTTTGTGTATATTTTAGAGGATATAGAATCATGTCATGTTGAACGAGTGTCGGAGGATGTTCAGACTGATCACCATGTAGATCGTGTGGCACATTCAAGTAAAGAAAATATATGTTTTGTTCTTTTAAATTAATTTTTTGATTTATAGTTCTTTTACTTAATTAAATACTTGTAATTCACTAATATAAAATGGTGTGAATTTAACTCATGAAGTAGTTGTTATTACAGCAGACCCCCCTTTGGCGCAGCGGCCTCCTGTTCCTAAATAGATGAGGAGGAGACATGCATTGGAATTAGAATCAGCAGAGGAGGGGAATGGTGAGGACATTGATCTTCCTCTTAGAAATTACATGATTTAAAAAAACAACAAGAAACCCAAAAAAAAATGATTATAATTAACATTTTTTGCTAATGAAAGAACATTGTCTTAATGGATGTAATTTTGTACTAGTAATGTTGATGAATGATGTGTTGATGAATTCTTCATGAATGTTGTGTGTTAATAAATTTTATGTGTTAATGAATTATTCATGAATGTTGCGTATTAATGAATTTTATGTGTTAATGAATTATTCATGAATGTTGTGTGTTAATGAATTTTATGTGTTAATGAATGTTATCATGTGATTATAATGATTGAATGTTATATTTCAAAAATGGATGAATGAATGAATGTTATTAAATGTTAATGGGGAATTTAGAGTGATGTTGGGGGGGGGAGAGGCCAAATGAGCTTCCACCTTCACGTGGTTGGCCTTGTTAAGTAGAGAATATTAAACTATTCTCAAAACCAAGTGAAGCTCAAACTTTAAAGATAAGCTTAGAGTTACCAATTAGCAAGTCGAAAAGAAGTTCTTTGTTACAGATACCTTTTTAATTTTTAAAGCACAATGTCATGTTTTAATATTGTGTAGTTTTTTTCTAATGTCAAAGTATTCTTTTACTATAAGAACATAATTTATGACCATTTTAGTAACTATTCTAACATCGCTATATGCTTGTTATTTGTTTATCTTGTTTCTTTGCAGTCCTTGGTGCACTTGG